>PRKT01000868.1:87997-147505 GCA_003671525.1 Saccostrea glomerata | reverse complement strand
ATATATATATATATATATATATATATATATACAAATTATGGATATTTCAGAAACATATAAAAAAAATTTTTGTATATTTTTCAACTGAAATAGCATTGTCATATTTGTAATTGGATTGCACATATACTTATAAAAATTTGTGTTTAGAAGCTTTAAAAAAGCTACCGGTATTATTTGAAAGGGTATATAATATATTTCTCACCGTTTTCCAGTAAGCCAGAAGAGCAGATTCTTTTAATATGTGATGATTGAACAATGCATGTCTTGGGCACGTTATGTTTCCTTTTTCATATACTTCTTTTTCGTGAACAAAGCAATCATCGTGTTCTTTGAACACATCCTGTTTACTACACTGGTATCCAATTGTGAACATGACATCCTTTTTTTTTATATCACCGACAAATTCTCCAAGTAAGCTTTCAACGGTATGGCGCACATTCGATGCTACTTCTTTCATGACAGGAGCAGTGTAGGGTTGAAAAATCTGAAGCTGAATTGACAGATTGTTCACGGTTAGAACCACTACATGTTCTTTATATGAAAAACAAACCGCATTTTTATACAAACAAAGTCCATCGTCTTCCAGGACCGTCCATTCTTCATTGGTCCTTGTCAAACAAGCAATGATAAGACGGGGGTAGATAAAAGATGGTAATAGTTCAAATCTAAAAACCAACACGGATGTTTTCTTAGATATAGATTGAATATGGACTTCTTCCGAAATTTCAATTGCACGCTTATTCATCAAGGGAATGTAGTGAGAATGTGTACCGACAGCGATCAGACCAAGCCGTTGCATATATTGAAGGAGGTATGTTCTTTCAAGACTTCTATTTGACAAATCCATTTTAAAATGAATATTCATGTAAAGCAATATGTCATTCAAGAGTCGGTCTAGAATAAAACCACGACTGAAATAATTCAAGCAGTCCTTATCAGTTTCTGCAATATCCCTAACGTGGTTTGGGTCGGTGATAATTATTTTGAAGCAATCGATAAACCACGGTATATCAATAATGACTAACTCGGACAGATTTTTATCATTAAAGTACAAAATGACCCCAGTGTCATGGTAAAATTTCAAAATGTCTGTCATATGAACATATTTTTCCTTGATTCCGCCAAAACATTTATATGATAAATCCTTAAGTGAGATCATTCTTATTCCTTGTTTTCTGCATTCTCTTAGTACGATTTCACACAAAGCCCAGTCAGTAGGTGTGGTTTCTCTCCATTCATCTTCTTTGGCAATTGTAACAATACACTTCTCTAGTTTGGAGAGTGAATCACTGTAAGATGCGCCATCTGTCTGAAATCCAAGAACAAAGCATCTCTGTCTGTCCAAGTGTGCATACAGGTATTTATTGTACTGAAGGTTCTCCAATATTCTGTTGTAGAAAGTATCAGAATTCTGCAGAATATAAATATTTTTAAGATCTTATCAGGCATTGTTAGTCATCTCTTACAATCAGAGAGTCTTATGTCTTATCTATTTTTTGCATGAAAAGTAAGACTAAAACAGTATAGAAAAAATATTTGATGAAATGAAAGTTACCTGTACTTGATCTCTGTCAAGATGTGTCCCAACGATGATAACAGGAACATCACTATCACAATAGGTGTGAACAGACTTCAGCCAAAACAGGATGTATTCTGTACAAATATGATAATAGATTTCAACTGACTATTTTCTTTTAATTCTGACTTACCTTTAATTCAATGGAATAAAAAAAAAAAATTTTCATAAATACTGTATAATATTGTTTGAATTATCAAGTCTACAAACGGCGATGGTAAATTAAGTAATTTGAGATTTTCCATATTCTTTTTATTACATGTACCCCTAAAAATAACTAAAAATGTGAAGTAGTAGTAGTAGGTCAGTTTCAAGCTGTGGTACATTCAATAAGAGGGAAACATGATATGTGCTTTTAACTGGTTGATAAGCAAGTGCTTATTTATCATTTTGAAAAGTTTTAAAATCTTGTGACAAAGACTTTTAAGACATAGATTCTACCTTAAGCTCCGCCTGCTATTTTAGCCTTAACTGTGCTGCGAACATTGCGGAAAATTAAACGATAAAGAATGAAATGAATAGCTATTTAAGTTATACTGTATAACCTTTGTTTGGGACAGTTAATGCTTTATACACAGTAAATTTTGTTTGACAACAGATAAATGCTTTTCATGAATAATTTAAATATACTGGTATGCACCGTTTCATAACAGGAACATCATGATAGATATCGATATAGATGAAGAAATTTAAAAAAAACTCGGTTGAGTAATTTTAATTGCTCCAGACAATCTTGAATAATTTTTATTTAAAGCTCATTTTTTTTCACTTTACCCTTTGTAACTTACCTGTAGATAATTTCAAACATTAAACGATATAAGACAATTTTGACCCGTTTCTGTATTGTCATAGTATGGGGCAACATGAAAGGCATAATGAACATATTCATACGGAATTCAGTTGTAAAACATTGGCTGTTAAAGTTGGTTAAGTTAAAGGGGGAAACTGTGTCTTACGCAGGTTGAATTCTGATTGATCCCACAAAGAAAAATAATTTTTATTTAAGTGATAAATCGTCTATCATTTTCTCTTTTTTTCATCATACTTTATCGTACCAATATATGCTTTTTCTACTTAAACTTAAAATGATAAGATTTCCCCTATATCCAGTAATAATGAAAGCATTGTTCTCTTACCTCCATATGTTAATTCAGCAAACGAAGTTCCCTCCTGTTCGCACACTGTTTGGTCCACTTTATCATCAAACGACTTTGATATGTCTATCACCAGTATATAGAAAGCTCTTCTGCAGAGATACACCTGATGACATGCATTATATGCAAAATTTCCTACAATATCCATGATACTCAAAAGTTTCTTCTCTTCCTTATCTGTTTCTTCTGTCAGAGCTACATTGAAACAAAAATATTAATGGAAATCTTTCAAATATCATGATAAATTGATAAAAATGCAAGGCAAACGACATGAAAGTTGAAACTGTGAAATAATATTACGCAAATCATTATGTTTTTGTTAAAACGGGATATAATTCCATGTAAAAAGCTTCATCGGTTACATAAGGTCAATGTCGACAAATGATGTAGGTACATTGTGATGTGTAGGAATAACAATGGCCTAAGTTGAATTGTTTTACCTCCACATTGGCCAAACTCTGAATCAAAGTTAGCTAAATATACGCAACATTTGGCAAGCATTCCATTGTGTCATATAAACTTGAAAAATACTGTTAAGTGCATTTTTCCCATTTAAAAGCATTAACATTTTCCATTAGTTGTGTTTTTACATGTATTTCAACATGTTGTTTACAATATGTAATCGATATTTTATATCTTTCAACAAACTAATATCATATCAATGCTCTTAAATATAAACTTGAGTTACGCGAAAACAGTCTTATAGCATATACAAAATTATAACGTACGAACAAAAAGACAAATTGTCAGGCGGTCAATTCAGTTTCAAAAACTTAAGGCTGTTCTCATCTATCTTACATGTACATATACGTACATTGGGTAGTTCCTCTTTCCGATTTTTGTTTTATATTTGACCTTAAGTTTTAAATCTTAATGAAATTACAAAAATTTACTGCTGTATAATATTGTAAATACTAATTTTTTGTCTTTTTAGCCGAATGTTCTTGAGAAGAAGAAAATTGAAAATGCTTTTGTAATCTTTTTAAAGAGAATAGCATTTTTTGGACGTTTAAATATTCAAAGACACCTGAGACACACACAAGTGACTACTAGACAGCCTGTGATTTGAATCACTTTCTTGAACATTTAGAGTGAGAGTGAGCGTAAATTCATAATTGACGTTTGATACACTCATTTGTATAGAATATTTGAGGGGGCCGACTTGGGTTTCCAAAGTGCAATATTTTTGCACTTCTCAGTAGAATTAAATTTTGAATAAATCTTTTGTATGCGTTATATTTTGTAGTATTCTATATAAAAATGGAAATTCCTTATTATAATTTTTTTGGGGGGGTGGGGAGGGGGATTTGAGATGCCCCTCTTGAAACAAGGCGGTAGTATTTTGTTGTTCTTACATATAATGAACGATGTAGTATTACTCATTATATATTATAGTTTTAGCAAAATCTGTATGCTTTGATCCAAAGTGCGAAAGATGAGCACTTTCCTTTATGATTCTATAGTAAATGTACCTGCATTTTGAGACGGCCCCTAAACATATCTGGGAGGTAAGATTTTCCCCAAACTTGGCATGTGCACTGAAGACAATGTTATTTATGTATAGTAAAAAAATATTTTTTTTATTAATTACAGTTTTTAAACAATAAAATCCCACTCACCCCCCTTACATTGCAGTGTTTCGTTCTGCACCAGCTCAAATTAAATAATTTAGTAATTACGAGGGTCATTCAAAAAATTCTAAGACTTTTGTCATAACTTTTTTATTTAACATCATATTTAAACCAAATTTATTACATATATTTTAACAACAGATTCAAATATTTTGAGCAAAGAAATTGGAATATATCTTGATTTTTGTCAAAATTATCAAAGACAGCAAAAATCGGGTCACGGAACAGGGTGGTCAAAATTGAGTTATTGACTGATTATTCACTTTTTATATTTATAGACATACATCTTTAAAATTGTCTTTAAATGAAATAAAATTTAAATATTTAAATACTTAAATTTAGTATTTTTTCATTTCTTTGAAGCAAAAAAATTTTGTAATACATAGCTTTGTTTAAAAGATATCAATTTCTATATTCAAGACTGATAGTCTTGATGAGTTAGTAACGTCATGAAACATGATGTGTGCTTCACTGTTGCGGAACCTGCAAGAGCAGAGTTACATGGTAAAGGATTTGAAAACACTGACAATCTTATTAAGGTATACTTAAATTATTCTTAGCATACCAGGTGTCAAGTGTTGTGAATACGTTTTGATGAAAGAGGAATACGATACAAACCATGTATAAAATGAAAAGGCACTGTGAGTTTGAGAAATTTTCTTTAACGTTGTTTTTGACGTTAAAATGTTTTTGACCGTGCTCCGTACTGAAAAAACATGTTGCATTTAAAATTGGCAAACGTGAGTTCCATTCAATTAAATAGAATGAAACTTTATAAATCTATAAAATATATCTTTTTACATATGAAAATGTACTGATATTTGTAAAAATAATGTGATGATGAGGAGCATTGTCTACGTCTTTTTGAATGACCCTCGTACGTGTATTTTATAATTTAAATCTTTTTCAATTGCACACCTCTCAAAGAATCTCGATCTCGTAAAACTTCAAAGATGTCTTCACGAACAGCTTCTCCAATGGTAGACTTCACATTCGTTAATTCCTGCGAAGTTCCCTTTTGTAGGTGTCTGAAAAGAGTAGTTTTACCAGCACCAGCACATCCTAGAATGATTGCTCGAGCTCTGTGTTTCGTCTGAGTTTCCGTTTTAGCACACTCTACGTACCTACATCGTGTCTCAAAGTCCCAGTCAAGAACTTTCTCTGGCACATTGACTTAAATATAAAAAAAAACTTTGATTTATTTTTTTTAAATGTAAGCACATTTATTCCGGAATTGTTTATTATTATTGTTCTTTCATCGTCATTAAAGCTGACAAAGATCCGTAAATAGACATACATTAACATTCATGTACATAGCATCTTATTTAGCCATTCTTCTACACCAAGTCTGAGTCCAAGTACAAGCAAGACTTAGTTAAGTTTGACAGGAGTAAATTAACAAATTGAAATCGTGTTTTGTGAAGAGGATAGCATGCAATTTTTCGAATAGAAAAAAAAATAATGAGTTCATTTACATAGGAGCAATTGACCATACTCAAAAAAAGGTTAGGAACAAATCTTTTTAATACCAAATTAAGAGCAATACTTCATGTGAGGAAAAATGTGGAAATCGAAGTCTGATGTTCATGCAAAATCGCATTGGTAACATCTTTAATTAAATTAAATTCTGCTGATGAACTATTGATCAGTATATTTTAAGAAAATTGTAACATCTTTAATTAAATTAAATTCTGCTGATGAACTATTGATCAGTATATTTTCAGAAAATTGTACTTTGTAAGTACGTTCATTTGAAGACGTAATAATCTTATTTTTAAAACAGCATGTCGATATTCTTTGATGCGCCCTCAAACGAAATGAAATAAAAGGGATTACAGCATAAACAGGAGAAACGTTAAAATAATTAGTTTTTCATGAAGCAAATCAAGCATTGGAATTTTTGCATAATTTTCAGTATTTTTTAACCGTCTACTCATAAGATATTGATTTAAATAGTCTTGACATTACCATTTAATAGGACTTTCCTTTTTATTTTCTGCATGTGATCATATCTATGGACAGACCCTTCCATCATAACGTGACAAATGGCATCTATACCAAGTTTCCTTATAAACATGTCCTCCATCTTCTCTGGTAAGTACAAACATCTCTCATTTCCATTTTTACTGTCCCCCCATATACGTACGTACTCTAACAAAGAGTCCACAGACGACAATTTGATGTATTTTTCAAAGTCTCCATCAGTCCTTAGACATTGCTCTTTAAAGCAATCCATCACCTGATGGCGGACTTCCTCTGATATAAATCCAATAACATTGCCCCCATTGACAAATATTACGGTTTTGTCAGTTTTTTCCATTTGTTCTACAGTGTCCGACAACGATTCCAACTCATCATGATACAGTGATGAAAAGGCCTTCATGACTTTCTGATTCGCCCCCTTAAGAGTATTTATGTTGATTTCATAGTTTTCTGACATTAAGATAGTACAAAGTATGCTTGATTCCAAGGGGCTCCGGGAGAATCCTTCAAAACCTTATTAAAAGTACAGAACCTTATCAAAAATACAGAAATTAAATGCTATATCTAATTCATTACCTATAACATTTTCAATATAAAATTCAGCAAAGGTCATATCTTTTACGAGTTCTGTTCAATCCTTGGGTAGAAAATATTGCGGAAATCATTAACCTTGTAAATAGTGTAAATTAATTCCACCTTGTAAATAAGTTCGCCTAAAATACATCACAAACTTAAAGGTATACAAACTTTTATTTTTTTTTATTTTCAAGTTTACATGTAACAGTGCCGTAGTTATTAATAGATTATGTCTTACCTGTTCTACTGACTTTCTGCGTTTTCTGGAAAACAATTTAAAAAAAAATATTTTGATAATACAAAAACGAAACGTAAAATTTAGAGGATATTACTTTCAAACATTTTTTCATTTAGTGTTAATATACAGTAAGCTGCTTTCATCATCAAATATATGATAATAAACAAATATTTATAGAAAGAAAAATGAGATAAGTTTCAAAGGTTACACCAAAAAGATGGCACTTAATACTAACCCCTACCCACCCACCCATCCCCACCCCCTGATTGAAAAGCGGGAGAGTATGTAGTAATCGGGATGCCCGTCCATCTGTCTATTGATACACATGAACCATCTTGCTATATAATATACTGTTCATATTACATGATGTATATATACGTTTAATTTTAATCAATCTAAACACTAATCAAATAGAAAATGAGTATTACTTCAACAAATATATCCCGACTTTTGACGACTGTATTCTTGCACAATAATATAATACTCACAAAATAATTGCTGTATCTTATAGTACATTTTCCGGCAATACAATTGTGATATAAACAATATAAAATAACTTCATTATATTTTCCATTGAAGTTTACAATACATCTTAAACATTCAGTTGTCAGATTTTTAAAATAAAAAATGGATCTATGGATCTTATGAAACTATGCAACATTAACAGAAAATGACCAAAATCACCAATGATACTGCAGATGATTTTTTTAAGTACTCATATGAAACCCATTTTTCTAGAAAAGATACTTTTCAACTTATGTCAAAATTTATAAAGGATTTTAGAAACAAATTTAGGTTGTTGACTAAAAAACGTTATTTCTTATTCGAACACATAAAAATGACGTGAACTTAAAAATTGCTGCTGATATTTATAGTTTAATAATGCTTTACATTTTTAAAAAAAATAAAAAGGATTGACTCGATCAGCATTGCTTCAATTTTGATATTGATGTACATGTACGAGGGGTTCTCAAAAAGTTCGTGGGACAAGCGCCATAAAATTAAAACCACTTTAGGAACATCAATGTCTTTTTAAATATTTAGTTAGAATCTTCTTTATCTAAAGAATAAACAAAAATTCATGATTGATTGATTGTATATTGTTTAACGTCCCTCTCGAGAATTTTTCACTCATATGGAGACTTCACCGTATGCCGGTGAAGGTCTTCAAGTTTTGACCTTTACTCGGCACTCAGGGCCATTGAGCAGTGAGGGATCTTTATCGTGCCAATGCCTGCCGCTGACACGGGGCCTCGGTGTTTAAGGTTTCATCCGAAGGACCCGCAACTTTCACTTCAAAGTGCTGAGCGCATGGCGAAGGAACAGTTGCTACCCATTTTAACGACTAGGTCAGTCGCGGCCGAGATACGAACTCATGACCTCCCGATAACGGAGCGAGCGCTCTACCGAGTGAGCTACCGTGAACAGTAACCAGAATTCATTAATTTTATTTTTTGATTAATAAGTAATGTTTTTTGTAAGCAACCTCGTACACGACGTTTTTTTTTCGACCTAAATGTAACTGGGAAAAACTCTAAAGACTTATGATATGAACATTTGACATCCAAAAATTACGTAAATTCAGTTATGTTTTTGAACACAATTGTTCCATAAAATATGAAATTTTTACTTTATTCTGAAAATTCTATAAAATATTATCGTAAATTTTACACGGAGTGTCCAAACATATAAGGCCTTGAAAATTACGTCAAAATGGGGGAGGGGTTTCCTTTTCCAACATTTTATAATGATTTGCCCCTACAAAAATCTCGTATAAACCTAGGAAATGTTTATATTGGCTACAGAGAAATAATATACATCCAGAGTACTTGTCTTTCAATGCCAAAATAGATTCAGAGAGAAAAGGGATGCACAGTTAATGTCGATTAATAGTCAAGGAGTTGCAGATATTGAACAAAATATGCTTGGGCATTCAAGCGAGGATCTCTCCCAGTATATAGATTCATATGAAATATCATAATCGTTGTAAGCCGCTGTTCATGACATTGTAAAGTCATATAAACAAGGCGGGTTGTAGTCCTTACACAGCTCCCCTGAATCCAACCAAAATAAGTGTTTGATTGATTGATTGATTGTATATTGTTTAACGTCCCTCTCGAGAATTTTTCACTCATTATGGAGACGTCACCGTATGCCGGTGAAGGGCTTCAAATTTAGACCTATACTCGGCACTTAGGGCCATTGAGCAGTGAGGGTTCTTTATCGTGCCAGCGCCTACCGTGACACGGGACCTACGTTTTTAAGGTCATATCCGAAAGACCCGTGACTTTCACTTCTAGTGCCGAGCGCTTGGCGAAGGAACAGTCACTACCTTTGTTTACGTCTTAGGTATGACGCGGCGCCGCGAACGAGAATCGAACCCGGGCCTACCGATCACGAAGCGAACGCTCTACCACTAGGCTGCCGTGACCGGTATAAGTGTTTGAAGTAGAAGAAGCAGACATTAAAAAACAATGACGTTGTCAGACGTCATGAAACTAAAGGGTGAGGCGCCAGATGATCATATAATGTGTTTTTATTTCAAAATAATTTGGCAGGAAATAAACATATAAAGCTAAAGTTTTGAACATTTCTTTATTTTTTTTGTTTTGTTTTTTTATGTTCTATATGAATTTTGAAACCACAGACTACATAGTACGAATTTAAAAGCAACAGTCCATGAACTTTTTGAAAACCCCTCGTAATTGTTTGGCTATGTGGTTTTCATTTCTGCAAAAACTCCTTACATTAATACTGCTTAAATTTATCTTGGCACAGCAAAGTCGGGACATGTTCGTTGAAACACCATGTATATACTGTATGTCTATCAAATACAGTTTTGAACATAAAAGCTCTTACCGTCCAATAGGAAATAATGTCTTCAAAATCAACTTCTCTTTTGCACTCCATGCACTCATGTACTAAACTTTCTTCTCTGTTACGTTCAAAGGTTAAGATTTTGTGACCATTAAGAGTACCAAATGGACTTTTGCAGCACCTGTATCCTGTTTTGTAGGCGTCTGAATCTCCGTATACCGCAGGATAACACGACATCAGTTCAAGTAAGCTGTTCTCAATCTTTTCCCGTATTTCCCTCGATTTCGACAATTCAATTTTTTGATTTGCTAAAGTTATAATTTGTAATTCAATTAAATATGGAATCCGATTTTTATCTCCGAAAGGTTTTGTATCATTTATCCCTATGAGAATCTTATAAGCACCATTCTCGAAAATCGTAGCTGTATGATAAATACAATAGTCAGTATTTGTGTTTAACTTACTGTCCCAACCTTTGGTCTCTGTACGGTTTCCTTTCCATATTTTCCATTTATACTTTTGCATACAAGTGGCTATTAATCGGTGAAAAATAACCAGTGGAAGGTACTGAAACATAAAACAAAGTGTAGACGACACTGTAAATCCTTCTAAGATAGTGGGATTGTAATGCTGCTTGTTCATGCACGGGATATAATATTCTTCATCCGATAATACAGCCATCATTCCAAGATTAATCATATGCAAATTCAATCCTTCCTTATGTTTGAAGAATGGGGAATCCTTCCATGTTTCTTCCAGTAAGTTTTTGTGCAAAATTCCGGTTGAATCAAAATAATCCCAGTCATGATTAGGCCTGTCTATCATGTGTCGATGTTCTCTATCCACGATGATACATTTAAAGGCATCGACAAACCACTGAACATCCAAAATTATACTTTCTCTTACCTTTCCTTGAGGGTTGAACAGGATAACTCCAATATCATTGAAAAAATTCAAAGCAGTTAAAAGGTCATCTTTCCTTTTTATTCGGCAGTTTTCGTTTCCATTTACGTAGTCCCAAAGTTCATCTGTTTTCAATACCTTAACTGATTCCTTTCTTTTTGTGAGTATTTGCTCCAGAGAAACCCATGATGTAGGTATTCTTTCACCCCAGTGACGCTGCTTCTTCAATATGTCTAGAATGCATTTTTTAATCTTCTCAATATTCTCATCTTTTTCCTTTTTTACTTTGAATAGCATATCCAAAGACAAATGTTTTAACAAATCTTCAGGTAGGTTTCTGTGTATCTTTTTAAAGTAATCCAATTCTGTCTGTAAATAGAAATTCAATTTTAAAATCAAATGAAACGCAACAAAATACAGGTAATTTATGTCAATAGCTCTTAGATATACCTTGAAATAAAATATTTTATGCAATCTTATTTATATTTTTGAAAATGTTTGTCTATATACTCGTATGTACACGTAATTATTTTAGGAAATTTTTTTAAAAATGTGCGTAAATATCGTATAGTCTTTCTGCAATAGAAGAATACTACAGGCATTAGTATATCTGTTTTATCAAATACTATACAGGCAATAAAACATTTTCTAATATCAAACTTGATTAATGTTTTAAATTCTAATCGAAGTAAAGTATCCTCATGTTTAAAATATGGAAAGAAAAAAGTCAGTCATGTGAAATTTGAAATATTTGTCAAAATATGTAAATTACAAGCAAAAGATGGGGCTATTTGAAAAATACTCAAGAAAGGCCTTCTTACATGCATTTGATTGATTTCACAGTTTGTTGTCTTACCTATAGTATCAAATAATAATTGGTACAGCGAATCACGGGGTGTGGGGATGTTATTCATGATAAGAAAACTCGAATTTGATACACGGTATCATAAAAATTATTTCTAACAGAGAAGGAAGGGACATAAATGTTAGAATTAAAAATAATGACTTTACAGTGGGCCTTAAGTGTATCTAAACATCGAACGACGAAGTTGATAGAAACCAGGCTTTAAATTCATTAAAATTTGACGAAACAGTTGATGCGGTACTTTAACTTCACTCAAAACGAACAACTTAATAGGCAGCCTGTGTCCTTACGAATGGATATTGCTGTATCAGAACTTAATGCTTAATAAATTAATTAAACTATTTGAATTGCAAGATATTTGACGAGAACGAAAACCAAAAGAACGATGTTATACATTTCACAATGGAAATTCAAAATCAAGAATAGAAATTTTCCTTACAAGTGAAAAAATATCACACAAAGTGAACAATGGTACGATTATGATTTGTTAACAATGGAATTAGGAGGGATGTTCAATAAGTTATGTCATCAGCTCGATGTCATAAAACATAGAAATCCTATGCCATTATGCTTGACTTTCTCTAATTGTTGTATCTTTAATGAGTTGATATCAGTTTATGTGACCACTTTTCATCACATAGTTCCATTGTGAGAAGCTGGAAAGCAAGGGCTATTCGAGACACTGCATTTAAAATGAATAGTCAATGCATCGGTCAACTAGAGTGAAATTAGACGTTCCATTAAAGCTTATGTAAAACTTAAGAATCCAAAAGATATATTAACTGAGATATGTGAAATTTACTGGAACCAATGTCTGTTTTATACACACATGAGCAGACGTATTTCAATGTATAAAAATTGAATAATTGGCATCAAAAATGGGTACCGCCATTGCGACAAGGTCATACAACAACCAATGTATATTTGCAAAAATTCAACAAATCATCGCTGAGTATATTTGTTTGACTTTGCGAAACATAGACAACATTTTTGGGGTAGTTCCCACTGTTTTAAAGAAACATTTAATAGCATAAAATGTTTAATACGCAAAGGTAAAAAATGATTGAAAACGACAACATCTAGGAATATCTAAACAATTATTATAAAAAAAATGTACTTATTCATGTTTGTCTGAAATTCAAACAGATAATGAAACTTAAATCCATTTTGCTTTAAATCCTCAAAACAAATTAACAATGAAATACACTTGGCAAAACAGGCCTTGGCAAAAAAGAGCAAAGAATTGCAAGAGCACAAAACCAGATGTATATGCTATTTTCTTGAATATTGGTGGTTTAATTAGTTGTTCAAATTCTTCTTGGGGGAGTAATTTCAGAACCAAGAAAGCAAACATTTTGCAAAAAGTGAAAAGTTTATAAGAGGAAAGGACAATGATGAGGAATTCACTGCATTAGATTTCATTATGACAGTGTCCAAACCCACTGGCCATGAAGTGTTTAGGAGTTCTTGGGATAAAAAGAAAGTTATTGTTTTGTCGCACCAACAATATTAGCTGACACTTTCAACTTTTGACTTGTTTCATTTCCCAACCTTGAAAAAAAACTTTAAGAAAAAAAAACAGGGACAGGAAATCATAGGATCTGTCAAATCCCAGTAGTCGAAAGATCATACTTAAAATGTGTTCTTAAAAGAATTAGAAATTAAATAAAATATTTTGGACTTGTGCTTTAATTTCAAGAGAAAATTTTAGTTAAATCAATAAAACTAAATCGTAGAAAAGCTTTTTTTTCTTCTTTCCGAGCACCGATGACATTATTTATTGAGGGTCCCTCGTACAATTAGATTTTATGAAAAGAGGCCCAGGATTGTGGACAATGACCAAAAAACTTTACCAAACGATGACTTTCTAAATAGATTTGTTTTAATCTGTGAAAAAACAACCCTACATCCAATTAAAAGTATCAAAATTGTAGATATTACGGAAGTGGCAATAATACGATCAAAATGCTGGTGGTTTAAAGAAAGAGAAACTCCTTTGAATTATTTCTTTCAATTAGAAAAGAGTAATGGAGAGAAAAAACTGTGGAATAAAAACCGAAAATTGCACTTCTATTGATTCAATAATTGAACAGCAAATAAATTTTTATTACATATTATTACATAGGGAAGGTTTGGATAGTGAAAGTGGGAAATTACTATTAGCGCAATGTGTACTATAAGCGTATTATTGAAGTACAGTGTAAACAAGCAAATTCAAAGAATTGTGGTTCCCCGCTTTTTGGTGTCTTTGTGGGTGATATGTCATTTTTTATGACACTTTGTCTCAAATATGAACGCCTTTTCACATGTCATTTAGAAATTATCTTTGAAGTTGATTTTTTTTTAAGTCAATCATGAAAGTCAAGATCAATGGGTCACAAATCATAGCATTTTTGGAAATATATTGTCACAGGTAATGCACATATGAAAGCCATATCTCTTCTCAATATAAAGAACAAGATGCATTTGTGAAACATTGATGACCTGTATAACATAGCGAAGATGTTACTGAAATGCAAAGCAAAGAAAAATCAAAGTCATTTATGATATCCAATGAAGACCCTGTCACAAGGATTACATATTTGAAACATGAAAGCCAAAGCCCTAACACTTTAAAAGTTAGGGTCAAGGTTTGTTTTTCAAAAGTAGAACTCAAAGGGTCAAAGTTCATGGTATTTTATAAAAGGTTTTTGCACAAGGATTGCATATCTGAAGAATGAAAGCCCTAGCCCTTACCATTCAAAAGTTATGGTCAAGGTTAAAGTTTTTTTTCATAAGTACGGAAATCTCCAAGGTCAACAGGACAAAGTTGTTGGTATCCAATGAAAGGTATTGCCACAAAAATGCATATTTAAAATATAAAAGTCCTGGTATATATATTGCAAAAGTTATGGCCAAGATTAAAGTTTTTAAAAATAAGGTCCAACTCCAGGGATAAGGTGAAAGGGTAAAACTTTTTATATCCAATAAAAGATGTTGTCACAAGGAATAGATTTCTCCAGTATGAAAGCAATAACCCTAACCCTTAAAAAGGTACGGACAAGGTATGTTGTTTTCTAAATTAGGTCAAACTGTAAGGTCAAGGTCAAAAGGTCAAAGTTCTTTATATTCCATGAAAGTTTTTTCTTCACATTAATTACATATGTGAAGTATGAAAGCCCAATCTCTTACCGTTCAAAAGTTATGATCAAGGTTAAATTTTTCACATGTGCAGAAAAAGTACAGGCATGTACAATGTCAAGGTCAATAGGTCAAGGTATTGGTATCCAATGAAAGCTCTAGTACAGACTTACTTACCTTTCAAAAGTTATGGCCAAAGTAAAACTTCGGATTTTTTATGCTAAATTGGGTCGAATGCCAAGGTCAAGGTTTGAAGGTCAAATTTCCTTGTACCCAAATAAAGGCCTTGTCACAAGGAATACACATGTGAAATATGAAAGTCATAGCTGCACTTAATCAAAAGTTATGGACAAGGTTAAAGTTTTTGTGACGGACGGACAGACTTACAAACTGACGAACAGCTAGACAGACGAATGAGATTTCATCTCCAATTGCTTTTGCGACAGCGGGAACAGTTAGACAAAATTATGTAAACATGCTCGACAGTGATATAAATGATAAATTATGTCATTAAAGCAAAATAAAAAAGAGAAGATGGGATTTTATCAATTTTGGGGAAATTCAAAAAATGAATTTTCAAAAGTTATAAAGCACATTTTTATAAGGCTATACTCTGTGATTCACAAATAAAAGGAGTCATTTCATTAATACATAAAGGGAAGATAATATTAAATAAATGTAGACCATAAATAATGCTCGACAGTGATTATAAAAATATTGCTAAAATATTGGCCAAGGGACTAAAAAAGGTACTGCCAAAATGAATTCATACAGACCAAAAAGGATTTGCTAAAGGAAGAAATATTTGATGCTATTAGACTGATTCAAGATATCATTGATTATGCGTAAAGTGATTTAGATTTAGAAATTATAATTCGTATATTTCTAGATCAACGAAAAGCGTTTGATAGAACAGAATAGGCCTGGATAAAAGCAACATTAAAGAGATTTAACTAAGGTAAAAATACTGCGATTAAATAAAAATGCTTATTATTAAGTCTAAAACGTGTATAAAAACTAATGCATTTGTATCAAAATACTTTTCATTGAGATCGACAAGACAGGGTTGTTTTATTGCTCCATTGATTTATGTACTTCAATTAGAGGCTATGGCATGTGCAATTTGATGAAATCTTCAGATAAAGGGCATCTTCATTCCTAACGAAGATAAACACATAAAATTTACAGTAAATATGCTTGATGACGACACTTGGCTATATAATAAGGATGAAGAATCTACAATTAAATTCTTTCAATTTATTAGAAACGTATGATAAAAAACGTCAGGGAAAAAAATCTATTTCTCAAAAACAAAGGGTTTGCTCATTGGAAAATCAAAAGTTAAAAACACCGAAATTAAGAAACAGATACAGTGCATAAAATCTAATATAAAAAGTAAGGGTACATGTAAAATCATTGGTACGGTATTAATACGGAAGCAGTATGGATGGAAACAAATATGAAAAGTTTGAAAGTTTGGAAAAGTAGAAACCTTAGAATGAAATGGAAAATCTTTGATCATAAACATGAGGCCCATGGGTCTAATAGGTCACCTGAGTATCATGCAACAACTTTCCAACGAATGAATTTTGTTCATGTTTTAAACTAGACATCATGGCATTCATGATTTTGAAAGAGGCGCCATAGCTTATCAGAAATATACACTGAGCATTCTTAGTTTGGTTACTTAAATACCCATAGAAAGGGGAACAAAAAATACATTTCAACTAATCAGTAATATCTAGCAATAATCAGTAGTGCGACTACCACACATGAACCCCTGACCCTCGGTTCAAACTTTTCACAATTTTGGAAAAGGCACTCTTGCTTATCAAAAAGTTTGAAAAATACCAAGGGGCAGCTTTCAAATAATTTATTTTCAGTATATAAGTAACCCCCTTCCCCTACTATGGAACCCCTGACCCAGGGGCCTTGAAATTCACAATTCATGAAGAATGGCCATTGCTCATGATAGCTTTATAGATAGTACATCTCCTAAATACCCAGGAGCGGAGAAAATTTTTTTAAAGCTTTAAGCTATTTTCACATATACTCAACAGAAAAGGAAATATTCAGATTAAACATAAAAAGTTTTCAATTAAAATCTTATATTTTTAAAAAGTGATTTCAAGGTGAGTTGTGATAAAAATCAAACATGTCCTATGTTGCGAATTGAAAAGTTAAGTTTATGTCATTTTCATCGCCCCCATATTCTAGGGGCAAAAGAATATGTACTTTGCAACGTCTCAGCGATAGTGGGTTTCCAATGCACGGATGTAGTGGACGCTACCAGCTTCCCTCTCTCTCTCTCTCTCTCTCTCTCTCTCTCTCTCTCTCTCTCTCTCTCTCTCTCTCTCTCTCGTGAACAATTTGTGCAATTTTATGCTGATTTCTTGATCCAGCAATTCTAGCAGCAGTTTGTGCGGCAGTTCTGAATGGATTGCTGAAGGGGGGTCTGAGGGTCCTGTCTGAGTGTAGTAACCCTTTGACGGCCATTTCTTCATCTGTCATCTGTGTTCTTAGCTAGTGGATACGTACGGTTAACCGCTGCAATGCTAATTGATGTACACCAAATGCAGTTGCAACTTCCTGTGGCGTACCTCCGGTAATGATCATAGTTAGCTCGTGTTGCGTTCATCTTTGTTAAGGCGTGACATTGTAGCATCAACGTAGTTATCAAATCTTAACTATGGGTTAGATAGGTATGTTTATTGTTTCTCAAAATCCAAAATAGAAATGAAAATAGACCCCCCATTTACACGAAATCATGAAAAACACTATTTTCATAAACATGATTAATCAAGGGAAATAATTCAACACTTGGGTTTTCAAACTTAAATAGATCACAGGTATCCAATGATAAATAAGAGGCCCATGGACCTTATAGGTCACTTGAGCATCATGCAACAACTTTCCAACGATTGGATTTGGTTCATGTTTTAAACTAGACGTCAAGGCATTCATGATTTTGAAAGAGGCACCATTGCTAATCATAACTTTACACTTTGCATCTTTAGATTGGAAACTTAATACCCATAGACAGAGTACGTAGGGGAACCAAAAAAATGCATTTCGACATTGATTAGTAATATCTAGCAATAATCAGTAGTGCTACTCCCATACATGAACCCCTGAACCTTGGACCACACATTTCACAATTTTGGAAAATGCACTCTTGCTTATCAAAAATATTTGATTAATGCACTGTACCAAGGAGAAACTTTCAATCAATTCATTTATTTTCAGTATATAAGTATATCCCCCTCCCGAGGAATGGCCTTTGCTCATCATAGCTTTATAGGTAGTTCATCTGCTGAATACCCAGGAGCAGAGAAGAAGATTTTCAAAGAATTAATGTATTTTCACTATTTATTCAATAGAGCCCCGCCCTAAGAGCCCTGACCATTGGGCCGTAAATTCACAATTTTTCTTGCTCATCATAATTATATACTTTGTTAGTTTATTTAATACCCAGGTGCAGAGAAGAAGATTTTCAAGGGAATTATTGTATTTTCACTATATAATCAATATAGCCTCGCCCTAACACCAGAACCCTGACCCTAGGGCCATAAAATTCAGAATTTTGGAAGAGACATTCCTCCTCATCATAACTATGTACTCATCAAGTTTATTTTAAACCCAGAAGCAGAGAAGATGATTTTCAAAGAATTAATGTATTTTCACTATATAATCAACTTCTTAAGACCCAGGGGCTGTAAATTCACAATGTTGGAAGAGGCATTCTTCCCCATAATAACTTTATATTTTGTTACTTTATCTAATATCCAGAAGCAGATAAGAAGATTTTCAAAGAATTAATACATTTTCACTATATGATCAATAGAGCCCCGCCATAGCACTAGAACCCCTGATCCTTGGGCAGTAAAATTCACAATTTTGGTAGAGGACTCAATGGTCATTACATTCATGCTAACAGTTTGACTGCTTGATGCTCAGGAGTAAAAAATAAGATTTTCATAGATTGCATTAATTTTAGTGGTTTTGGCCCAACCCCTCAGGACCCAGGGAGGCAGAGTCCATGAAATTCACAATTCTTGTTCCACTCCACGCATATATGCTGTATGCCGAAGAACAAAGTTCACCTTGTGCAACTTTTGGCCCTGTGAATTTCTAAAAAATAAGAAATACTCAGTTTTAGTTTAAAATATGTTAAATTTCACTTACACCCTTGGTGACTTCATATCAAATCAAAATGACGTAGTTTTTTTCTCTTGTCCATGTATTATGACGTCATGAATTTCGTCATTTTCCTCAAATCTTGAAAATTTCTTTAAGGAATGACTCTAATTCTTGGCCAGATTATCGAGTATAATATGGTTTGGGTCAGTTTACGCTTTATAATCCGCGAAGCGGATAATAAAAAAGCGTAAACTGACCCAAACCATATTATACTCGATAATATGGCCGAGAATTAGAGTCATTCCTTATAATTTAATTTTAAAATAATTATTCAACTGGGGATGTAAAATTGTGTTGTTTTTATGAGTTCAAATTAACCGCGCAATAATACAACCGTAGAAACGGAAGTGATGGGAAGCGAGGGGAGGTAAAAACTGATACATAGATCTAGCAGCCATGATGCTTGTTTACATGAGGTAAGATCGAGTAACTGATTGAAATTAAAGGTACATTCATTAAATCTGGAATTTTCCATAAATCCCAAGGACTGGAAATGAGGGGATTGATGGATACCGATGATTATGCTGGTTGTCAAAGGGGTGTGTCCCCATACCAAACCAGATTATACAAAATGTTATGCGTTCCTTTTTGGAAATCAACCAATGAGAGGCGAGAATACAAGCAAAATTAAAGTATTTAAAATGACAAAAAATTTAAGCTGTATTTGAATATCTTGCATATCCCCCAACCTCTGATCTAAAATATTCAATTATATTATGAAAGAACTGTTTCAGAAGATTCTAATCCATGAAATTTTTTTGGATCGCGGGTTGGGCTCATATTTTTATCGACAGTTGAAGATGCTTAATTTCACCCATTTTCTTCAAAAATAAAGAACATTGCAGTTTCACAACGCCTGAGTTTCCAAACTTGGACACATAGAGGAAATTATTTTACAGGAAATGAAAGCACTAAGTCTCTACTTTATGTTGATGTTCGAAATGGGAAGTTAGGATCTAGTCAGTTAATTGGTATATTGACAGGGCCCTTTTATGGAGTTAGTGAACCAACCTCTTTGTTGGATATTGGTTGATTGGTTGCAGAGTAGAAGCTGAAAATGTTCAAATGTTAACACACAACGAGCGACGCACGATACCCGACGACGGACGAAAACGGATAGCAATACGTCACCTGAATTCATTCAGGTTACTTATAAAATGTAGTTGTTCCGTTTACTTTTTCAAAATATCTTTGATTTGTAAATCAATATGCGTTTCGTTTTTTGTTGAGTATATCATCAATAGAGCCCATTCTAACTCTAAAACCCCTGACCCTGGGGCCATAAAATTCACATTTTAAAAGAGGCACTTTTCTTTATCATAACTATATAATTAGTTTATTTGTTTCAATAAGCAGAGAAAAAGATTTTCAAAGAATCAATGATTTTTCACTATATAATCACTATATAATCAATAAAGCATCTAACACCAGAGCCCCTGAGCCTGGGGAATTGAAATTTACAATATTGGAAGAGGCATCTTTCCTCATTATTAATGTATACTTATTTGATTTATTTAATACCTTGGAGCGGAGAAGAAGATTTTCTTAGAATTAATGTATTTTCAATATATAATCAATAGAGCACGACCCTAACACCAAATCCCCTGACCACCAAGCCTTGAAATTTACAATTTTGGAGAAGACTTTCTTCCTCATCATAACTTGTATGTACATGTACATGTACTTAGAAAGTTAATTTAATACCCAGGCACAGAGAGGAAGATTTTTTTAAAGACGTAATGCATTTTCACTATATAATAAATAGAGCCCCGTCCTGGCACTAAAACATTTGATCCTGGGGCCATGGATTTCACAATTTTGTTAGAGGACTTAATGGTCATTACATTCATGCTAACAGTTTGACTGCTTGATGTCAAGGAGTAAAGAAGATTTTTTTAAGATTGCATTAATTCAAGTGATTTTGACCCCATCCCTTAGGCCCCAGAAGGCAGGGGGACCATAAAATTCAAAATTCTTGTTCCCCTTCACCGATAGATGCTCTATGTCAAATATGGTGGTTACTGGTTGATTGGTTGCAGATAAGAATGTAAAGGTTTAAAAAAAAAAAATAATTCCAGTCATCGGATATTGAATTGAAATGAGAGGTTATCCCGATACACATGCCAAAAAATAAATGATATTAATTGTTCTCCTATTTAGGATAATAAATAAAATAAAATAAACAGAGATGTTTGCTGTCGAAGTAAAAATGGAGGAGGGATGAACATATTAAATATCTTAAATTTTATCAAAAGTACACAAATGAAAACGATTCATAAAATAATGCATTAAAAATCAGAAACTTGGAATGCATTCCAAGAGAAGAATATTTCCTATGCTCTTGTTCAGACTTAGCTCAATTGTTTTTTTAATAACATGTCTATTTTCTACAGAAGAGCACTTATTGCATTTAGCGAATTTCAGTCAAAATTCGCACCTGTAAATCGAGATGAAATACTCAACCTTGAGTTGTTTGGTAAGAAACTAATACAATTACAAGACAAACCACTATATGTGACATCATTTATTAAAAGCGGCTTGTTAAAAATACAGAGACATTTAAAACGATTAAGGCAACTGATTTAAACACAAAAGGCTTGATAAACGTATGGGAGAGGACTATCAAAGTTTTGTGTCACATTGCTATGACAACTTGTCAATTAAATGTGTTCAAGACATACACAATAGCATAAAAGAAATTGGTAGGCAAAAGATGCTGGATTTTTGAATATAGTTAAATAAAAATCCTTTACTTAAAACAAATTATCAAATATTGATAGGACAAAGTTTGGTCTATAATAATAAATAAAAACCTCTTTTAAATTTGAAAATAATTTTCTCATTGAAAGAACTTCAAATAAAGTAGTAGAAAAATGAAGATATTAAATAAAACGCATAGAAAAAATATTAAATCAGAAAACAAAATGTTAAGAAAAATAGGTAGTTTGGGAAAGCATAACAAGAGTTAAAAAAAACATACAATATATGTTTGTGAAACACTGATGCCCCCGTATGGCAACATAGCGAAATTTAACTTTTCTTAAATGCAAATTTAATATATTGGTATCCCAAGTAGGACATTCTCACTTGAAAAAGACACTAATGGTAATCTAACAACCAAGCTATATGATAAACGTGATGACTTTAACTTTTCTATCGTCAACTTCCCTTACTTATGCAGCAATATACCTTCATCACATGCATACGGAGTATATATATCTCAGTTGATTCGATACGCAAGAGTATGCTCTACGTATGAACAATTTCTTAAACGAGGTAAATTATTAACAAGCAAGTTGATGCAACAGTCTCGTTTAAAGTCATCATTTCGTAAATTCTATGGTCGATACAATGACCTTGTCAGCAAATACAATTTATCATTGAATGAAATGCTGACTGACGTTTTTCATACCAATTGCTAGTCCATTACTTATACACTGAATTGACGACGGATTTTTTCCGTTATTTCCTGATTATGACAACGAGCACACGGCGGGTGTGACCGGTCGGCAGGGGATGCTCACTCCTCCATGGCACCTGATCCCACCTCTGATGTTTCGGAGGTCCGTGTTTGCTCTGCTCTTATTTTGTATATTGTTCAATGGACATTGAGATTGAATACTGTTCGTTATTGCCATATCCTTCTCACTAGAAATACAATTGTGAGGTATGAAAGTAAGCAAAGGTTAATTTTTTTTCATAAGTACGCAAATCTCCAAGATCAAGGTTAAAAGATCAATGTAATTCGTATCCAGTGAAAGGACTTGTCAGAAAAAAGTAATATTTGAAGTATGGGAGACCTAGCCCTAACTTTTCAAACGTTATAGCCAAGGTTAAAATTTATATAAAATAGGTCAACCTCCAAGGTCAAAAGGGCAGAGTCCTTCATATCTTATGAAAGACTTCCACACAAGGATTTAATATGTGAAGTGTTAATATGTGAACACTAGCCCTTACAGTTCAAAAGTTATGGCCAAGGTCAAATTTTTTCCTCATAAGTACAAAATATCCAAAGTCAAAAGGTCAAAGTTGTTGATGTCCAATGAAATGTCTTTCCACAAATAATAAAAATTTGAAAATGTTAAAAAGTCCTGATATTTACTATTCAAAAGATATCGCCAAAGTAAAAGTTTTGAATTTTTGTGTAAAAGATGGTCAAACTCCAATGTCAAGGTCAAAGGTCAAATTTGGTGGTACCCAAAGAAAGGTCTTGTCACATGGAATATGCATGTAAAATATAAAAGTCATAGCTCCCCTAAATATTTAAGGTTATGGGCAAAGTTTTTGCAGAAACTATATAACAATAAAACTATATAATCCCGAAACTTCGTTTACGGAGGCGGCATAAAAATTCAAGATTTTCAATGGAGAAGGATCTATAAAATATAGTGTACCTAAGTTAAATTATGCCAAATTGGAATGTCCAATGGTATATGCAATTTATGTAATTACAAATGGAAAAGCGACAACTTTTATTTTTTCATTGTAATTGTGCAAACCAACACTTAAACTAGTAGAAGACACAATCCCCAATATGTTAGAGCTAGTGAATAAATAGACCCACGAACAATAATCATAGGCAACTTAAAAGAAGCACAAAGTTAAAGAAAATATATAAACACTTTAATGTTAAGTTATAAGTGAATGGTTTATATGGAAAACGAGAAAAAAAGTTAAATATGAAAATGTAAAAAGTAATATTCAAGTATAAACGCTGCCTATAAATATTAAATCAAATCCGATTTGACTTCACAATTATTCGACACTCCGAACTGCCAACTTAAGGGAGATTATATAAAAGATAATTCACAAACACATTTAAAAAAACAATAAAGTTTAAAGAAACCATCTTTTAAACTAAATGCTAATTTATCATTTGCATGTTGTAAGCCTAATATAAGACAATAAGATATTGCTTAGCACTTTCTGCTGTTACGAATATCTTTTTATAATTTTTTTTAATTATCATTTCTTTATGAATGATTAAAACATACATTTCAAAAATGTCAATTTCCTTCCTTTTAAATCTGATCGATGAAATACCTTTATAATTTTTTTCTTTCACACATGTAAATAAAAGACCCATACTTGAGGGTAACCTGGCCCACTTGTACATTTGTAAAGCATGCATTTGCGTTTCAAATCGCTTAGGAGATATAAACCCATGTTCAGGTGAAAATGGTATACTGCTGTATAAGTATAATATTATAAATAAGAAGGTGTGGAATTTTCAACAAAAATTTAACCTTTTGCAGATACCTACCTCAGAAATATTTTCCGAGTGTGATGCAACAAGAATGACAGGAACATCTGGAGATGAATAGGCGTGAATTGATCCAAGCCAGTATCTCATGAAATCTGTTATCATAGGATACACGATTTATAATCAATTTTATATAAAAAGTATTCCAAGAAAAAAAGATTATTAAGACTGCATTGAGCCATAATGGTACATGAAGGTGGACCAATCCATTCAAAAATGAATGCATTTTCTTCCGTTTCTTTATAAATTGAATTGGTAATAATGCATTTTATGAATCAAAAATATATTGATTAAGGTATAAATATAGATAAACAACCTAGATTGCTCCAGCCTGAATACATAAGATCGTGACTCAGGGAACTGTCTTTTGGTTTTTCAGTCAAGTCTTTAGACAAATCCATTACTAGAATGAAGAATGCTCTTTGGCTGTAGTAAATGTGATGGCAAGCGTAATAAACAGTCTGTCCTGCAAAATCCATGACACTGATTTTCTTATTCTCAGTGCTTTCTACAGGAATAACATCAGTTTTCATTTTTTCTTTTGTTGCATTTTCATTGGTGATTGGCTTATGCATATACTGAGCAATATGTTCAGCTTCAGATTGAATGTGTATAACAATTTGTTCTGCAGCAATACCATTTCCATCTATCATTTTGATTTCATCATTGCCTTCAGCATTACCATCTCTATCTACTATTTTGATTTCATCAATGTCATCTGCAGTCAATGTCTTCTTTGGTCCTTCATTTGATTCCATATGGATAAAGGATTTATGCAATCTTTTGGATATTTCAATGTCAGCCGTTGACTCTAATTCACTGTCTATAAAACACAAACTTTTAAAATATGTCTATGAAATTTTATATACATTTCATATATAAGTAAGCTTAATTGCTTGTTTATTCCTAAAAACACTCAAATTATGTACAATTTATATAACTATAATTTCATTATTCGCCCTTGATTATACTTACTTTCTATGTTCTTTGTTTCAGAAGGGTTCTCTATTGATTCCCCGTTATCATTGATTTCATAGTCTGGTTCAATGTAGTTCCTATTATCTAAAACAGAACCTTCTAAATTGTTTGGCTTTTCTTGTGCAACTTCTGTTTTCGTATCCAAATTTTTCACACAGATATGTGTACATTGACTAGACCTTTCTTCATCAGTTGTTACTGTAATAAAGAAAAGTTATATTCTGCATTTGGGTTGCATACATATTCAGCTTTGAATTTAACTTTCTGTGTTAAAAGTATTGAAAGTTCATAGACGTATGACTTGTATTTTAAAACACAACTTGTTTCAATTTTTTTAAATCAATTTAAAGCTGTGTTTTGCTTTGTGATCACATCTCAATTATGTATAGAGCGTATGTTATAGTGGAGAGTATTAAAATATAACTTCAAAAGAGGCTATTGAGAACTCAAGTTAAAGCTCTTATCCATAAAACCTATTTTCAAATGGCGTTTGATTTTGATTAAAAGGTTGTTTAAGATAATATTTTTTCATTTTTTTCGTTTATAATGACAAGTAAATCAGTGTTTAGTGGAGTTAAAAATAGTCTTTGAAAGTACATGGTTTTAATGCTTGTAAGGTATCATTTAAATTTATGCGCTTTAAAATGCTTATTCTGACGTACAAATGTACATTAACTCAATTAAATGGGCCTGGGTGCATTTGTAATTGCCTTTAAATACATAAATAAATTATATTTTTTCATAAATAGTGTAACGTGACCGAATCTTGGGTGTTACAAAAATTATGTGAGTCCTCTTATTCCCGAGATTTACCTTAATTAGTCAACAAGATTTGTTTATCTATAAAAAATGAATTTATTCAAACAATAACAATAATGATTTATGATTAATTAAATACAAACAGAGTATACTTATGGGTAATGGGACAGGATACACAACAGTCAGCTGATTGGGTTCCCAATATCAACAATGGGAGAGAACGTTCAGCTGATTCAGGTTGGGTCAGGATATATAATAGTCAGCTGATTGGGTTCCCAAAATCAACAATGGGATAGTGCGTTCAGCTGATTCAGGTTGGGTTAGGGTATATAATAATTGGGTAGATTGGGTTACCCAATATTGGTAATAGATTAGGGTATATAACAATTATTTGATTGGGTTACCCAATATTGGATATTGGAAAAATTTACCCAATGTGAGGACTTTAGTTTTTACCCAATGATGGGGAGTCGGGACTCTGAGTTGGTCAGATGTTAAAGGGGCTGACCAACCCCCCAGACTGAAGAAAAAGTCTAAAGTGCCTTCTTTATATACCTTTTGGTATTCCGGTGCGAATTCGTTCACGCGCGAATAACAAGCGGTACCGCCAGTATTCGCACGACGTTTGTATGGTAACACTTATAACTTTTGCATCAAGTAAAGGCTTTAGCATTACAAATGCGAAAAAAGGGATGATTTATTGTTTGGGAATTGTTTTGGTAACAAGTTGGATTTGGATACGTGGGTCGAATAACAATGTCAGACGGTCCTTTGTTATTACGATTGGGTTGATTTATGGAGGAAATTCGGGTTTGTACAATGAAACCAAACGATATTCATGAAATAAACATAGCCAATGAATTATAACATGTATAAAGCATGCATTAATAACATACGATGATTGATAATATTCCCATGATATCTACAAATAAAATTACGATACGTAGATTAAATATTCAGGGCATAATTGGGGTGATCCAAGCTGTGGGTAATTTTAGTCATGGGGGAAATCCGTAACAATAGTTACAGTTTAACCTGTTAACAGGTTGGGCACAGTTCCTTTTTCGGGGAAGTATTACTATAAAAGGGAACTATTACTCTTTTCAGTAATAAAAACATTACTCAATTGGGGGATTTTTGTCACATTTTTTAAATAATGCCTCTAATCCATTTATTTGATAAAAAGTGCATAAAAAATACAGTGTGAGTTGTTTTATCTTTATCAAACATACCTCTCTGGCTGAAAAATTCGGACCTCCATTACTGCAGACAAGAGTAAGATGAGATTTTAAAATTTTCCCTGTTGATGAATGGTACCAAAAGTATGGAATCTAATAAGGGCATCCATTCCAAGACCATTTTAAAAGAATGTCGTTTGAAATTTAATATTTCAAATAATTATTTTCATTTGTAAAAAAAGCAATGATTTTCAACTATAAATAAATCTAAACGTCTAAAACGAAAGAAGAAAGGACATGATTACTAATGGATTTGATTTTAAGTAGAAAACAATTACTACACATTATCTTTGGATTAATTTTTTTTCACTTTGATGAAAGTCTCATCAACAACGAGAACTTGCGCGTGGTATAAATCGACGCCATATTGTAACGACGCCATATTGGCGACAAGAATCTCAGTTCCATGGGTATTGTAAATGACATAGTTTACAATAGATTTAATTTATATTTCATATGCATACGTGTTACCTAAAGGGAGAGCTTTGCTCTCACGGACCTTCGGGCCAGTGAGAGAGCTCCGCCCTCTATTACTGAAAAGAGTAATAGTTCCCTTTAACAGTAATTCTTCCCCGAAAAAGGAACTGTGACCAACCTGGTTAAGGTCAAGATCTAGTAAATGAAGGTAGCCTACAGATTTATCAAAATCAAGAAATGAATTCCTTTAATGATGCTTTATAACTTTAGCTTAATCAAAAAAGGTGTTTCGGGGCATAATTTATAGGAAAATAAGATAAAAACCATATTTTAAACTGTCATTTTCAATGAAATATAAAGAAACCAGTCATGAATATGGGAGTTTTTTCCAAATCATTCAAACAAAATGTATCCAGATTGCCTACAGTCTTTCAGAAAACGGCAATTTGTATGTTCTTGGCCTCTTCTTTAGAATAATGTTAAATTAATACAGGTTTCCAGACTACTTTGCAGGCGATTTCTAATTGAATTCCAAGAAAATACTTTATTTTCTACATAATTTTATTAGAGCCGTAAAGTACGGGGAAAAGAAAGTTGAAAGTGATTAGGACGTCATAATGGATCTATCAACAAAAAGTTAGTCTAAGGACATTTACTAGATCTTGACCGTAAATGAATTGACATTTCATGAAAAATATGGCGATAACGAACAGTATTCAAGAACAAAAGTCCATAAAACAATTCAAAATAGCAGCAGAGCAAACACGGACCTTCAAATTTTAGATGTGGAATCATGTGCCATGGAGGAGTGAGCATCCCCTGCCGACCGGTCACATCAGCCGTGTGATTCTTTTTGTGATCGGGAAACAATGGAAAAATCCATTGTCTTCAATGAACAAAAATGGACTAAAATTAGTATGAAAAACGTCAGTCAGCATTTGACTCGATGATAAATTGTATTTGCTTACAAGGTCATTGTATCTAACATAAAAACTTACAAAATGAAGACTTCAAACAAGATGCTGAATTTCGTGTTTCATCAAATTGTTTATCAATAATTAACATCAATTTAAAAATTGTGTTTACCTATAGAAAATGAGGTATTGCTTTTGAATTAAAAAAAATCACATTGTTTTCCAAGCTGGTTAAACTGTTCTAATTATGAAAATTCTGTCTACTGAATGATTAAATACACTTGTATTTTTTAGGTCTTTCCTCCTTTTCTTGTTTTCTACTGTTTCCTATTCTTCTTTTTCTTCTTCTTACTTTTCTTCCGCTGATTTTTTGTTTCGACATTTATCCAAAAGACTTTCTGTTCATCATAAAGATCATAAAAAGTAAAGAACAAATTTTACCCAACGCATATGAACTATGACCCCTTTTGAAATTATTCCCCATTCCGTAATTAGTGCTTGTTGTTACTTTTCCTCTGAAACGTTAAAGCGTATAGGCATGAAACCTTCACCAATCTCTTTGACTACCTGAGGTGAATCTGGATTTTACAAATGATTAACAATTTTCAAAACGAGAAGTCGAACAGACATAGGACCAACGGCAAAAAATAAGATTCATTTACCTTTGACCTTAAAATTTATGCGAAGGTTGAAGGCCAAGGTCAGATACAATCTGTCTTTGCATCTTAAATATGTACTATTAAAACTATTTCAAAGATTTCATTCTTGTCCCTTAAGATTGACCTTATTAAAAGTTATTGCCCCTTGTGTTAAAAAACTTGTTATTCCTACTCCTCTGAAACCGTAAACCTCAGAGACACGAAACCTTCACTTATGCCTGAAGGGACTTCAGAGTCTAGTTTTTTAGAATTCTTTCTTAAGAGATATAAAAATTTTAATTTTAACATTTGAAAGGACGATGTGTTATAATTCTTAGTAATTACATTATGGACAACTATAAAATAGAGTCCAAAGAAAACACAATTCAATGTTTGTGATATAATGTTTATAAGAAAAAATTGATCTTATCGTTCTCATTACTTAACCCTGGTTTGTCAAATTATCGGAGAGCTTGGAATTTCGTATCAATTCATGTAATTTGTTAGCAAGTTATTTCATTTATTAGAAGGTGTTGTAAAAATCATGTCAGAAATACACTTATTTACATCATGTATGTACTTTTGAATATCTATTATTTTGCCACAAACCTATCAAACCCTGTTCGTCGTCCACTTTGAATACATTTGGATGGCAATCTAGTGCGACTGTTGATTCTGGTTCTTCTCTATATACACCTCTCAAATTATTGACGAGAGTTGTCTTTCCTACTCCTCCACATCCCACTACTATGCATCGGCCATGATAAACTCGTGTTTCTCCATCTCGCAGGTCTCTCACAAATTTTTCTTTTTCATTTTTCGACCAGCTCAAAATCTCAACTGGAATACGCACTATAAAGAAAATTAAGTTTATAAACTAACAGCTGAAGTAATTGTGTAGAAGGTATAATACGTAATATGGTTTACCTCATGTATAAATTAAAACCTCAGACTTTTTCATATTTTCATACTATCAAAAATTGAATACCAAATCTGAACTTAAAAGCAATATTTCATTTTAACACCTGAACCTTTCATATATTTTTCTTTGTTAAACAAATGTTGATCAAAAACTCACATAGCATTCTAATTTGAAAGAGAAAGTTACATGAATATTATTATCCAAAATGGCACAGACTTCAAAGTGCAATATATGATAAGTGTTTCAAATGGCCCCTTAAAATGAATATCTTTATTTTACTTTATATATTATAGCTTAACTTTTCACAGCTACATGTGTGTATGAGACCTATATGGATTATTTTGAATTTTATCAAAATGCCGCTAATTCAAAATCAAAAGCCTGAAAGGTTTCAATGGCGTTGAACAAGAAAAACAATTTCAAAAGATCTGCAGATAGGTCAAGTGAGTGACTCCGGTACCATAATAATAAAATTTCAAAAAATTGTCTTAACACAAATACAGTTTAGTCTGTATTTGTACAGAGTCAGGGTTCGAATTGACCAGACATCGTCAGAAATGTTCATGCTCTAATTTCTTTTCAGTCAATCGAAGACCTATGAAGGGGTTCATAAATTATTTTAGTTAATTGCCATTGTCAGAGCGTTGTTCTGTTGTATAGTGATTTCATCTTAACTACAACCATGACTCTAATGTTACAAATTTGGCGCGGTAAACAAATGGAGGAAATGGATAAATACAGTAATACTGGCATTACTGTTCAATATCGTCGGTTGTTTGGATAAAATTGGATTTAAGATCGCCAAAATAAAGCTTAGATTAAGAAATTCAATCTTTATAGTCTTGTTGTATTCATGATTATTTTGTAATTATTTTACCGTCTTTAAGATTGTTTGTATTACAGCAATCTGTCCCAAAATGTGATTCATGTCACTCGATGCACCCTCTCTGTAGAAATTCATCCGCAACAACCATAACGTTTTTCTTGCGTAAAAATTAAACATAATATTGTTGTTTTGTAGTAGTATAAATTGAAGATACAATTGATTTAATTATATATGCAATCTATTATTCATTGTGAACATTTTAAAAGAAATTGGTTTACAGCTGTTGCTATTTTCTATTGCGGATGCATCCACTGACACATACCATGCATACGGTCGCGTAAACCTCCCTAGATGAGCATCGAGCAAGCTTGACGCCATAAAAATGACATCATAGAATTCATAGTTTCCCACAATTTTAGTATATTTTGTATAAAACCTCTTATTTTTTAGGAGTTTTTCTTCTTGAAAATATTAAGCGCAGATTAGAATCTATTTGACATTTTTACCAAAGATGTATCTATCCAATAATAATTGCTGACAGAATAATTATGCATGTTCTAAAATGTACTGTTTCCCAAAAGAAAAAAAAACCAAGAAAAAGGCATGTTTGTGGCCTTTTTGGTTACATAGCAAACATAGCATTATTTGTGATGTCAATTTCAGTCAGTGAGAGCATATACTGAGAGCAGAACTGTATATTTATCGCCCACAAAAAATGCGCTGTTTCTCGATTTATTTCTCCGTGCTTGTAAAAATTCCTATCTCAAAATTTTACTAACCCTGTGTTCCTCACATTCTTTCACTGTTTCAACAACAAAACATTCTTTATAATTGTTTAAATAGCCCTCTTTGCCCTGAAATTGAGATAATCGAAAAGTTCGCCTATTCATACTGTCATTTTGGTTTGCAAGATAATTCGGTCCAACACGCTTCGTATAGATGTAAACTACAGGAATAGTGATACAGGTGTAAGGACTTTTTGAATAATTTTATTTGCAATTGAGGTAATAATTTTGGAGAAATAATCCAGAACCGAACGCACTTTTTTGTACGCATAAATATACGGGTTTTTTTCATTGGGTGGCAATGTAACTCTAAAGTCTGTCAAAATCTATTTTTTTTTTGTTCTGAGAGCTACAGTTCTGCGGCTAGTGAGAGCATTTAATGTGAAAAAATATTTAGCATATCTGAATATCATTTTAAAAATTAATGTTGATTTTAGGGGGCCAAAAGTTACTCTTATCATATATAGTCCTTTAAATGATTTAAGGAAAGGGGAGGTATTTTTATGCAGCAATTTTTATAAAGGACAACACAAGCCTAGATCAGATGAGCCTTTACTTTTTTTAATAAGAAGAGAGATGAAAATATATTCAAATGGAACATTGGAAAAAAAAAAAATCAGGACATAATACGCAATATCGCGAGTACCTCGCAGTTATCTAACTTACTACCGCTCTTTTGCAGGGGAGTCGAGAAAGCTCTAGATTTTGGGGACACATAACTATTGTTTACAGTTGTAACAATGAATAATTCGATCAATTTAATGCCGAAAGTACAAAGTATTGCCAAGAATTGGACTGCAGATAGTAGATTGTCAACTAAGGAAAGTTTAGAATATTTCATCAGTTTTAAAATGTGACGATTTTCAATGAAAATTTAATGAGAAAAGTCCACTTAGTTAAAAATATCGTTAAAAATGTAACATTTTAGGATATACTAGACTCAAAAATTAATTAGGCTGGTTCAGCGATTTTTAAGCAAGGTATTCCACTAGAATATTTTTACTTATCTATCCTTATAAACTCTGCAATTACCAATCTTGCATTGTATTCAATAGCACTTTGTCCCCATCCAACAGACGTTTCCTACCTCCATTGTAAAAGAGTTGAGTAATCGTGATATCAAGTATTGCATTGCGATTGCAGCTGTATTTTAAATAAAAACCAACTTATATTTGAAATGTCTAAATTGAAATGCCCAAAGTGTCATAATCATATTGATCCATTCCTTTCCTTTCCAAAATACAAATGAAATAGTTTTTGATGAACGTTAAAACATTTTTATAGACAAGGTTATTTTTGTGATTAAATTTAATACTTGCACATTACTTTCAGAGTTGTAAACAAATTACATGTATATGAAATATATAAAAATAAAATGCATCAAATTTCACCTCCAATGAACAATCCAAGGCAGAACATAGTAGGGTTAAAATTTTATTCAAATATTATTCGTAAACACTTAAAAAAAACAATAGTTAACTTTAAAGAAAAGAACTACGAACGATAGTATTGTTCTCCCGCTTATATCCATGTCAATTTTCAAATGTTTATACATTAAAAGTATATCTTTATATTTATATTGATATTAATATGAATTTTCACGATACATTCATGAAACAATAATTATTTGAAAAAAAAACCCAAAGAGAAATAATACAAAATTTACGTAAAACGTGTTTTCCACTTTTCATTTTCATTTTTCATATCACAAATTCAAAATTCATGCCAAAGATATTTATATATTACGGGGAAATATATATTTTAGCAAAAGGCAACAAAATCGGTTCTTGTTTCACTAATTTCAAAGCGATTTACAACTCAAATATTCTATTTTATGAAAATAAACATGTTGATTTATTTGCGTAAAACATAAGAAAACTTTCATGGAACATTTCGCAATATCATATTATTTTTTTAAATATACATGTACTGATGTTTTCAAGCCTGGTTTCAATGGAAAACATCCACTACCCCCTTATGAAGAGAGAGATAGAGAGATGGACTATTATTATCTCTGGTATCAAAACTATTAATCAATTTCCAACTGAACTCTTTTTGCATTAAACAATAATTTTAGATGGACCAAACTCCAAATTACAGTACATGCGTGTACAATGTAGCCGAAAATCTAAAATTTAAAATTAGTTAGTTTAGTTCTTTATCTCATTCTGTTTTCAATCTCTTAAATACACCATCACAACAACGCATGGTCTTGAAAACGATCATCAAATATAATTGCCATAAATTTTTTATATATCTGTTTTAACTTTGTATAAAGGCCTTTTGCATATAAAAATATTATACCTACACATTTGGGCAATTTCATCATGTTGTTCTTTCTTGAATGGACATTTGAGGATAAAATCGATCCCAAATTCTTCTATGTTCTTTGCAATATTCCTTTCTATGTCAATGATAAAAGATATACCAGTAGATAATAGAAAACAGAAGAAGTGAGATCAGGAGCCATGGAGGGAAAAAATTTTCAACCAAATACTTGTTACAAACTGCTAGCAAATACACACTCTTAGACATGTTTAAAAAATATATAGCATTATATATACAATAAAAAGGAATTTTCAAAAATAATTATCAAAACAATATTAACAGCAAAGGACAATCAATGTTGAATCCAAATAAATTATGGCAGATTTGCTAGAGAAGATGTCTCACAAAGATTACTAATCAATTTTTTATTCAGTTTTAATCGATAAAAATTGTTTGTAATTTTCTTTCAATTTTGTAAAAAGGTAACAAGTAACTATGATATGCACTTGATTTTAAGTTGTTTTACACTATGAGACGACAGAGAAGATACGTTTGAGGATATTTCAGATATACTTGATGTAAATGAGTATGTTTTATTTGAGGATCAATATCCTGAACTACAGATTTAATCTTTAATGGTGTGTGTTCAAGGCACAAGTTTTGAAAACATATCTATTACAAAATGGAAAATTAATGTATTATGATTACCATTGCTTCAACAGTTTATAAAAACAAAAGTCTTTTTGTCATACGCTGTCGAAACCTGTACTTTTCTAACAGAAAAATTTAACATAATTATATAAATATGTTTTCTTTTTTGCATTGTCTTGTTACATGAGTTAATTATCTGTTTATACAAACTATTCATTACTTTGGAGGAAATACGGAATGCCTCATCTTATCTTATCTGAAATTTTCATTAAATTAAACAAAGATAAAATGATAGCAGAGCAAATACAAAGTGCTGACAACAGAAGTGAAATAAGGAGCCATGGAGAAATGAACAAATTAATTGATAAGAAATTCTTTACTTGACAATTTCGTTTTTTATTGTACCTGCTTCGCAATCCATATATGCGGGTTTTTTTTTTTTACATAATTTGTAATAATTTGAATTTGCCTCACCCATTGTTTCCCTCCCTAACAGAAAGGGTACTCATGATTCGAACAAATTTAAATCTTCAATACATTAGGATACTCACATGCCAATATGATTTAACATAGTATTGCTGTTATTGAGATTTTTCCCTTTAAAACTTGGATCCCTCATTGTGGCCCCACCTTATTTCTTGGGGTTATGCTTTGAACAAACTAGAATATACAGTACCTGAGGATGCTTCCATATAAACATCACTAATCATGGCTCTGCAGTACTTGAGAAGAAACTTTTTAAAGATTTCCCTATATATTCCTATGTTAAACTTTGATTGGCCATTTTGGCCCTTTCCTATCCCCGGGGATCATGATTTAAACAAATTTAGATGTACACTACATGAGAATGATTTCACATGAGATTCATCTTTCTTTTTTTTCCTGTTTCATTTTTCCAGTCTCTATGGATCTTCAAAAGATTCTTAAAGATTTTTCTGATATATTCTTATGTAAAACTTTTATCGGCCATTAATTGTGGCCACACCCTACCATCGTGGGTCAAGATTTGAGCAAACTTGAATGTCAACTGTCTGAGATTGATTCAACATGAGTTTCATCTTTCCTGTCCCTTGGATCTTGAAAAGAAGATTTTCAAAAATTCTCTTATATATTCTTATGTAAAAATTTGATTGTCCGTTGTGTCCATACCTTACTCCTGGGGGTCATGATTTTAACAAACATGAATGTTCACTACCTGAGTATGATTCCACATGAGTTCCATATTTCCTGGCCCTTTGGTTCTTCAGAAGAAGATTTTTTTAAATGCCATTAATTTTTAACTAATTCATAATTATCTCCTCTTGGAATAGGGAGTGGCCCTTCATTTGGATAAACTTGAATACCCTTTAGCTAAGGATACTTTGTAGCAAGTTTGGTTGAAATTGGTCTAGTAGTTCTTGAGAAAAAGATGAAAATGAGAAAAGTTTACAACAAAAAAGAAGACAACGATGAAAAAACGTGAAAAAATTGATCAGAAAAACTCAATAAATACTATACCGTCAGAGTCAACAGCAGGAGTTTCCTCGTCTGTTTGGAAGAGAAAGAAAGAAAAAATGAAATACCATTGTTACATAAATAATCAATGTATTTCTTAGCAAAGGGTTTGAATAGGAAAATACAAATTTCTAGAATGTAAGACAGTTTTATATCTGAAAGGACGTAATTTTTGTTACAAATTCTCTAGATCTCTAGATCTACGGAATCTGTCTGCTAGCAATACGGGAACAGCGAGTTAGTCCCCTTGGCTATCTACAAGCAATTAAAAAACCTTGCTTTCGATGCCGATGGAATTCTCACAGTGCCGCCCTACGATCAGAATAGAAGTGATATACAGTTACCATTTGGATTTATTTTTATTCGAGGATTGTTACCAATACACATCAAGGAATAATTTAATTTCTTTGTAAAATGTTAATTCGTTGTATGAAAGATTAAGTTGAAATAGTATGACATACGTGACCTTATTGGTAATTGGAACGAAATTTCCAATAGTGTTGCATTATGACTCTCGAATATATGAAATATGCGTATTACAGTAAAAATCGGTTAAAGCGAAGTTCTGGGGACCTGTGAATTTAATTCTCTATATCCGTAATTCGTTATATCAGTATAACGAATTCGTATAAACATTTATAGCGAGTTCGCAATATGAATGTTTTCCTTCAAGTATTGAAACCAAATATGCCAGGGAAGCAAATATTAAAAAACATACCGTCGTTTACTAAGGTTTTGTAATGAATTGAATTTTATATACAAATGCTGCAAGAAAATAAAGTCAGTTCAATTTAGCAAATTTTAAGATCTTTGAAAGTTCGTTATAAAAGGTGTAAATTTCATTATATTTAACTTCATCGAGAATCAAAATGAGTTCGCTATATCCGTAAATTCGTTATATCAGAGTTCTTCATAACCGTAAATTTTACAAAGATTTGTAAAAAAAATTTGCCGGGGACTCAGAAAACTTCGCTATATCCGTGGATTCGCTATATCCGTGTTTGTACTAAACGAGTTTTACTGTATTTGCTTTTATCAAAATTGCATAAAATTTTAAAAAGAAATTCCACAACATTTTTGATCAACCCTCGTATGCTGCCTATGACAGTGACTTGCTTTAAAAACGAATCATTGCGCTCGACATCAATTTACAGTTTATAACAAGCTCAATTTGCACATTTTTTAAAGGTAGATTTGTCTCATTGTCTACACTTAATAATGTAAAATTTAATTATAGGGAATACTTTTTTTAAATAGTTAATATTTTTAAAAAGTTACCAAAGTTATGCTTGATAAATGTATAACATGGGTTAAAACTTTTTCAAAATTTTGAAAACTACAAAGGGGATTATAAAACCTAAACGGTCTCAACACAGGTTATGCAGTTTAACGTGGGTACAACGTACTCTATTTGATATAAAATTACTCTATTCACCTCTTCTGACTGGTTTATATAGGTGTCCTCTACACTTGTAGTACAGAATTAACCCAAGAAGAATCCCCAGGACTACGATTGTAGATCCAAACACTGCCACTAAATTGGTTGCCATCTGGAGAGCTGTTGCTGTACTAGCTGTAGTTGTAGTGGGGCCATCTATTTTCGTAAAATAGTCTGTGGAATTTTCTTGCACCCTTGAAATAAAACATTTATGTATCTTGTATTTACGATATTTGATCCAAAAGTTATGTCACACTCAGGGTTGGGGTCAATCACTTTGAAATGTAATTAATTTTCAAACACAGCATCAATCAAACAACATGTTTCAGGTCTGAAGAATTTTAAATTCATCTAGTACCCTTGAATTAATTTTTGGTTCAAAATATGATGTTAATTATAGTAACAAATAGGTAGCCAAGCAAATTTAAAAAATATGAAACATTTAACTATTGCATAAATAGAAGCTCATGCCAAACATGCTTAGCCCAAACATGTATGCAAACTATGCATCATAAAAAGACCCCTTACTAAAATTTTAACTTCAAAAAAGTAATTAAAATTTGATTGAAAAATATTGGAAATACATGGTAGTTTTAAAATGTATTTAAATACATTCGGTTTCTTCTAATTGAAAGGAAATTCATAGATAAATTACTTCCAATTCCTTTGAAAAATGTAATTAATTACTCTCAATTACAATTACATTTTTCAATTACCCCATCCCTTGTCACAGTGTCCATATCTAGTACTCGAATATACATATTTTCACATTTGGTGCTCTATAATCAAATACAATGAAACCTGTCTAATCCGACATGCACTGGGAGACCAATTTTGTGTCGGAATAGACAAAGTGTCAGATTGGACAGTGTTAAAAACATGGAAAATACTAAAATGGGAAAGAAATTTAATGTCAGAATTCACAGTGTGTCGGATTATTCAGGTGTCGGATTGGACAGTTTTCACTGTACTAGTATTATATACCAAAAGATGTATAACAACAAATTTGATCAAAATTAAATATAAAAATTAAAAAAAAAAATTTAAAATTCATTCAATAATGTTTAATTGAACCTTTTTATAGATACATGTATTTAAAAACGTAGAACATATTGGGTGTCGCCGCTTTATAACAGTAAGACCAACACATGAGGGATATGGCGATTACGAACATATTCGATATTTAAGTCCAATACAAAACAAAAGCAAAGCAAACACAGACCTCTAAAACATCGGAGGTGGAATCAGGTTTATGTAGGAGTGAGTATCCCCTGTCTACCGGTCAGGTCTGCTCCGTGTCTTGATCGGGAAAAATCGATCGTGAAATCAGTGTATATATAATGGACTAACAATAAATATGAAAAACGTCAGTCAGTATTTGTCTCAATGATAAATTGTATTGCCAGTTAAGGTCATTGTATCGACCAAAGAACTTACGAAACGATGAATTTAAACGAGACTGTTGATATTCTTGTTTCATCAACTTGTCTGTCTATAACTTACCTCGTTTTAGAAAATGTCTATACGTAGAGCATGCTCTTGTGTATCGAATCAACTGAGATGTGTATACACTCCATATGAATGTGATGAAGGTATATTGCTGCATAAGTAAGTGAAGTTGAAAAGTGAAAAGTGAAGATAGAAAAGTTAAAATCATCAAGTTTATCGTACACCTTGGTAGTCAGATTTCCATTAACGTCAAAAGTCATCTGAAAGGCGCCTAATCCTCCGATATTTTAAAACGCAAAGTTTAAGACATGTTCCAGTCCTTAGTTGAAAATTAGATGATGGCATTGCTATTTTTGGGCATAAACATTGTACTTTTACCCACGCATCAATCAAAGGAAATATCGAAATCAGACTCACAAAGGAGAGAATGTAAATAATAAATTGCTTGTAGATGGTTTCAGTGATTTTTAGCGCGTGTTATGGGTCATTGAATAAGCAGCAGTGGACGGGAGGGCCGAAAGATGAGAGGTCGGGTAGAAACGTTCAATGGTGTCCGACATTGTCAAATAAGAGGGACCTGTCACGGTTAGAGCAATATGATAAACTTTAAGTTTGTCTTATGGTATTGTTCGAAGAATCTGGACAAAGGGCTGAATTATGAAAAGTGTGTGTACAAGGGTGCCAATTTAAGAACTCGTTAAGAAAGCAAAATATGTGAATGTGTTCGTGAACCTGAAATTATAAATTTTAATGAAAGGAAGGGGAAGCGTTTTTAAGTGTATATCGGTGCGTATCTGTCATATGATGTTATTTAGGTGCGGCGACTTCCATAATTGCACGTTATATATAATCCGAAATCTTAGCTTCCTTCGTTCACACTTTTATCAAAATTGTAAAACTACTTTTGGATCAGCTCTCGTGCAAACTTTACTAAAAGATACTTTGCGATCACAAATATTTTTTTTAAGAATTGGTACTTTTTGATCTTCATATCATTAAAAAAAGAGAAAAATATTCATATAAAAAAAGTCCATTTTAAATTGCAATGTTTTCTGTACCTCTGCTTATAATTTTTCTCTTCATTACCTTTCCGTCTTTACTTAATTCACACTAATGTATCATACTCAATACTTGATATCGCGATTACTTAACTTAGCGGAACTCTTTCGCGAAGGAGGTAGGAATCGTCTGTTGGGTGGGGGCAATGTGCTATTCTATACAATGCAAGATCGATCATTGTAGCATTTATAAGGACAGATAAGTAAAAAAATCCTGGTAGAATACCTCGCTAAACAATCCCTGAACCAGCCTAATATATTTTTGAGAGGAGCCAATTCTAAATTGTCTCATTTTTAACGATATCTTTAATTAAGCAAACTCTTCTCGTTAAATTTTCTTCGAAAATCGTCACATTTTTAAGCAGATAAAATATTCTTAGCTTGCCTTATTTGACGATCTACTATTTGAAGTTCAATATCTGGCAAAACATCGTGATTTCGGCATTAAATTGTTCGAATCATTCGATTGTCACTACTGTAAACAATGTCATTTGCCCCCAGAAATGTACACTTTTCTCGACTCCCCCGCAAAAGAGCGGTAGTAAGTTAGATAACTGCGAGGAACTCATTGGTAGTCGCGATATTACGTATTGACCAAGTATGTGGGGCCCATTGCTTACACACGAAATTACAGTGGCTGCAACGTTTCACGTTACACGAACGATTCCGCACGATTAACGCACGATAAAACCTTATATTATATAAGGAGATTATTTTCGTAGTTTTCATTGGCCGAAAGGACGTCACGTGACATTCCTCCTTTTGCGATAGCGACGTGAAAGCACGTCCGCGGAAAATAATATCGCACGACACACCGTTCGGTTGCACTGAAGTTACGTAGAACATGACGTCATAATATAAGAATCGTGTTTTAACAATTGTGACGTAATGACAGCCAAGTCCCTTTAGTTAGGTCTATGTCGGTGCATTCGCTTTGTGTGATTATATAATATAAATATTATGGACTTCAGTGAACGGTCAATATATGGTTATAAGGACTCATGTCAATGGATATTGACCTCAGACACAGAAAATGATAGCGACCTCGCAGGCTGGGTCGCTATCACTTTCTGTGTCTTCGGTCAATATCCATTGTCATGAGTCCTTATAACCACATATCGACCTACACTAAAGTCCATAATTGTATAATACACGAACGATTCTTCACACACGATTCAACACGTTACACGATCGTACACGATTGCTAACGCAAACACCCGATTCTTCACGCAGATAGGTTCAAACTATTTAAGAATGAATATTTCCAAAACGAAAAAAGGCTTAATCCCTATTTTAAGCTTCAAAGAATTATTTTTATTTTTTTATAGACTGAATAAGAAATAATTTTTAAAAATAAATTGCTGTTTCTGGAAGTACATACATCTATGATTAATAAAGAATTTACGTAAATCTTAAAAGAAGACTGAATTAATCCCTTCTAATGATAGATTGAACATAGAGGCGGACCGTGGATTTTGATTGAATTTGATTTCTTATTAAATATTTACAGGATAATAAGTTCGTTCCCTTTTTAATTATATTAGTCGCGCTTCATTTATTTTATTTTGATTAAATAAAATACATACAAGCGAAATAAGCGTATTAAAACATTTCGATAAAAAACTTACAAAACGAAATTTACACGTTCCTTGACGCACGATCGCGCCCGATTAAAACCGCAAACGATTGAGTCTGATACAAGCACGATCTGAAACGTTACACGAACGATCAGCACGATGCTTGAACGATTCTACACAGTTGGCTTGTCGACAATAACGTCACAGCCACTGTAACATGAAAAGTTATAGCGATTTATCCAATGATTTTTTTTTTTATTTTTAACATATACAAGTGTAGTTTACACATTATATTTAAGGTAAAATTCTTCTCTGGTTATTGACTAAATGAAACATTCAAATTATATCTGCTTATATGTCTTATATATTTAGATGTAAGAGATTTTTTATGTTCAGGATAGGTATATCTTACATAGAGGTGCCTCATTAAATCGCTCTTTCGCAAGGGCATAAAACAAATAAATCTTGACCATTTTTTAAAAATATGAATAAAGAATATGTTCCTTAACTTGAAAAGTGCTGCTGCTTTCTTTAAATTGAGAGCATTACTTCATAGGTACACAAAATATTTCGTAAAAGTCAAACATATTTCGACATGGGCCTATTTACTGAAAATTTAAACTATTAAAACGCGAATTCTATACAAAGCAGCAGCACATTCCTGAAAGTACAAAGTATGCAGAAACAATTCATAGCTTGAATTTTTAATTTCAACTTGAGTATGCCCTTGCGATATTTAAATTAGTTATTGACCTACATTCCGTGTACCTACTATGCATTCATCACGTGACTGTCCATCAATGGGACCAAACTCCAGTACAGAGTAGGTAATACTATGCTATTTCCATAAGTATTTAAGTTCTGTGATAATAGAACAGCTAAATAAAAATAAATTCAGTTTTAAAAGCAATTCCCGTTTCTGCACTTCTATTTTCCGTTGATTTCTTATAGTAAGCCTTAACAGTGCTGATGTCCAGGCAAAAAACTAATGACGTAGACCGACCTGACCTTGTCTCTAATGTAAAAAGGTCAAATCTAGTTTCACAGCTAAATGTACCATCACTTAGTGATATTGTCTTCTTAATTCAAAATTTCATTAATTTTTAAATACAAGTAATAAGAGAAGAATCCTCCCTTATGAGTTAAAGGCAATTAAAAACGTACCTGGAAATATTTAGACAAGATGGATCTGCTACATAACAATGTTCAACTGTATTTATTTCTATGCATGCCGGATCTGTAATGAAAATAACAAAATACTACTCTAAGGAATTAAAGTGGTAATATTATCACTGTGCAGATCCATCAGAAGATGAATCACTTAAATTCTACATGACTTAAATTTAGTAAGGAAGGTTGGTATGCATGTTTTGAATGATAAAAGACTACGATATTTCTAAGTCATGTTCAACTTCTCTTAAATTTATCAAAACATAACTGGATTAAATGTACTAAAAGATAGCTTGAAACAGCTTTGAAATCATCTTTAAGCTAGATCTATATAAGTATTTATATAATTCATACAAACACATTCAAATGTACGTCTTAATCATCTTGAAGCTACCTTTAGAACACCTTTTCACAATTCAAAACTTTTGCATACTTTAAAATGATTTTCATAAAAAATTTTTGAATCCATATTTAAATTCGTGGACCGTCCTCTTCGGAAACAAATTCCAAAAGATAAGAAACTACATTCCTGTGTCATTAAGAAAGTAAAACGATTCTCATTTGAAAAACTTATTATTGATTTGTTTGTCATTTGTTGTTATAAACTGTTAACTAAAAATACAAAGTTGTATGTTGTCAATGTACATTAGAAAAATTATTATTATACATCATACATTATATTTTTTCTACACAATGCGTTATTTGAACGGATCTAGATTGGCGATATGCTGGGGAACATAATTTTTCTTGGATGAATAAATCTTCACATTTCCCTCACGATTATGCAATACATGTAAAGTATGCTTAATGTTCAAAATGTTTAAAAACGTAGAAGTTATTAAGATCGATTAAGTCAAATGAACAGCTTTTCTAAGAAAGCCTGTAAATTTGTCTTTCGTCAGAGAATCCATCTAGTTCATATATTTGTATTCATAGACAATGCAATAAAAGAATACAGACACAAATCGTCTCACAGAATCGTTTTAAACCCCTAGAATTTTTGTTTATTTTTTTTTTTTTTTTGTATTTGTAAGCATGGACATATTGGATAATATTTGATAACAAACATAGTGTTATCAGTTAAATGCATTCATCATATATTTGATATCTCTAAAAATACTGGGAAAATATTACAATTTCGCAGACTGCAGATACAATTCTATGTTTTCTTATAAATACAATTCTAAATTTCTAGGACGCATTGAATCATAAAGTGATTGCTTTGTAAAAACATACGTATCTTATATGCTTACACTTGTATATTTCATTATTGATGTAGGATTCAGTTGGACATCCGTATTCAAACTGGCTACATTCCTGCACCCCTAGGTAACCATTTGATAAGGAGTCCACACACAAACCTGGAAAAGATTTTTAAATAACAATAACAATACATTATAATTATGTTAACTTATAACATTATTACAATTATATAGAGATGCAACTTATACATACTATCAACATGCGAATTATTTATTGTAAAATGCGAAATATATTATATGCAAGCTACTTGTGTTTACAAGTTCGCGCATGAGTTGCATGCCAACTTACCTATCTCGCATGTTGAAATTTACTCGCATGTTAACATCATTATCCTCCATGTAAACATATTAAATAATTTAAAAAATTAAAATGCATTTTAAAAAACGAAAATATGTAAGTAATCTTCATTGTATGATATCGTGTTATGACGTTAGTAAGTAAATATACCAACATTGAAATATTCTCAAAGGCCAAATTTCATATCAGCATATTTTTTTTGTATTTTGACATCAGTAAATGTCATACATGTATTATAGTATTACATAATATCTTGCATTTAAAATAATAAAGCTTACATCTAGGGTAAAAAAAATATATTTTCCTCAATGTAAATTTTATAGTTTTCAAAGCTCACTGCAAAAGCATTATCATTCTTTCTATGATATGTTTGCATATTTCAGCCCTCTGCATGTTAAATAAAATATGCCAATAAGCAAGATAATTATGTCCAAATTCAGAATATTTTGTTTTAATGTAAGTTACCCATACTATGAATAATTCATATATATTATATATTAATATTTATTATTTCAAAGAGCAATATATGATAAGTGTCTCAATTATCCCCTTAAAACGAATATCTTATTTTACTTTATATAGAGTTTTAATTTATATATAGTTTTAATTTATATATAGTTTTAATTTATATATAGTTTTAATTTAAACAATATTTATTCACTGATGTCATCGTGAATAGGATTGGGCAGCAGGCGCAGTCTATTTTAGCCCTCTACCTACATTTAGGTCAAGGTACAAAACAAATAGTAATAATAAAAGAATTTACAAAAGAAGAGGAAAAAACGTAAACAAAAATGAACAAAGTAATGGAGAGAAAAAAATACAGAAAAAGTCATATAAAGATCTAGAAAAATTAATAGTTTTAATTTGTACATATATATATGCAACCTTTTTTGGTCATTTTCATTTTGATCAAAATGCCGTTATTTTAGAAATATGACTTCATAAAAATCACGTTTCCCCTCCATTTTAGCATATTTTGTATAAAACTGCCTATTTTCAAGCAGTTTATTAAATCTTCCAGAAAATATAGAGCACAGCCTAGAACAAGCTATATATTTTTACCAAATATATATCTATCCAATACTGATTAGTGACAGAAAAATTATGTTCAACACAGCTCTCTATGTTTCCCATAAGAAAAAAAAACACCAGGAAAAAGGCATATTTTTGGCTTTTTTGTTACATAGCGAAAATAGCATTATTTCTCATGTCATTTACAGCTAGTGAGTGCATATAAATGTGAAAAATATATTGGAAATAGTTTCAATATAACCTCGTCTACAATATAAATACAGGATATCAATTAAACATATCTGAATGTCATTCAAAAATGTTGATTTTTAGGGGGCCAGAATCATATATACTCCTTTGTTGCAGGAATTCTTAAGATGAATTTGTCGAATTTGCAGTTCAATTTAGCAAATTTTAAGCAAAATGCTTTTGGAACAATGTAAACATTGTAAAAAGCGAAATCACCTTTTTCAATTCTCGCTGTGGTTCCTTTGAGACAAAACTCGACAAGTGATGATTTCCCTTTGTTGGGTGCACATTGGTAAAGGATCCTGTCATCATCATCTCTTGAACAATTTAACTTGACACCAGCTTTTTGCCAAGAGTCAGGGTCCCGTGGACAGAAAATTACTGGAAACTCCTTAAACATGTCTAAAATATAAAGTTTCCATACATGTTTAATTGCTTACAGCTTTAACTAAAGAACAGTTTTCGATTTCATAAAGATCGCATTCAATTCAAATATGTGAGGAAGGGCGGGATAAAAACACAGACCCCTGAGGCGGGATCGGGTGACTAGGAGGAGTGAAAGAAATGAGCAATGTCTCTGTTTGTATCATTTAATAATGTTGAGTTTTACACTTCTTGTATGTAACCAAAATATAATTTTGGGTTTGTAATAGCAAAACATGGACATTGCCATTTTATACATATGGGAGGTATCATTTAGCGAGCTCATTGCTCACAGTACCTCTAGTTTCATTTTTTGTAAATATAAACAAATAAAACTAAATAAGCATGTTGCATTTTAAGAATCTTTCGCATCTATTGCGCTAAAAAGCTATAATTTTTTTTCTATGAAAAATAAACAAATAAATAGAATATTAAATGTAGTTATTTCATTTAAAGTATTAAACAAAGTACTTTCGTTTAGGACGTTTTGTTAATTATATGTATCATCCACATTAATGACTATGTTTAACGAGTTAGATTAAAGCAGGATTCTTCTCTGGTTTCATAGAAATAATAAATCGCGTTAGAAAACTTGCAGGGACTTTATTTTTGGCGGAATGGAGGCGTGTAAAAATACCTTCTTTTCTGTCTCTGAAAATTATTAAAGAACAAGAGGCCCGTGGGCCTTATAGGTCACCTGAGTATCATGCGACAATTTTCCAACAATTGAATTTGATTCATGTTTTAAACTAGAGGCCATGAAATTCACAGTTAAGCTCCCCATCCCACAGGAACCACTGACCCTGGGGCCACATCTTTCAAAATTTTGGAAATTTTTAAAAATTTTATTTCATCATGCTGTTGATTAATACCAAAGTGCAGACTTCAAAGCATTAAATTATTTCAGACTATGTTAACCCCCCCCCCCCCAAAGTACTTCTATCCCAGGGGAAGAAAATTGACCGTTTTTGGAAGAAGCAGGTTTTTGTCATAAATATATACTAAGATCATTGGCATTATACCCAATAACAAAGGAATTCAAGCATTTTCACTATATAAAAATAAGATCCCCCCAACACAAGAATCTCTAGCCCAGGGACCCTTAAATTCAAAAATCTCAAAGAAGCATCCTTCCTCCTCATAACTATGTACATAGTTCATTGGTTAAATACTCAGGTGCAGAAAAGAAGAGTTTTAAAGAATTTATGCATTTTCACTATATATCAGTCCTGCCCTAATACCAGAACCCCCAACCCAAGAGGTAGCCTTATTCAACATAACTATGTACTTGGTTATTTTATTTGAAACTCAGGAGCAAAGAAGATGATTTTCAAAGAAATACCGTATAATCCCTATTAACCGCCCCTGCCCCTATTAGCTCCCCTTGGGTATTTTTCAATTGTCAGGAAATAAGGGCCCCCTGTACGGTGATTAAAATCATCTAGAATCATATAAAAAAAATGAAACTTAAGTGAAAATAAAACTTGTCTATTAACCGATTTCTCAGTGGAAAATGAATATTAATTTAGCATTTGGTTGAATTATCTTCACTTTCAGTAAAGTTAGAAATTATTTTAGTGGTTCTTTGTATTCATTTTTTCTTTTCAAAGGATTTTTTAAATTAAAATATGACATTAAATATCATAAAGACTATACCAAAATAACCGCCCACTTTTTGCAATTTTCTAAGCGTCCGGGGCGGTTAAAAGGGATTATACGGTAATTCATTTTTTACTATATAATCTATATAGCCCCATCCTAGCACTAGAACCCCTGACCCCGGGGCCATGAAATTCACAATTTTGGAAGAGGCAGTCTTATTCAACATAGCTATGCACTTGGTTAGTTTATTTAATGCCCAAGACAGGAAATAAGAATTTCAAAGAAATTTTGCATTTTCACTATATAATCTATATAGCCCCAACCTACCACTAGAACCCTGACCCTGGGACCATGAAATTCACAATTTGAGAAGAGGCAGTCTTATTCAGCATAACTGTGCACTTGGTTAGTCAATTTTAAATGCCCACAAACAGGAAAGAAAAATTTCAAAGAATTTATGCATTTTCACTATATAATCTATATAGCCCCGCCCTAGCACCAGAACCGCTGACTCTGGGGCCATGAAATTCACAATTTTGGAAAAGGTGGTCATTTTCAACTTACCTATGCACTTGGTTAGTTTATTTAATGCCCATAAACAGAAAACAAGAATTTCAAAGAATTTATGCATTTTCACTTTATAACCTGTTTAGCCCGCCCTAGCACTAGAACCCCTGACCCTGGGGCCATGAATTTCACAATTTTGGTAGAGGACTCAATTCTGATTACCATCATACAATCATAGTTTAACTGATTGATGTCCAGGAGTCAAGAAGATTTTTTAAAAGATTGCACTAATTTAAGTGGTTTTTGCCCCAACACCCCAGGCCCCGGGGAGGGGGGCAGGGACCATGAAATTCACAATTTTTTGTTCCCCTTTACACATAGATGCTATGTGCCAAATTTGGTTGAAATTGGTTCAGTGGTTTCAGAGAAGAAGCTAAAAATGTTCAAATGTTAACACACGACGCACGACGAACGACGCACGACGATCGACGAAAACAGATAGCAATAGGTAACCTGAGTTTATTCAGGTGACCTAAAAATGAATTTAGTTACATTTTTTTTACACTATCAAAGACTTAAAGAACTTTTCAAATGTAAGTTCAATTAATGATAAGGGGCTAAAATTCCTAGATAAATGAAATAAGTATGATTTTTAAATCAGTACTAGAAATATGTTATCGGGTGGATCGGGTGTGGTGAGCGCTATGACATGGCGGCTCCCGCTGCACAGTTTTTGTTAAAAATATGACGTTTTTCTGGAAATTGTTATTTCATATTTGGTGTGGGATTTTATGTTATGATTCTGAGTGTAAGGACGGCAGAACTTTAAGGTATTTTCTGACATTTGAATTGACTTTTGAAGTAAGCAAATTCTACTTTGTGATCAATCAACCATGAATTTGTTATTGTTGTCCAGCTTGCTCCTCGTGTCGCCTATAAACGTGAACACGTGTTCGCCGTTTAATTTCAAACCGACGAGGCGCGGATCTAAAGGGGGGCGCAGAGTGGCTAGACGCATAAAAGTTGTTTCTCATCGTAGAGATATTAACTTTCGCTATGGACAAGGATGTGTGAATTCAAGATATCTTATACAAATTTCGGCTAATACAAATATATAGAGTATTAGCACGAGTAACGAATATTCCATTCCAACACAGATCACTTCACAAAGACGGAGATTGAATGAACGCCATAGTGTTAACTTAGCGAACCTTGTTTCTATTCGAACTACACATAGAATTCCAAATAAAAGTATACCATCAATTAATTTGTACACTTTTAACTGTAGATCAGTGAAAAACAAAGCAATATCTATATGTGACCATATTATATCTGAGAATATTGATGTCATTGCTCTCACAGAGACGTGGCTTTGGACTGATGTTGACAATACGGTACTGCAAGATCTTGTACCTAATGGCTACGATGTGATACATAACTCCCGCACGAATCGGAAGGGTGGTGGAGTTGCGATCATATTTCGGAAGAATATAAAGATGAAAAAAAATCAGTATGAACAACACCTTAACTCAGTTTGAACATCTCGACTGCATAATGTCCACCAATGACTCTAAACTGCGGATCTGTGTAGTATCTAGACTGCCTCCATCAAAAGTTAATAAGCTAACGACGTGTTCGTTTTACACCGAATGGTTGGAATATCTCAGTTATCATGTGATCGATACAGAAGAACTACTAATTATAGGAGATCTGAATTTTCATTTAGAAAATATGAATGATATGTCAACGCAGAAGTTCATAAATACATGTACCTTATCAGAGTATGGTCTCGCTCAACATGTGAAAACATCAACACATGTTCGTGGTCATCTACTAGATGTTGTTATAACGAGAGAATGTACAAAAATATTGAAACATCCCTCGACAGTCGATGAGAGTTTTATATGTGATTCCAGAGGAATGTCTTACAGTGATCATAAAGGAATCAATACGGTATTATGTGTCTCGAAACCACCCAGGGAACGGAAAACCGTGTCATCAAGGAACTATAAGAGAATGAACATAGACAATTTCACAAGTGACCTTAATTATCCATCTGAGAATGTATTACATACATCACCGCTAAACGTTCTGGTGAATATTTACAACGATTGTGTTCGAAATGCTGTTGAGAAAAACGCCCCCCTTCGCACCCAAAATATTTTTTGCACCCGAATACTGAATGGTATGCAAACGAATTGCTACAGGCAAAACGTGAAAAACGCAAAGCGGAAAGGACGTGGAGACTTTCTTGTTTGGCGGTGCATGAGATATTCAAGGACAAATGTTTACAATACAGCGCTTTTCTTACTCAAAGCAAGAGGGACTATTTTTCCTCGAAAGGAGTCCGGAAAGGATTCAAAACAGCTATTCAGCATTGCAAACCAATTAACTGGGAAAAAAATCAGAAATTGTTTTACCAACTTGTGACAATGAATCAAATCTGTCAGATAAATTTGCCGATTTTTTCGAATCAAAAATTCTAGGAATTCGAACGGCTCTTGTACAACATAACAACGAACATTACAGAATACAAGATGCGCTATGGGCAGATAAGTTTCGTGGGAAGCCCACTTCAGGAATTTACTAGAATCTCTCCCGATGAAGTCTAAAAAATTGTGTCGAAAACTGCCCCTAAGTTCTGCGAATTAGATCCAATGCTTAAGAATATCTTGAAAACATGCATCGAAAATGTTCTACCAATTATCAGGTAGCTTGTTAACAAATCACTAACCGTAGGCGTTTTTCCAGAGGATTTTAAACAGGCGATAGTTAAGCCGCTTCGAATTCTAAAGAAACCATCTCTGGATAAAGAGTGTCTGAAGAAATATAGGCCTGTTTCAAACCTTTCTTACGTTTCAAAAATCATTGAAAAAGTCGTTGCAAAAAGAATCGAAGATCATCGTACTTCGAACACTTTACACGACAATCTTCAGTCAGCATATTGTGCGGTTCATTCCACAGAGACTGCCCTCCTTAGAGTTCATCACGATATTGCGGCATCTCTTGATAAAGGATGCTGTGCTGTGCTACTGATGCTTGATTTGTCCGCGGCGTTCGATGTCATTGACCACGATATACTTTTCCGTCGCCTAGAATACTCCTACGGGATAGGTGGTTCAGCCCTTCAGTGGCTACAATCATACATATACGATAGATCACAAAGGGTATCGATTGGATCAACATTATCGGGACCAAAATCACTCAAAATTGGCTTGCCCAAGGGTTCTGTACTTGGCCCCAGGATCTACTGCTTGTTCCCAAACCAATTGGGGAAATTTGCTACAGAAATAACATGAACTACCAATGCTATGCAGACGACACACAGATTTACATCATGATTGAACCCCGGGATAATTGGAATAACATCTCAGTCCGGCTAACTGCATGCCTAAATGGCATATAAAACTGGATGAGTGCAAACTTGCTTAAACTAAACCAGGAAAAACCGGAACTCATGATTTTTGCACCTAAGACCAGATCAGTTGAAATTGAAGCTTTCAGTCTTTCATTTGGAAATAATATCGTCCACAATACCCCTTTTGATAAAAATCTTGGGACATATTTTCATACGTCATTAACAATGGAAAAACAATGCAATGCATTATCTAAATCATGTTATTTTCATCTGCGAAACATCGGAAGTATTAGGAACTACATCACTGAAGATGCATGCAGAACGCTCGTTAATGCTTTAGTTACATCCCGTTTGGATTACGGAAATGCTTTACTTGTAGGAATCAACAAACAACTTACAGACAAGCTTCAACGCGTACAAAATACGGCTGCGCGCATAATAACACTATCGAAGTCGAAATATGATCACATAACTCCTGTACTGATCAACCTACACTGGCTGCCGGTAGAGTTTCGTTGCCAATTCAAGACTCTTGTGTATGCATTTAAAGCACTCCACGGACAAGCTCCAACTTATATCAGCGAACTAATCGAACCGTATATACCTTCACGTACCCTTTGCTCAGAATCAGCTAATCTTTTAGTGGTTCCGTCAACAAGAACTGTGACATATGGGAATAAACGGTTTGACAAAGCGGCCTCCACTTTATGGAACTCTTTGCCTGTGTATTTAAGAAAGTGTTACTCACTTGGAATTTTTAAGAAAAAGCTTAAAACCTTTCTTTTTAAAAAGGCCTATGATTTATAAATTGTGTATCCAAGACTTTTATTATATTTTGGACACATTATAAATTTTTATAATCCTTTTTGTAATTTTACGTATATTTTTGACACTTTAAAAACTTTTATGTATTTAACTTATAATTTTCGAATGTGACTGCTGTAAATTTTTAAGTTCTAATTGTTTTACATAGATTGCTTGTACAGCGCCTTAGAGTTCAATCTATAGGGCGCTTTATAAATGTTTAATAATAATAATCATTATTATTATCATTTATAAGCTTCCAAACTGAGTACAAATTTGAGCCAAAAATCTGCAAAAAGGTTTTTTTTTTCTCTCTTAGTAAACGATAAAAAATTTTGTTTTTATATCATTTTGTATCTTTATATGACAAATTTACCATATGTGAAAATGAGAAAAATTTAAATATAGGAAGCATATAAAAATAACTATTATATATCCTAAAAATAAAAAAAAAAATTGAGAAAATTTGGATGAGCCAATATCCATTTTAGTTAAATTATTTATGCCACTTTGGTAATATCATCTTATAGGTCTTTAATCGTAGTATCCTTTTATGCAAAAAGAAAAAAAGAAATCAATCTTTTGAAAAACATGTATTGATCGCATAATTGGCAACAAATTGGCAACAGTATTTTTCAGCATTAATGTCCAGGAAAAAGGTAATGGCTTTGACCCAACTTTGTCTCTAATATAAAACGGTGAACATAGACAATTTCAAAAGTGCTTTAATAAGTTTAGATCTTCAATACATAAGGATGCTCACGTGTCAATATGACTAATCATAGCTTTTCTGTTCTTGTTTTTTCCCCTTTTTTTTCGTAAAACTTTGATCACCCTTTGGGGTTATAATTTGAACAGATTCTACACTACCCGAAAATGCTTCCATATAAATACTAGTACCATTAATAATGGCTTTGCTATTCTTGAGAAGATTTTTAATATATTTTAATGTAAAACTTAGATCCTCCATTGTGGCCCCACCTTATCCCTGGGAGTTATGATTTCAACAATCTAGAATCTACACTATCTGAGGATAATTCAATATAAATATCACTAATCATGGCTTTGAAGTACTTGAAAAGACGATTTTAAAAGACTTTCCTATCTAGTCCAATGTAAAATTTGAGCCATTTTGGCCCCACCCTACCCCAGGGGTCATAATTTTTACAAACTTAAATTTACACTACCTGAGGATGATTTCACATGAGATTCATCTTTCCTGGCCCAGTGGTTCTTGAGAAAAAGGTTTTTCAAGATTTTTCCTATATATTAGTAGGTAACTTTGCTCGGCAAAGTCGGCCCCACCCTCCCCCCCCCCTGGGGTCATGATTTGAAAAAAAAACTTGAATCTACACTACCTGTGGATGATTTCACATGGATACTCATCTTTCATGGCCCAGTGATTCTTGAGAAAAAGATTTTTCAAGATTTTTCCTATACATACATGTATTCCTTTTTAAAACTTCGATCGGCCATTGTGGCCCAACCATATCCCCGGGGATCGTGATTTGAACAAGCTTGAATCTATGCTACCGGCGGATGATTCCACATGAGTTTCATCTTTCTTGGAGCAGTGGTCCTTGAGTAGAAGATTTTTTTTAATTCCATTCATTTTTCTTTAATTCATAAATATTTCCATTTCCAACCGTTTTCCCTATGAAAAACACTACATAGTAAATCTTGTTTAATTCTCCGTGACTTCTGTGGCATGTTAATTTCTCTATTGAAATAATACTGAAGGGTCAAAGTTCAACCTGCATGTATACGTACGGTACATGACTGGCGCATAAATACACTAAAGAAAAAAATAGATGTTTTGTTTAATTGCCCTTACCGAAAATATTGCCTTCCTGCAAATATTTGCTGCAAATCTGCAGCAAACATTGCTGCAAGCTTGCAGCAGACATTGGGAAATTTTTATAGGGAAAAGTAATTATAAAAGAAACTTAAACAAAACTTGAGTAATTCTGATGTTTTTCTTTCTTTTTTATAAAAGGGAAAAAAAGAAAGCCAGTCTTACTGCTGTTACCGGGTCTCGATCCCGGACCTGAATATTATTGATTCTGTGCATTACCGACTGAGCTAGTCGGCACTTATATTCGAGCACGCGAATTGTTGATATCATTCATTGCTTTTGATTATCAATGAGAATGGCTACTTCTACCGGTAGATATTATTTGTTATTAGTTAATTGAAAACTTAAAAATAATAGTGTCAAAAACATTTGACGAGAGAGAGAGAGAGAGAGAGAGAATGCACCAAATATAAATACAGTAGCTATTCTAATTTTAGACCAATAGCTCATCACAATATTAGCTCCACCTCTCATTCATATTTATAAATCTTATCTTCAATCAAGGGCAGATAAGTCTAATTTCCCGATATTTGCAGAGAGGTGGGGTAAGGAAACAACGAATATTTCATTGCAATGCAGTTTATAACCTTTATGACATTGCATTTCATTTGGAAATAGATCAAACTCTATAATAAATGACTTGAGACAAAAATAAAAACAAAAATAGATGAAACAACAGAGATTGAAAAAGACCCAAAAACCGGCGTTAAGTGCAGTCATCCTTTCTTCCTGCGAACAATTTTGTTTGCTGCAAGCTTGCAGCAGACTTGCTGCAGGCCTGCAGCAAACATATCAGTTTGGTAAGGGTGTTTACTTTGTAAGTATATATGATATATATTTTTCATAAACAAAATAGATAATGAATTATCTCCGGATCACAAGCAAATCAACAAGTCTATTACCACCGAGGCCTTGCGAGACCGAGAACTCCACTTCCGTAAACATGGTACACAGCCCCTCTGAACCACGTGGAAAAATCGGCATCGACACATAGATCTATACTCCATCATCCGATACAGACATTGTCCCTCAGTCATTACCATACAAAACGTCTTACGCAATTCAACGTCATCTGTTATTTTAACACACACAGTTCTGTTTCCTGACCATACTGACCAGCTCCCGTTTCATCAACTGCAATATTGCATTCAAATTGGCGGCGTAAAAGTGACCTATAGAGCATATAGATACACGTGTTCGTACTTCCGACGGCCTAAATCTAGGTCACATATATAATTAAAATTAGCAAGATTGCTTTGATCATAATATAAAATTCTTTTGTTGTTTATTTTATAAATGTTGATATTTGATTGGAGTATAACTAAATTATCATTAAATTTGTTTCGTGTTTGTATGGAACTATTTAATTTTTTTATAGTAAAATTGGACGTCATGGGGCGGGACAATGGAAAATAACATGGAATGCCTTGTGCATTTCAAATCTAGTAGATTAGACGGTATTTCGATTTATTTTTAGATTGTTATTTCAAGTAAATATGGAAATATAAGGAATTACTGTCTATAATTAGGAGGGTATGCCAGGGCATCGACAACAGCGGGAAACATGGGATAATTTGCATTACGGGCGAAATACCCTCCTAACTAGACAGTGATTCCTTAAATATCTCCCCTTGGAAGAGGGCGTCGCCCTTCGTTTGAACAAACTTGAATTCCCTTCATTTAAGGATACTTAGTGGCAAGTTTGGTTGAAATTGGCCCAGTGCTTATTGAGGAGAAGATGAAAATGTGAAATGTTTACAACAACAACGACGACAGGTGAGTTAAAACTTATATGTCCCCGAATCTACGATTATTGGGCCAGTTCATAAAAGAGGCAAAAATTAAAGTTCGGGAATTGTGCTGAAGTTGAGGCAGACTCTAGCATGAGCTAAACAACTCTTTAATGATTTAAAATTGCGAAATCAGAATGGACATACATTGCTTAGAGATACTAGAGGAAAAATTAAAAAGAAAATTCAGGGATTATGATACCGTTTAGACATAAATGAGAGAGTAAGTGGACCTATTCCATGGGTCAATGATTAAATTATATCTTTAATGTATTGACATTCGACACGACAATCTTGCATTTATAAGAGAACGTCATCCTTGAAAAATAATTTAAACTTTGCAAGCTAGACTTTAAATTTGCCTTTCCGCAGATAGAGTCAAAGTAACAATCCACGACCATTACATCACATTATTAGTTTTAGTTTTGCGCTCAAGTCTCAAACTCTTTAAGGATTATTGTTTGTTGTGGAACTTATATGAAACAAGACTGAAACTGTTAAAGACTGTTATAGATCTAGAGACTTAAAGGGTCAATATCAATTGTCTTTGTGTGTTTGACTGTTTCCTAAAATGTACTATTGTACAAGATATAGCCATGGCCTTAACTACAATTGAGGCAGATCCCTCACTGAAATTTTAGAGATTTCTGTAAATTAACTGAAATGAGTTAAAATGTCTCTGTACAAAATTAAAATTTTAAACTTTTGTTTTTTTTTTCAGTAAATCGATCATCTAACCAGCTGTATTATATTAATGTAAACCCGAGGCTTTTATACAATGTATTTCAATCCTAATTTCGAGATCAGTGAGGTTATTCAGCATCATTCACGATAACAAGGACTTAAATTTTTATTCCACTTTAAGCTCTAAAATTTCCTCCATTCGGAACGAATAAGGCCAACATGTTCCAAATCTCGCTGTTTCATATAAAACCAGAGGTTCAGTCTGTTTGTTTATTTTTTTACTTATTGCCTAGATTGCAGACGATTTTAGCTTCGGTTGTGTTACAAATATACTCTTATAATTTGGTCTTCCACCTTTCTTTGGAAAGACCTCTTGAAATGCTTATGTTTTTTTATTATTTGATTTCTCACCTTCGGTTTTATCGAAAAAACTTTATAGCTCATGATAATGGATATTAAAAGTTTTTTTTCCGAAAAACGACCCCCCCCCCATGTTTGAACTTTGACCCCTTACGCAGTTATTGCCCCTTTCAATGTAAAGCTTGTAATCACTACTCCTGCACAACCGTAAACCGTAGAGATATAAAACCTTCACTAATGTCTGACTAATTGAGGAGACTTTTCAATGTATTTATTGCGAAAGGATTCGTAGACCCCTTCAATGAATTATTGCCCCTGAAACGTTTTGAATTTTATGATTAAAGAAAACTTTTCAAAACCAGAATCGTAGAGACATGGGACCAACTACATAAGATTCATTGACCTTTGACCTTAAAATTAATACAAAAGCCTCCTAGTTATACTAGTATTTTTTATCACTCATTGATTAATTTTTACGAATGTCGAATAACAAACACATTCGTCTAGTTCATTGATTTTGCAAAATAGCAGAGCATATATGTTTTTGGGAATTCTGATTAACAGTTCCACTAAGCTCTATAAAAACCGACAGCTATTAGTTGTTTTAGGCGATAGAGACATTTCAGACAATGAAAACAACACAACGATTTGGTCTTAAGAAGTATTAGAATATAGAGTGAAATATCCAATTCCAACTGCACAAGCTTAGTATGTGTTTCTGAGTTGTTTTTTTAGGTCGTTCGTGATTTACTGGAGAATAATTTCTTTCGATAGTAGTTCGAACACAACATCGATTTGGTCTAAATAAGTATTAGATTTTTAAATGAGATATCCATTTCAATTATACAGATTCGGTATGTGTTTCTCATTTTATATATATATTTTTTTTGTAAAACCAGTATACGTTTGGTTGAATATTCCTGAGTGTTTCCTAAGTGCTTTACATATTCTATCTCTGTAACCGACAATTTCACCACATAAATTTTGCTTCAAAAAAGTCAAAATTGTTTTCAGTGGGTTTGTCGTATAACGATCTTGGACAAATCATCTCTCATCTGGTTTGTCCGTATTTTGTACAAAAGCAGACCAGACTTCAAACAAGGCTGTGTAATAAACTCAAATATTGCAAGAAATCGAATACACACATCGAATTCGTCGAAATTTCACCCACTTGGCGACCCCTAACCCCAATGCCTACTCGGGCGTCTCTATCAAAAATTCCCTGGCTACTCCCCTCGTTAGCAAGGCAAGCGTTTTGACCCAATGGCCTCTTGAAACATTCCATAAAAAAAATAAAATATATTTTGCAACGGTTCACTGGCGGATTAAGGGGGGGGCGTGGGGGCGCACGCCCCCCCCCCCCCCTAAAATTCTCAAAGTATGATGTGACTAATATTTATAATGCCACATTTTGGTACAAAACTAACCAAATAAGTTTTATTCTGCGTGGTTTTTTTCTTAAAATACACAAAAATCCAGGAGCTTCCGGGGGCTGCGCCCCCTGGGCCCCCACTATTCAAAGTATGACATGACTAGTATTAAACACGTCGTACTTTGGTATATCACTAACCAATACCACTATTAGTAAGTAATAAGTAAGTAAATCGTTTATTATATAATGGCATGTGTTACAATACAATGAGAACTGAGAAACATTCAATACATATATTATTCAAACATCCGGACCCATATGCTATTTACTTTTACCAAAAATAATTGAAAAATGTGCACTATTATTGTGCCTGGTTTAACTCTAAAATACACTAACACCCAGGAGCTTCCGGGGGCTTCGCCCCCTGGGACCCTACTTATATGCTATATACTTTTAACAAAAATAAATTGAAAAATATGCACTGCTTAATATGTGCCTGGTTTTACTCTAAAAGACACGAATACCCAGAAGCTTCCGGGGGCTTCACCCCCTGGGCCACCACCTATATGCTATATACCCTTAACAAAAATAATTGAAAACTAGTAGACTTATTGTTCACAGAACAATAAGAGGTCTTTCCACCTTCCACCGCGATAACAAGGTTTTCCGCACAAAGGGCGATAACTTTTAATAGGGTCAATCTTACAGAGTACGAATTGAATCTTTCAAATAGTTTGAAGAATACATATTAATGATGCTAAGACAGTTTCTTTATGTTAAGAGACAAAAAAGATATAAAAAGAGCTTAATTTCTCAATTTTGGAATGACCTTGACCTTTAACCTTTACATGAATTTTAACCTCAAAGGTAAATAAATCTTATGCAGTTGGTCCCATGTCTCTATCACTTCTCGTTTTGAAAATTTTTAATTATTTCTTAAATTCAAGAAGTTTCAGGGGCAATAACTCATTGAAGAAGTCAACGAAGACTTTTGCAATGAATAGATTCCAGAATCCTCTCAA
>PRKT01000868.1:11279-86220 GCA_003671525.1 Saccostrea glomerata | reverse complement strand
GTAGCATTACTAGCATTGACCTAGTTTCAAACCAGCATCAGGATAAGGATCAAACCAGGATCAGGATAAGGATAACTAGCATCAAAATCAGCAAGCAAAGGAAGCATCAAAATCAGCAAGCATAGGAAGCACCAAAATCAGCATTGATGCTGTAACAAAATTATTTCCCTGCACTGTATCAAAGATGTAAAGACATAAAATATATCTTGAAAGACAAAAGAGATATAAGAAATGCTTAATTTCTCATATTTGGAATGACCTTGACCTTTGACCTTTGCATAAATTTCAAGATCAAAGGTCAACAAATCTTAAGCAGTTGGTCCCATGTCTCTACGACTTCTGGTTTTGAACATTTTTAATTATTTGTAAAATGCAATAACTTTCAGGGGCAATAACTCATTGAAGGGGTCAATGAATACTTTCGCAATTAATCATTGGAGTGTCTACTAAATTAGTCGAAGACAATATTGAAGGTTTCATTTCTCTACGGTTCATGGTTTCGGAGGAGTAGCGATAACAAGCTTTCTTGCGAAAGGGGCTATAACTTTAAAAAGGTTTAATGTTAAGGGACAAGAATGAAATCTATGAAATAGTTTTAAAAGTACAAATTAATGATGCATACACATTAAGTATATGATGAAAGACAAAAGAGATACAAAAAGAGCTAAATTTCTCATATTTGGAATGACCTTGACCTTTGACCTTTAAATGAATTTTAAGGTCAAAGGTCAATAAATCTTATGCAGTTGGTCCCATGTCTCTACGACTTAAGGTTTTGAAAATTTTTAATTATTTGTAAAATTCAAAAAGTTTCAGGGGCAATAACTCCTTGAACGGGTCAATGAATACTTTCGCAATTAATCATTGGAGTGTCTACTAAATTAGTCGAACACAATATTGAAGGTTTCATTTCTCTACGGTTTTTGGTTTCGGAGGAGTAGCGATAACAAGCTTTCTTGCGAAAGGGGTAATAACTCCGAAAGGGATCAAAGTTCATATACGCAGGGTCAACTGCGAAAATCTTTTATGAAGTACATTCTTATGGACTAAAAATCTTTTCGATAAATCTTGAAACTCAAAATCACACGGCGGAAAAATAATAAAAAATAATAATAAAAAAAAGAAACAGAAGAAAATCAATAGGTCTTTCCACAGAAAGGTGGAAAGACCTAACTAGTAGACTTATTGTTCACAGAACAATAAGAGGTCTTTCCACCTTCCACCGCGATAACAAGGTTTTCCGCACAAAGGGCGATAACTTTTAATAGGGTCAATCTTACAGAATACGAATTGAATCTTTCAAATAGTTTGAAGAGTACATATTAATGATGCTAAGACAGTTTCCTTATGTTAAGAGACAAAAAAGATATAAAAAGAGCTTAATTTCTCAATTTTGGAACGACCTTGACATTTAACCTTTTCATGAATTTTAACCTCAAAGGTAAATAAATCTTATGCAGTTGGTCCCATGTCTCTATCACTTCTCGTTTTGAAAATTTTTAATTATTTCTTAAATTCAAGAAGTTTCAGGGGCAATAACTCATTGAAGAAGTCAACGAAGACTTCTGCAATGAATAGATTCCAGAATCCTCTCAACTAGTCGAAGACTTTAATGAAGGTTTCATATTTGTACAGTTTATGGTTTCGCAATAGAAGCGATAACAAGGTTTTCCGCACAAAGGGCGATAACTTTTAATAGAGTCAATCTTAGGAAATACAATTGAATCTTTAAAATAGTTTTAAGAGTACAAATTAATGATGCTAAGCCAGTTTGTATATGTTAAGAGACAAAAAAAATATATAAAGTGCTCAATTTCTCAATTTTGGAATGACCTTGACCTTTAACCTTTACATGAATTTTAAGCTCAAAGCTCAATGAATCTTATGCAGTTGTTCCCATGTCTCTATCACTTCTTCTTTTGAAAATTTTAAATATTTTCTAAAATGCAAGAAGTTTCAGGGGCAATAACTCATTGAAGGAGTCACAGAATACTTTCGCAATGAATAGATTCCAGAGTCCTCTCAATTAGTCAAAGACTTTAGTGAAGGTTTCATATTTCTACGGTTTATGGTTTCGAAGGAGTAGCGATAACAAGCATTTCTTGCAAAAGGGGCAATAACTTTTAATAGGGTCAATCTTACGGAATACGAATTGATTCTTTAATATAGTTTTAAGAGTACATATTATTGATGCTAAAACAGTTTGTATATGTTAAGAGACAAAAAAGATAAAAAAAGAGCTCAATTTCTCAGTTTTGGAATGACTTTGACCTTTGACCTTTTCATGAATTTGAAGGTCAATGGTCAATAAATCTTATGCAGTTAGTCCCATGTCTCTACGACTTCTCGTTTTGATAATTTTTAATTAAAAGTTAAATTCAAAAAGTTTCAGGGGCAATAACTCATTGAAGGGGTCATCGAATGCTTTCGCAATGAATAGATTGAAGAGTCCCCTTAATTAGTCGAAGACATTGGTGAAGGTTTCATACCCCTACGGTTTACGGTTTCAGAGGAGTAGCGATAACAAGGTTTTTCGCACAAGGGGCAATAACTTTTAAAGGGATTAATGTTAGGGGACAAGAATGAAACCTTTGAAATAGTTTTAAGAGTACATATCAATGATGCATAGACATTAAATATATGTTAAAAGACAAAGGAGATATGAAAAGAGCTTAATTTCTCAGTTTTGGAATGACCTTGACCTTTGACCTTTACATGAATTTGAAGGTCAAAGGTCAATGAATCTTATGCAGTTGGTTCCATGTCTCTACGAATTGTTGTTTTTAAATTTTTTAATTATTTGTAAAATTTAAAAAGTTTCAGGGGCAATAACTCATGGAAGGGGTCTTCGGATCCTTTCGCAATGAATAGATTGAAAGGTCCTCTCAAGTAGTCGAAGACATTGGTGAAGGTTTCATACCTCTACGGTTTACGGTTTCAGAGGAGTAGCGATAACAAGCTTTTTTGCGAAAGGGGTAATAACTCCGAAAGGGGTCATAGTTCATATACGCAGGGTCAACTGCGAAAATCTTTTACGGAGTACATTCTTATGAACTTAAAATCTTTTCGATAAATCTTGAAACAAAAAATCACACGGCGGAAAAATAATCAAAAATAAAAAAAAGAAACAGAAGGAAATCAATAGGTCTTTCCACAGTACGGTGGAAAGACCTAATAACTAGGAGACTTATTGTTCACAGAACAATAAGAGGTCTTTCCACCTTCTTTGAATTTTAATTTTTTTTTATACCTGACTCCTAAAAATTAAATTCCATGAAAAAGAAACCAGAACTCTCTTAAAGCATAGCAAAAATGAAAATTAAACAAAAAAATGAATGACCTTGACCTTTGACCTTGAAAAATATTCAAGGTCAAAGGTCAAGGGTCACAATGCAGTTGCCCCCATGCTTCTATGACTTATAGTTTTCAAGTTTTAAGGTTTAATAGTAAGTACAAAGAACTTAAAGGGCAATAACTTATATAAGGGGTCATCAGATCCATTTGCACTTATACAGTGAAGTAAGGCCTAAAGACCCTTAAGATATTAGTGAAGGTTTGGTGTCTCTACAGTCTACGGTATCGGAGGAGTAGCAATAACAAGGTTTTTTGCACAAGGGGCAATAACTTTTAAAAGGTTTAATCTTAGGGGGACAAGAGTGAAATCTTTGAAACAGGTCTAAAAGTACATAGTAATGATGCATAGACATTAAGTATATGTTTAAAGACAAAAGAAATATAAAAAGAGCTAAATTTTCCATTTTGGAATGACCTTGACCTTTGACCTTTACTTGAATTTGAAGGTGAAAGGTCAATGAATCTTATGCAGTTGGTCCCATGTCTCTACGACTTGTTGTTTTGAAAATTTTTAATTATTTGTAATATTCAAAAAGTTTCAGGGGCAATAACTCATTGAAGGGGTCACCGAATGCTTTCGCAATGAATAGATTGAAGAATCCCCATAATTAGGCAAAGCCATTGGTGAAGGTCTCATACCTTTACGGTTTACGGTTTCAGAGGAGTAGCGATAACAAGGGTTTTTAGCACAAGGGGCAACAACTTTTAAAAGGCTCAATCTTAGGGGCTAAGATTTATATCTTCGAAAGAGTTTCAAAAGTACATATTAAAGACATAAGATAGATCGTATATGTTTAAGGACATAAGAGCTATTAAGAGAAATTTATTTCTCATATTTGGAATGACCTTGACCTTTGACCTTAACATGAATTTAAAGGTCAAAGCTCAATGAATCCTATGCACTTGGTCCCATGTCTCTACGACTTCCTGTTTTCAAAATTTTTAATTTTTTATAAAATTTATAAACTTTGAGGGGCAGTAACTCATTGAAGGGCTTAAAGAAATATTTAGCAATGAATAGATTGAAAAGTCTCCTAAATTAGTTGACAATATTGGTGAAGGTTTTGTATCTCTACTGTTCACGGTTTCTGAGGAGTAGCGATAACAAGCTTTACAGTGAAAGGGGCAATAACTACGTAAAGGGTCAAAGTTCTAACATAGGGGGTCGTTTTTCGGAATAACTTTGAATATCCAGTATCATGAACTAAAAAGTTTTTTGATAAGTCTTACGGTGTCAAAACATAAGGTAAGAAATAAAATAAAACACAGAAGCATTTCAAGAGGTCTTTCCACAGAAAGGTGGAAAGACCTAAAAAGGAAAAAAAGAAACAGAAGGAAATCAATAGGTCTTTCCACAGTAGGGTGGAAAGACCTAAATATGCACTATTATTGTGCCTGATTTTACTCTAAAATACACGAAAACCCAGGAGCACCCTGGGGCTTCGCCCCCTGGGCCCCCACCAGGGCTTCGCCCTGAACCCACTGGGGGCCTTAAGGCGGCCCCCAGAACTCTTGCCTCAACAAGGTTATCCACGCCCCCCCCCCCCCCCCAACCACAAATCTTGTATTCGCCCCTGCGGTTAGCAAGCTAAATAAGGGCTTCCGCACGCCATTTTCCTTATATTAGTCACAATACAAATAAACTGATAAATGAACTCATGACTGACAGTGGATGTATGTCACAATTATAAAAAGAAATCAAATATTCATGGTACTGTAAGCCGGGCTCTTTAAACCTGAAAATGACTTTTGTAAATAGGCGTACGCCATACAAGTTTCAAAATCTCATAAATCAGCATTGGCCAGGGTATACTTTTAAATTACCATTTGTTACATCTAAATGCGGAACCTGCATGGAATGTGAACTTGACTGATTGTGCTGGTTATCTTACATCACCTTAGTTTTGTGTTTGATGGTTGAATTGACCCGTGCAACTGTTGTACGTTTCTTTAATATCTTTATCTACTGCCGTAGAAGATAAGAATAACCTTCGAGAAAATTCAACCCTCGCCATTAGCTGCCAAACGGGGGCATCATTGTTTCACGGATATATCTTGTTTTGTTAATTAGGTCTTTCCACCTTTCCGTGGAAAGACCTATTGGTATTCTTCTGTTTCTTATTAGGTCTTTCCACCTTTCTGTGGAAAGACCTATTGATTTCCTTCTGTTTCTTCTTTTCCTTTTTTATTATTTTTCCGCCGTGTGATTTTTTGTTTCAAGATTTATCGAAAAGATTTATAATCTATAAGAATGTACTCCGTAAAAGAAATTTGCAGTTGACCCTGCGTAAATGAACCTTGACCGCTTTCGAAGTTATTGCCCCTTTCACAAGAAATACTTGTTATCACTACTCCTCAGAAACCGTAAACCGCAGAGGTATGAAACCTTTACGAATGTCTTTGACTAATTATGGGGACTCTTCAATCTATTCATTGCGAAAGTATTCGGTGACCCTTTCAATGAGTTATTGCCCCTGAAACTTTTTGAATTTTACAAATAATTAAAAAATTTCAAGAAAAGAAGTCATAGAGACATGGGACCAACTGCATAAGATTCATTGACCTTTGACCTTAAAATTCATGTAAAGGTCAAAGGTCAAGGTCATTCCAAAAATGAGAAAATTAGCTTTTTTTGTATCTCTTTTGTCTTTCAACATATACTTAATGTCAATGCATCATTAATATGTACTCTTAAAACTGTTTCAAAGATTTCATTCTTGTCCCCTAAGATAAAACCTTTTAAAAGTTATTGCCCCTTGTGCAAAAATCCTTGTTATCGCTACTCCTCCGAAATCGTAGACCCTAGCTACACCAAACCTTCACTAATATCTTAACGGTCTTTAGACCTAACTTCACTGTATAAGTGCAAAGAATCTGATGACCCCTTATATAAGTTATTGACCTTTAACTTCTTTATACTTACTGTTAAACCTTGTATCTTGAAAACTACATGTATAAATGGTAGAAGCAAGGGGTCAATTGCATTGTGACCCTTGACCTTTGACCTTGAATATTTTGTCAAAATCAAAAGTCAAGGTCATTCCAAAAATTAGAAATTAAGCTCTTTTTTTATCTCTTTTGTCTTTTAACATATGCAAACAGTCTCTGCATCATTAATATGTACTCTTAAAACTATTTCAAAGATTTCATTTTTGTTCCCCAAGATTGACCCTATCAAAAATTAATGCCCCTTATGCGAAAAACATTGTTATCGCTACAACTTCAAAACTGTAGACCGTAGAGGCATGAACTCTTCACTAATGTCTTAAGGGTCTTTAGGCACACCTTCATTGTATAAGTACTAAAGGATTTAATGACCCTTTATATGAGTTATTGCCCTTTAACTTCTTTGCACTTAATATTTAAACTTATAACTTATAACATATAATTTTCATTTTCTTTTTTTAAGCCATTTCCCTTAAAATTAAATTAGAGAGTGAAATATAAAACTATAAGAAATTTAAAAAGGTGGAAAGACCTCTTATTGTTCTGTGAACAATAAGTCTCCTAGTTCTTCTTATTTTTCCGCCGTGTGATTTTGAGTTTCAAGATATATCGAAAAGATTTATAGTCCATAAGAATGTACTTTGTAAAAGATTATTGCAGTTGACCCTGCGTAAATGAACCTTGATCCCTTTCAGAGTTACGACCCCTTTTGCAAGAAATGCTTGTTATCGCTTCTCCTTCGAAACCGTAAACTGTAGAGGTTTGAAACCTTCACCAATGTCTTTGACTAATTTAGGAGACTCTTCAATCTATTCATTGCGAAAGCATTCTTTGACCCCTTCAATGAGTTATTGCCCCTGAAACTTTATGAATTTTAGGAATAATTTAAAATTTTCAAAATAAGAAGTCGTAGAGACATGGGACCAACTGCATAAAATTTATTGACCTTTGACCTTAAAATTCATGTAAAGGTCAAAGGTCAAGGTCATTCCAAAAATGTGAAATTTAGCTCTTTTTATATCTCTTTTGTCTTTCAACATATACATAATGTCTATGCATCATTTATATGTACTCTTAAAACTGTTTCAAAGATTTAATTCTTGTTCCCTAACATTATCCCCTTTAAAAGTTATTGCCCCTTGTGCTAAAAACCTTGTTATCGCTACTCCTTCGAAATCGTAGACCGTAGAGACACCACACCTTCACTTATGTCTTAAGGGTGTTTAGGCCTAACTTCACTGTATAAGTGCAAAAGGATCTGATGACCCCTTATATGAGTTATTGCCCTTTAACTTCTTTGTACTTACTATTAAACCTTATAACTTGAAAACTATAAGTTGTAGAAGCATGGGGTCAATTGCATTGTGACCATTGACCTTTGACCTTGAAGATTTTTTCAAGGTCATTCATTTTTTTTATTTTTATTTTTTCTATTCATTTAGAGAATTCAGGTTTCTTTTTCATGGAATTTGATTTCAAGGAGACAGATATAAAACAAATTTGAAATTCAAGAAGGTGGAAAGACCTCTTATTGTTCTGTGAACAATAAGTCTCCTAGTTATATATAATACTATAAATATTTCATACACTGTGATCTACATCTCTTTGTATCTTAATGAGAGCTGTCTTATATGAATGTGAATTGACAGTAAACACAGGAGATTGATAAAATTTTTACTTGGTGATTATCTTGAAAATAAGCAATGGAATCCGGATGGGAAAACGCAGTTCAAAATCCCATCATCGTACCATCTAGGTATTGGTCAAAAGTTCGATGACGCGATAATGCGATGACGATGAAGCGGTTTTGCGATAGCAATGAGGAGTTTATGCGATAGAGCGATGACGATGAAGTACTGGAACGACCATTCGATGACAATGATGCGAAAGCATGATGAAGCAAAAGTCCGATGGTGCGATAGAAATGACATGATAGTGTAATGACGATGATGCGATGGTACGATGACGATGAAGCGATATATACTATCACTTCATCGTACTATCGCGCCATCGCATCATCATCATCATCGCACTTTTTTGCCATAGCTCCATCGTCATCGTACCATCGCTTCATCGTTATCACGCCATCGCATTATAGCGCCATCGACTTTTTAGTTGATGAACGATGGTGCAATAGTTATCTGCATGGTTCTATGCGAATTCCATATAAAAATATGTTTGATCTGTTTCAAAATTATGACCAAGCTTTTTTAAAGTTTTTTTTTTCTTTTTTACCTCTTTAAATTTGTAATGTCAAGGTAGTGACTCAAATTCTCAGGTGAATTTTAAAATGTTGAAATATTTATATTCATAAGGACCCTATCAACACAAGTGCAAATTGTTGTTTGGACATTGAGAAAAATATATTGTATAAAGGAGTTAATATTGTGCTTGTTTATTTAATTTTCCATATATAATGGCATTTCCCCCCGGAAAAAATGTTCATAGACAACACAGTAGCAGTTAATAGAAATCACATTCAAATAGAAAAATACATGTTAATGATACGTTCAGTTAACATGGTTAATTTATCTTGGCCTTTTAAAATCTTTAGAATACTTGATTTAATTACATATTAAGTAATATATTGTAAACTTCTATTTCTTAGAATTAAGATCTAAGGGCAAATCACTCTAACTGCAGATAAATACCTTAGAATCAAAACTCTTTACTGTGGAGTGTAGAGAGGGTTCTTAAAGGGTCTTGCCATAATGATTACACATGTAAAGTATAAAAGGTCTAGCACTATTTCTTCATGTTATGTTTGGCAAAGTTAAAATTCGGTTATCAGAACTCTTTAGTGTACAGTGTAGAGAGGGTTCCTAAAAAAGTTTGGGCATAATGATTACACATGTGAAGTATAAAAGGCCTTCCATAAAATGTTAGATTTTTGGAAATAAATACAGATGTATATACAATTTCGAGGCAAAAGCCTATATATAGAGCCTTTTATTAAATGCAGTTTACAAACTATTGCAGATATTTGGGATAACGATACTTATACTTTTAAGACTTATGCTTACATATTTTTAAAACTTCTTGATAAAAGGAATTGGATTTCTGAATACAGTAAAATAAAAGCCACTATACCTAAAACATATCTTGACATTCTTGAAGGGAGAAATACTGTTAATAGAATAGATAATGAAATAGATAATTATTTTGCGTTGTATGATTTTTTTTTATTTGTAAGAAAAACTAACAAGCTCATAAATTTTGAAGATATAAAACTCAAAGATATACAAAGAGTATTTAATTAAAATATCCCTCCAAAATCTCAAGAAAAATGGGAGAAATTGATGCAAAATGAAATTACATGAAAAAGAATTTGGGGCTGATTTTATGGGGTAAGTTAAAACAAAGATTCAAAATTTTCAATGGAAATGTTTTCATGACATCTTATACACTGAAGAAAAATTAAGTAAAACGGGTTTGTCAAATGATAAATGCTTTTTTCTGTTAATTAAATATTGAGAGTTAGAAACATTTTTTTATGAATGTAAACATGTCAAACCACTTTCGGAAGTGGTACAAAATATAATGTTAAAAATTTCTTTAGTGAGTCCAATCAAAGTTGATGTATTTATTGTTATATTGGAATTCGTTGGAGATCCCAAAAATGTTCAAATTTGCATTAACACCTTGATTTATTGGGAGTTGAACTATGTTCAATCTCCCATAGCAATCTCGCATGCATTTAACATGCGCAGTAATTTGTATTGATTATATAGAGCCGAAAGCGAGGCTATTGTTTCGACCGATTTACCCCGATGATATTCAACAGAAAACATGCATAAACATCTGCTACAAATAGTTCAGGTCATTTTCTCCTGAATTGGTCTTATTTTCATAATTTGAAATGTAAGTAAATGTAATGATAAAGTAATCTTATTTTGAATATTAGATTTCGTTAAAAGTAAAACTAAATTATAAAGAGCCTCAAAAGTTTTACGTAATGGAACTCATTTCAAGTGTAGCGTCATGCACTGAAAGATATTCGAACGACAACTCTACATACTGAAGGCAAGAGGTAAATCTAGTCTTCCCGGATTTTTAGCAATTTCTTTATCGGTGCACAGAATTTAATCAAACTTTTTCATGAAATCTTTCTTGGTTGAAATGAATTCATTAATGCATGAAAACTTTATGTAACATGCTTATTTATTACTAAATCAGCAGTAACAACTGACAAAAGCGTTAAATTTAGTACTCTGTTATAAAATAATGTTAAAACCAAAAACGGACACCGATGTTTTCGTTAAATCGCGATTAAAAACAACGAAATGAAGTATATATATTTTTTTTAATAAAAGGAAAACCTCATTTACATACCAGAACACTTGTACTTACACAAATTCTCACATAAACCACAGTTTTTATATTTGGTCATTAAAAATTGTTTTTAACTTTGTATTGCTTTTTTCTTCACAATATTAAAAAAGATTAAGTTCTGACGTACTCCATGTATAATGTTTGTGTAACAGAAATACATTTATATTCACAGAGAAGTTTCATATTGCAAACCTGTTAGCTCTTAAAAGGATGCTGTGTTACAATTCACATTTTATCAACATTGATATTATTACTGCAAAACTAATATTTTCATAACACATGGGTAAAGGTGCCAAGGAAAAATATATAACAAAATTGAAAACTGTGAGCATTGAATTATGTAAATGATTAACCGCCTCTAATATGAATATGTTTTGCAATGGGAAACCCAAAATATGTGTAGGATGAAAAAGTAATAGAAGGAGCACAACGGCAATATGTAATAAAGATTCTATGAAAATTTCGTTCAGTGGTGTAAGAGGAGTTGCGGATAAGAGATGGGTAAACCTAAAGCGTAACATACAGATTGACGGAAATCCCGATAAATAAATACCCTCCGACTTTTCAAGCAAGGGGTATAAAAATGACTAATGTAGGCATCAAGCATTATGGCCCATGTATTTTTTTTTTGCTATTCAATGTCTCTGAATGTCTTTCTCAAGATTGTTGCAACTCAAAAAATCTGAAACAGTTGTCTGTATTTGAAATAATAATATTGTTCACTCCCTTAACCTCCCGATCAAAAATTTAATTTTTTAGCAAGTTCAACTCCAATGAGTGCTTTCAGTACTTTGAACCCCGTGGGGATCCGGGTTAGAATAGGTCTTAGTACCCCCTTGCTTGTCGTAAAAGGCGACTAAATGGGGAGGTCCTTCGAATGAGATCGTATAAACAGAAGCCCCGTGTCACATCAGGTGTGGCACGATAAAGATCCCTCCCTGCTCAAAGGCCGTAAGTGCCGAGCATAGGCCTAAATTTGCAGCCCTTCACCGGCAATGGTGACGTCTCCATATCAGTGAAATATTCTGGAGCGGGACCATTAAACGGTATACAATCAATCAATCAGTACTTTGATATTTACAAATGGTCAATACGGAAAACAAGAAATAGCATCATTTATGAAAATAAAAATATTAAGTAGTACTTCTTCAACATTCTTAAAAAAATTCAAGAAATAAATGAAATCAATCCTTCAACTCTTACGAAATGATCAGAGCAACTTCAACAGAAATTGAAAATTAACATTAGACATTCTTACAGACCTCAATTATCTGTCAACAGTTACCTATTTCCTCACTACAGATTTAAATAAAAATACAATGATCTTTTCACATTTTATTGTCACACTCTCACCAAAACTGTTTTCATATTCATATATGCATATATTATTTGACTTATACATGTATGTACTAGATGTAAAATTATGTTTGACTTTGTATTTAAACAATAAAGCACCCTGTGTGATGCTGTAGAGATTATTATTATGTATTGTTATAGAGGAAGCTTAGTCAGGGCCCCATCCCTGGCAGCTGCCCTACATATTAACTGCTCATTGTTATAAGTCTGGGAAATAAATGTTGAAAAAAAAGTAAAAAAGGCCTAGCAGCATTTCTTCATGTTATATTGGTGAAGGTTAAACTTTGGCAATGTTTTGTAAAGGTGACTCAAACTCCAATGTTAAAAGGTCAACTTTGGTAGCACCCAAAGAAAGGTCTCATTAAAAAACAATTGTGAAATGTATAGACCCACTCAAAAAATATCGGCAAGGTAACAGTTTTTGCGGAGAGACAGCAGACGGAAAGGACAATAACTATATCCCCCCAATATGTTCTATTATGGGGCACATTAACCAAAGTACCCTGCAATAAGGAGAAATAGTGGCATTTTTTAGTAAATTTTCATTGAAATCATGCTAACAGTTTGCTTGTTTGACTTGTATAAGAAAAAAGTGAAAAACGAAAAGTGTAATATATCTCTAATTATCTTAACACTTTCGGGATATTCCAATCATGGAAAATAAATTATGCAAAATGGTATAAGAGCAAATGAAAAAAGTTAATATATTACCTCAAATGATAGATAATCCACGTCGTCATATTATATGGGGAGAAATGCCTTCTATCTAGTCAGGCATAGAGAGGATATCAAGGGGGAACTAAATGTATTGAATTTTACAACGTGCATTTTTTTATGTCGATTAAAAAAAAAAACTGAGCTTCAAAAACTGTACTTTAAATCTCATACATTTTTCTATTGACCTGGTAAAGCATGGTAGATATCGATCAATAAATTTAAAAAAATAAGTATTTACGCCTTTATAAAGGGGAGGTTTCCGAAGGGAAACTACATGACATAGTATCTTTAGAATGCTATACCAATGATTAATTTCAAATCTTAATACCGCTTTTATTACAAGGAAAAGGGGGTGTTTTAAAAAGTCTAACCTTGCAGAGTAAATCATTTTGCGTCGTAAAAATTATCCGTTATTTATTGATATGGTTTAATCTTTAAATGTTTTGGTTAAATGCTAAAATATCATACCTTATCATTACGGTTCTACAGCTAGGACTATTTCAAACCGCGTAACAAGTATGTATAAAGTATCAATTATACATTTTTCCCCTTGAAAAATGATGTAATCGTATGATAACTTTTGATATATTACTCTTACAACCACGTAATTACATGTATATCATTAATATATTCAGAGGAGGAGATTTTCCGAAGTATTAATGCATATTTTCTTTTACATTTAGCTCAACAGAATCCAACCGAATACCAGAATTCTTGACTTATGGACCATAGAATTCACAAATGTGCAAAAAGTACACTTTTTATAACACCTATGCATTTTTTCTGCTTTATAAAAAGAAGCAGAGGGGAAGATTTTCAAAGCAAAAATGTGTTTTCTTTATATATTACACATTTTAGCCACCCCTCTCCGGAACCTCTGCTCCTGAGACTTCTACTGACACATTATGGAAGAGACACTCCTCCTCATTTGTAACTCTGTTCTTATTTCATCAGCTTAATACCTTTATAAAATCGTAAGATGGCTGCGCTTAAACCTGTGGTCCTGACACCATGGCCATGAAACAAAATTCCGGAAGAGGCACCCTTGCTTAACATAGCTTTTATTTTATAAAAATTCAAAAGGTGAAAATAACGAACGCTTATCTATCTAAAACATAAAAACAATACAAATCTGTAAATTGGACCTAAATATGGATTTTAGACTGTGTATTAGACTAATACTCTAAAACGTTCACATATCATTACATTATTAACATTATGAAAAGTGATTAAATATATCATGATTCGTACTGAAGCAAAACATTCATTCAATGAATATGTAACAGCTGATTGATAAATAAAAAAAATGTAAATGTCCCCTCAGTAAAACAAGTTTATTGCTAAAAAGACCAGAAAATACCTGTTTGAATGAACCCTTGCTTAGAACAGTAATCTTAAGCTTATTCCACATAAATGGACATGTACTACAACAAAGAATAATAATGATTAATTGAAGTAGGAAATTAGGGATTCTCTTGGGTTTTCATGTATGTCAATGTTTTATTGTGTAAAAGCTGTGGGTTGAGAATACAATATATAAGAAATCCACCGTCCGCATTCAACCTCACAATGCTTGAATATTTATAAAAAAAAATGCAATTTGCTTAATTTGCTAAGTTTAAAACACTAATTTAACAAACACTTTCAAAGTGCATAAGGAACTCTGCATATAAATAATAGCACGACACAATGTGTATAGGACGTCGTCTGAGGAATGTCATCAATCACAAAGTTCTTTGGATTGTTATATATATGATACATGAATTTCATTTAAATAAAAATAGTCAAAATACATCAGATTCTAGATTAAAGCAGTAAAAAAATTGAATGTTTTTTTGTGACTTGTTGAGCTTCAGAATGAAGGAAAAGTATACTTAAAGTCATTTTGAACCAGACATACAATTTATAAATGAATTCAATAAATACACATTCTTTTTCTTTTACAAAATTTCCTGAAATACGTTCAGTAGAGAATTAAATACTTTAAATCTGAAAATTTTTATCTCTTACTCATTGTTTCCAGGACTGTGTTCATCTTTTATTCAGCTTTTGAATTCTGACAATTTTTCCACGACAAGGTCACAGTTATTATGATACAAAGGCTGTAAAGGCTGACGGGTAGTCAAAAGGTTGGCTAGTAAATAAACAATCTGATAAATTTTGAGATTGTCTCTTTTTTTAGAATTGGTTTTGAAACATAACACCATACAGTACAACATAACATCTTCCAATGAACCTCCATCATTTATTACAGAAAAAGAAACATCAATAATATAAGGATCACAGATCTGTCACCTGACTGCACCTTGTTTGGAACTGCTTTTCTGTTTGAAACCTTAAAGATCGGCCTCTGAACTTGTAAATGTGAATCCATGAAAGATATTTTGGTTCAATGTTATAAGGAGTTCCTTGTCTGCTGGGGTTAGCTGAACTTTCTCCATCGTGAATTTTTTGTCAAAGTTTGAACTGTCATTGTCAGATTTCTGTATATAAAGTTTCAAGTACCATCAATAAACCTACGTTGCATCTACTAATATGATATGTAATCTAAAATTCACATTTACCACATACATGTACTTTTCTCTGTTGAGTGATAAAAAAAGAGTTTACAAACTTTTAAGCGAATATGATAAAAACCTTTAAAAAATCTAAATGCATTTTGCTTTTTTTAGCAATGGAGAATAAACACGATCTTTCGCAAATAAAAACTTTATTAGTTAAGCCAGCCCATGTATATGGTACGACAAATTCACAAAAATTAGCTAAACATAGTTTTACTGTTGATAAACTAGGTTTATCGACTGTGTTTACAAACCGTGAACTATAGTTAATAATTCCTTAACTATATTTTTCATCTGTAAAAAAATATTTCACGGTTTTTGACTATAGTTTACGAATGTTAATCTGAGTTTATCTGTCTGTAATAAAACGTGAACAATAGATTTTTTCGATAAACATCGATTCGCATGTGTAAACTATAATTTCAATCGTGAACTATAGCTTAGAATTGTTTATCACAGTTTCACAAATCGTGAAAATATATTTATCAGATCGTTATAGTTAAGAGTTGAAAACCATTATGAAACTGTATGGCACGCCAAATTCACAAAAATTAGCTAATCATAGTTTCACAATCGATAAACTAGGTTTATCGGTTGTAAACTAGGTTTATCGGTTGTAAACTATAGTTTACGGACTGTAAATAATAGTTAACAACGTTAATCTATATTTTACATCTTTGATCCATAGTTAACGCGATAATCTATGTTTCACAACCGTAAAGTATACTTAACACCGAAAACAATCATTTGCGATTGCAAACATAGATTATCTGATAGATACAGTTTCACGATTTGTAATCTATGGTTTACAACTCTTAACTATAGTTAAATTTTAACTGATAAATATAGTTTCACAATTGTGAAACTATGATTAACTCTTAACTATAGTTAACGATTGTAAATTATAGTTTACAAACGTGACACTATGTTTTATCAACAAAATCTATTGTTAACGCTTTATTACACACAGATAAACTTAGATTAGCATTCGTAAACTATAGTTAACAACCGTTAAATATAGCTTTACAGATGAAAACTATAGTTAACGAATTGTTCAATATAGTTTATGGACGTAAACTCTTGTTTAAGGTTTGTTAACTATAGTTTACAGTCGATAAAGCTATTTTATCAACTGTAAAACTATGTTTAGCTCATTTTTGTGAATTTTGCTTGCCATAAAACTGTATTTCTCCGATAACCCATGTTTTGCAATCGCAAAGGATTGTTTTCAGTTTTAAATATAGTGTATGGAACGTTCTGAAACATAGATTATCGCGTTAACTATGGATTACAGGTATAAAATATAGATTAACGTAGTTAACTATAGTTTGCAGTCCGTAAACTATAGTTAACAACCGATAAACCTAGTTTATCGACTGTGAAACTACTGTATGGTTAACTCATTTTTGTGAATGTGGCGTACCATACATAAAAATAATATCCAGTATGTTTGGAATCCAACAGACATAGTTTGTTGATGTATGTAATATATTAAGTTTTTGAAATAGTCGTGTTAACGTTCTCTAACTTATTTCCCTTCGACCCTGGTAATTTGAATAGAATGTTGTTTTAAATTATCAGCAAACTAATATTTAGGGCCAAGGTTTTGGAAAGTTTATTGACTTCTTCCTTGACGTCTAACCAAGCAACAAGTAATTCCATAGTGACTTACAATTTTTGGTTTGAACGGTGGCTCAATCTGCCTGAGTTCCATTCGATCCCAATCTATATTTTTGAAGAAAGCCTGAGATCTGATTTGACCAGCAGCACAGTCGGGCATGCCAAGTCTCTCTTTGGGACTACGAACGAACAACTGTAAAGACAGAATAGGGTAACATAGGTAACAGGTCAATTTGTTGAATTTTTTTTAAACAGAAATAACAATGATTAATGATTAATCTAAGGGCGATGGGTGCTTTAGACTGAACTTTAGCTTTGCTTCCTCAAAAACTGGGTTTTGTTACTGAAAACCATATGTTTAATCCAAAATTAACGCAAAAAATCTTCCTTGTACAAAAGTATTGAAGACAGCATACACATACCAACCAAGGCTACGTCCTTATTTGTAAAAGAACACATATAATTAATTATAATAATAAACTGTTACCAGACTAAGCATGGAAGCTGCCTCCTTGGAAAGCCATCTTGGGTAGTGTGGAGTGTCGTTCATAATGGAATGGTACAAATCGTCTTCATCATCTCCATGGAACGGAGTCTGACCGATTATCATCTCGTACATTAACACACCAAAGGACCAATAATCTACTGATTGGTTGTACTCCCAGCCTTTTAGAATCTGCGAATGAATTCACATAGCATAAAACAATTTAAAACAAAGTTTCTGAACATCATTTTTTTAACCAAGAGAACATTTTGTTTTTCTTGTTTGTCAATTATTATGGTACGTATTAAAAACTTTTTAAGTTTAAAAACATAAAAAAAGAGTACAATTTTAATTGCGTTGAAATTACGTGGTCCTGGGTCATTTGCAAAATATTTTATTAAACACATTCTGATTGCACACACATGTTCTCTGAAGTTGACATAAAAAGATGCTTATGGTTTTTGGAGACCAGGTCTTCCCACAATCTATTTAAATTCCCATTGGTATCAATTGCACTTTGTTATTAGCAGACAAGTTTTTGTATTTATGTAAATTTGTGCAAAATCTGGAAAATATATGTGTTTGTTCTGCTCTTATTTTGTATTTATATGGCCTTTCATATAAAATACTGTTCGTTATTTCTGTACCTTCTTTCATAAAGTACAAGTCATGTAAAAGCAGATTTTTGATAGACCATATCTATTTATTCAATCATTTAAAAAGGTTCTAGCAGAGGGTCTAGGAGATCTCCCCCCTAGTTAGATTTTTTGTGGGTATATGTTTTGTGCATTCTTGAAGTAATTTTTTTCACATTAATAAACAAAATCTAGATTTTCTTGAATAATGAATCCTTCCTTTTGTATATAAGAAGGTGCTTACACATTTAAAATTTCTATAGTCCTGAAGGACTTGTTATCAAGTATGTTCAGATAAGATCTATTCATCTTAAAAAATGTCCTCTCTCAAATAATAGTTAACAATCTACTTTAAACTTTGTCAACAAAAGATATGATAGATTCCAATTCTCTTTGTAAGAAAACTTTACAAAGATTTAGCACTAGATTAGACCATCGTCCTCGTTGCTAAATCTTTATCGATTCCATATATAAAATTCTAAGCCAATAATACGTACATGTACTACAATGAGATTGATTAAAATTTAATTTATTTGATATTTTCTTGACCGTGATTTTCTAGTTACCTCGGGAGCAATGAAATCAGGGGTACCACAAAATGTCGTAGCTTTCCTCTCGTCAAACACATTCAGTTTACACAATCCGAAGTCAGCTAACTTAATGTGCCCTTCTCGATCCAACAAAACGTTATCTAAACTTAGATCTCTATGAAAGAAAATGATCTGTTATAAAGCTTAAAGCGTTTCACAGTGGACTGCATGCAAATCAAACCATCCCAATAGAACACATTTCAAATAGACATGGCATGTCTAAATAAATTATATTTACAATTCTCAGTCCTAACATAATTTTTCTTCACTCCCTTAAACGTTCACAAATCTCTAACAATTCTTATCTTTTTTGGACTTTGATATCAAATATTGTTTGTTATATCCATGTCCTTCATGTTAAGAAAAAATATTTCTCATACCTGCAGTCCCACAAAACTACATGGAACAATGTATGTTCCATTTCTTTTGAGACAAATCCTTGATCTTAACTCTTGTACAAGTAATATCCCCAACAACGGAATTGGAGGGGATATACTATAGTAGTTGTGTGCCGGTGTGTGTTAGTTTGTGTGTGTTGTGTTTAGTTTGTCTTTGTGGAACTGAAGTGACGTTATGTTACATCAGGAGTGATGTCGATTTCTGCCTCATTTTCTAGATAGGCTATCGGCGTGGTGATGCTTCTCTTTGCAGTGTCCTTGGGTTTTTTATCAATCAAAAACCTTAACATAGATTTACTCCTAACACAGAATCTACATTATGTCATTAATATTTAACCTTTACATAAAACATTATAATTTGACTTTAATTTTCAACATGAATCTACAAGCATTGGGATTAAAAGTAAATCATAATCATGTCAAAAAACAAAACAGAAAAAAAAAACGCTTTTACCCTTGACCCTGATTGTAATCACCTACCCAATTTTTTGATTGTTTTTGTATGCAATATCCATGAATGTAAAACACATGTTTATATTTTGGTTTCTAAAGTCCACTTATAACATACAAGTGTAGGTTAAGGAGGGAGGCAGCATCAGGGGGCCTTGAAGTAAAGGATTCATATAATCATAAACCCTTTTTGTAAGCTTACTAAATCCTACAAATATTTATCTTACCTATAAATGATTCCTCTGGTATGTAAAAACTGTAATCCTATCAAAATTTCTGAACCATAGAATCTGAAAAGAAACAAGAATGGAGACAACTCAAATTCAGTAAATCAGGTATATGTAGAATCCACTTAAAGGTAATATTAGTTATGAATAGATGGTAAATATTCTTTCATAGCTTACAAAGTTACATCAATCGGAGCTGTATTTAAATTACGCTTCAATCATGAAGTCTTTTTTGATATTATAAAACTTTCTGTTTCATTTTAATTCAGGAAATCCATGATTATTATTTTTTCAGTTACTGAGCAAAGCGTATACGTCCTAAACAGCAGTAATGCATATCAAACTTACTTGAGAGTTGTATATACATGTAACTTACTTAGTGCAGGTTATATAAAACCTACTAGATAGTTTTATATACCTGTAACTTACTAAGTACGGGTCATATCAAACATCCCAGAGAGTTGAATATACATGTAACTTACTGAGCACGAGGCATATCAAACTTTCTAGAGAGCTGTATGTGGAACATCAAATCCCCTCCAATTGCATATTCCATGACAAAGAAGAGATGGCTCTGAAAAAAAATTATACACCTGATATTTTTTTCACATATACCGTATAGCTGATTATTTTAGAGGAATGCTTTTTTTCAGCTTATTTTGGCATTTGGATGGTAAATTTTAATCGCTTAAATAATCAGTACTCGTCTTAGTGTTCATCTGCAGAGAGCGGAAACTCTGTGTCCGCTATTTAAAATAAATTACTCCAAAATTAGTAGCATTCCTTTGACCAGACAAAACACCAAATTTTACACTCGATAAGAAACCCCGCAGTATTCTATGACAGAATTAAAATAACAACATCATAAATGATAATTATGTGCAAATCTATTTGTTAATAAACCATACTCCATTTCCATAAACCATTTTGAAATATACGCCAATGAACCACTTATTTTGAAACCTGACCCAAAGCATCTGATCCCACCTGATGTTTTAGAGGCCCTTGTTTGCTCTGTTTCTATTTTTTAATGTTTTATTGAGTTTATTGAGTAAGTTAAGGCTGAATATGTGCGTTTCTATGAAAAGGATAAGGGAATAAAGATGCATAAGTTGTCTATTTTATGTACAGAGAAAATTTAAATAGATTTTCTTACACATACGTAGTACCCACAGTATATTTAAAAGTAAGTGCACATTATAACGTCATAAAATGACGTCGTTTATTCTTTCCCAATCAATGATAATGAAAAATTTTAAGACATCATTTTTCAAATTTTATTTCTGTTAAAGCTCTTAAATTATTTCAAATAAAAGAATGCTATGAAATAAAGAAATTCAAAAACATGTATAAAAACCACTGTAGTCAACATATCTCAATAATTTGATAATTGACCCAATATAATATTAATACCATGAGAATGACGGTAACAATAGTAGCCAGAGACTATAAATAATTAAGAGTTCTTATCAGCAGATTTTTGCAATATTTGATTAAAAATAGGGAAAAATATAAATATGACAGAGGAAATTCGAACTGTAATAATTATCACATTTATGGCCCAAACTCTACTCATTTCTTTATATAGAGCAACTTTGTTCCATTGCTATCATGTTTCCTTATTTAAAAGAGTTTTGTTGCTTGTAATATTTTGCTAGTGAAGACAAAATGGTCATAGTGTAAAAAATTGAGGTATTTCCCGAGAAATATTCAGGGGCCCCTAGCATGAAAACGAGGTCATTGACCTAGTTATTTGAAATTGAAATTTAACACAAGAATCATAGGTGTACAAAGTGCAATAGGTGGTTTTTCGTTCTTATCAGTGGATTTTTTAGTCATCTGAGTAAAGGTATACCTTAAATCTTTACTACATGTACAATGTACATTGTAACTAAGAATGCATACACATTTCTTTGACTTACTGTGGCTTTTTTCCCTTTTTTGAACTTTCATTTTGCCCCCCCCCCCTACCCCCTTCTTGGGCCGGGTAATAATTTAAACAACTTTAAATCTTCATTCTTAATCAATATGACCGATCTTGAGATGTTTTTTTTTTTAATTTCCCTATATATTCCTATATTCCAGTAGAGTCAACACTACTTGAGGACGCGAAATATGACCAACCATTTGTTATACATGAGAAGATTTTTATAGGTTTTTCCTATATATTACTATATAAAACTTTGATCGGCCATTGTGGACCCACCCTACACCCGGGGATTATGGTTTGAATAAATGTGAATCTACACTACCTGAAGGATACTTTCACATTACTTTAATCTACCTAGACTCAGTGCTTCTTAAGAGGAGGATTTAAAACATTCAACCATTCCCAAGTCAGATGCTCTGTCACTCAGCATTTTCTGGAGTACCTTCTTTGCCCTTTTTGGCTGACACTTGTTTTTTAAATAATATCTCTGCTTTATTTTGGTGTTTTATTATTATCTCTTATTGGAATTGCAAGAATTGATGAAATTTGTTCGTATGCTGACATTCCATAGTATAGTTACGTAGCAGTTGTTATGTTTCTATCAAAGTATGTACAACATGTATATCTAGCACATATATATATATACTAGTTTACATTAGTCATACTTACTGGTGTGGTGAAAGTAATATGTAGATGGGTTAAGAAGGCGTGCTTACAGCCCAGTTCCAGCACTTGTTTCTCAATCATTGTACAATCGACGTCCTCCAGTACCACGTCTTTCCTCAGGACCTTGACGGCATAATATTTTCCTCGACCCTTCAGCTCCGCTAACATAACCTTTAAAGACAAATTAAACACTTCATCTCCGTAATTAAGGGATTTCGTTTTCAGCGGAAGACCTTCTACTGATTCCGTTTTTTTCCTTTTCCACTATCATTAAAGGTCTTTTATTCTAGACGGAGTGATTCACTAGTACTGTTTCTTTTTAAGATCTTCCGTTCACCACTGTTAAAACAACTTTCTAGTAATGTGGTAATGTAACATAAAATCGACGTCATGTGACGTCAGAGTATATACGCACCAGATTGCTCGTATGGTTTGACGAGCCTGATCTAAATTATATCAATAGAAATATCTGAGGTTGCACTGTCAACATATTCACATATGTAAAAATCATTTCAAAGTTGAATACTCAAATTATGTTGTTTTCTCTCATAACTGGAAGTTGACGTTTACATTTATCTCCGAAATTTATCCATCAAACCTATGCGTGTAAATTTATTTTTCTTCTATAAATACAATAATTGTGAATATTATTCGTATGTTTTTTTTCCAACATAGAAAAAAGCTAATTCTTACAGATTAATAGAGAGAAACGAAGACAACTTTTAATTCCACAGCAACAAGAGTCTAGTTATATAAATGCGTTATTCTTACCGATTCTGTGCAGACGATTTCTCGAGAACGCCTCAATATCTTTTCATGCAACTTTCAGCAATTATAGAAAACTGTTGGAACTTTATATGTGTTTTTTTTCATTTCTCTTCCAGTCGCGGGGTACGGTCATTTTCTGATTAAAGAGTCATTTTGTCCAACAGTGTTTTCAAAAACGGTTAGAGATTTAGTCTTGAAACTTTCAGGGATGATATATGTATATTGTAACTCGTAAGATTGAAAAACATCTAACGTTTTTGTTGCCATTACGTCTAGATCTGTTGTAGTAGTTTTAAATGCAAAATGTTATTTTAGGATAAGAGAGAAATATTGAGAGAGGAGTTAAAGGTCCTTTGGAATATTAAAAATCCGAAAGTTGTTTGAAATTGATGGAATTTACTCTTTAATCTGACGTATTTTAAAGGATTGACATGCGCGTATATATGATCATTTTTTTTAATTTCAAGTCGTTTTACTTTCTTTTGTCAATCAAACCCTCCCCAATCAAGATCTTATTAGATATATATCCAACGGAAGACCTACTACTTATTGATCGCAACAAGATCTCATTTAGTTTAAAATTTATTACTATTTCTGTGTAAATTTTGTTCTTTATTTTTGTTAATACATATTTGAAATGAAGGAGAGAGGCTGTGTAAATACACAAGTATGCATGTCATTTGCATAATAAAGCACATGTACGTCTCTTGTACTTGAATTTTAAAAATTGAAGTAGAAAATACCTTGCTTTGAAAATCAGGCATAAAGAAATTCAGACACAAGAAAATGTTTTACATGCTCAAAAGGATTACATTTTCAATTCACCTTCCCGAAACTTCCTTTGCCTAAAACTTTTAGGAAATAAAAATCGTTGGGGGAGAATTTTCGTCTGGGAGCAGCTGGTGGTTTACTGCCAGGAGGCTCTAGAAGGGGGCCATTTTTCTCAAAGATTTGTTCGTATTCCTGAGTTTCATCATCTGAACTGCTTTCCTCCTGGTTCTAAAATTATATTCAAACAAATCTCTGAAACTCAAATGTAACAGTCATCAATTCACATTGTGCTCTAAATATGTCTTTGTCACGAAAGACCTGACTTGTTGCTCCAATCAATTAACCAACTTTTTCTTTTATCAGAAATCGAGATTCTTTCCTATTATATTCTTGTAATCAAACTTGCACGAGTTAACCCATCAATATTTTGGTAATGAATAATTGATGCACCAGTGACACAAAATATGATCACAATCTCTCATATATTATATTTATAGTACTTCAAAGTGTTTTCCTTAAGGCTATATATGGCACATATTAGCTAAAAAGATAAAAAATAGGAGATTAAATGGAAGCGTAAATACACATGAAAATTCATATTCATGTTCAAATCAAATTTCACCGACGTAAATATCCCCTTGTTTCCTTTAATAAAACTGAATTTAAATTTTGTCTGATATTTATTTCTGAGTCTGAAATAAATCGGTTATTGTTTGTGAAATTTGTGAATTTTGGAAATTTTTTCATATTTATTTCATCATAAATTATTGATTCATACCTAAGAGCAGATTTTAAAGCATTAATTCATTTTCAAACTATTCACCATTTCCCGTCCCCCTCCCCCGATTCCCCTGACTAAGGGGGTATGAAATGAACCATTTTGCTAGATGCACACTTTTTCACTATAAATATACATACTTAGATCATTGGAATAATACCCTGCGACAAAGGAAAAGATTTTAAAAGAATTAATGTATTTTCGCTATATAAAAGAGCCCCCCGCCCCTTACACCAAATGGCAAAATCTTTTAACAGTGGTCATGAAATTCACAAGTTTAATTTGGTTGCGACAACAGAACCTATGACCCTGGGACCATAAAATCATTAATTTTGGAAGAGGCACTATTGCTCATCATAACTATGTCCTTAGTTAGTTTATTTTATACACAGGAACAGAAAAAGGGATTTTCAAGGAATTAATGCATTTTCACTATATAATCAATAGAACCCCGCCGTAACACCATAACCCTAACCCCGGGGTTATTTAATTCACAATTTTGGAAGAATCACTCTTGCTCATCATAGCTATGAACTGAGTTAGTTTATTTAATACCCTGGAGCAGAGGGGAAGATTTTAAAAGAATTAATGCATTTTCACAATATAATCAATAGAACCATGCCCTAACACCAGAACTCCTTACCCTGGGGCCATAGAATTCACAATTTTGGAAGGAGCAGTCTTTGTTCATCCGAACTATGCACTGAGTTAGCTTATTTAAAACCCAGGAGCAGAGAAGAAGATTTTCAAAGAATTAATGCATTTTCACTATATTATCAATAGAGTCTCACCAAAACATTATAAACCGTGACCCTGGGGCCAATATAATTCCCAATTTTGGAAGAGGCACTCTTTATCATCATAAATATGCACTTAGTAAGTTTATTTAATACCCAGGAGCAAAGAAGATTTTCAAAGAATTAGTGCATTTTCACTATGTAATCAATAGAGCCCCGCCCTAACACCAGAACGGTGAAAACCCCTAACACCAGGGTCAGTATATTCATAATTTCGGAAGAGGCACACTTGCTCATCATTATTATATATTAAGTTAGTTTATTTAATACCCTGGAGCAGAGAAGACGATTTTCAAAGAATTAATGCATTTTCACTATACAATTAATAGAGATCCGCCCTAACACCAGAACAGTGACCCTGTGGCCATAAAATTCACAATTTTGAAAGTGGCACTCTTGCTCATTATAACTACATTGTATTTACTTAATTTAACATGTTCTTAGTTAGTTTATTGTATATCCAGGAGCAAAGAAAACGCTTTTCAAAGAAATAATGCATTTTCACTATACAATCTATACAGCCCGACCCTAGCACTAGAACCCCTGACCCTGAGTAAACTCAGGTGACCTAGAAACAAATATTGATAAAAGTTTTCTCATTTTTTAAAATTTCTTTTGCAAAGGTTCCCTTGTTTTCTTGTCATAAACTTTATGATCATTATTTTTGTTCGGGAAATACATTAACTACTTTATGGGTAATTGGCACATTCAGTACATAGTGTTATTTATTCCATTCTATCATAAATCAATGTAAAAATCTAAGTTTATTATGTGATATTAGCATACGTTTTCAGAATCTATATCATTTACAACATGAATGACATTCATTTTATATAGTCGGTACATTAGGAAATCAAAACTAAACTAGTATTAAGCCAACAATGTTTTAATGAAGATAATTGTTCATCGATAGATAACAAAGCCCTTTGTGGCTAAAAAGTATAAAACTGTCATTAACATATGAAATTCAAAACTCGAGCATAATTTATCATGATGGCTGTACAACGATATAGCTGATGAATTGACCAACTGAAGTAAGTGTACCATATTTGTGCCTGCCTTTCGTTGACTGACAGAGGGCGCTTTTCTGACCTGCTGAAGCACCTCAGCTAAGATTTTCTGATTAACTCCGCACAAGTTAGGCATGAGCTTCTCGCACTTCTTGTGACAATTTGTCCCACACACTACAAAAGTATACAGAGTTCAATTTCAACATTTTGCCCATGGTTCATTTTCTTCAAAAATCAAATCCATAAAAAGAATAGATATACTAATGCATGAATAAGAAAGAAATGTTTTCTTTGAGAAAAGTTTTTTTAAGGATATTAAAATTGAGATCATCTGGAATTTCTTTGATCTGACCAATTTTAACTTTCACAAATAAATTTGTAATGTGTCTAACTATTTCTTTTTACCTCCACATTTGAGCCCCTGTCTTAAAACTCCAAACAGCAGCGTTCAACAATGATCACAAAATGTAGGAGACACATAGCTTTTAACCTTAAACCTGTGAGGAACATTTATGTTAAACCGCGCTGACATCAGCTGAAATCAGAAATCAATATTCTGAAGAAGAACCAAAGGCAATTGAATGGAAATTTGTAAAAAAAAAAAATAGAATTATGCAACAAAAGCTACAGAAGGTCAATGCCCCCCGTACAGGGTGTGTGAGAACACTAAAGGTCCCCTATATTGAACTGAAGGCCCCCTGCACTACAATGAAGCCCCCCCCCCTGTACTACAATGAAGGCCTCCTGTACTACACTGAATGCCCAACTGTTACATTGGAGGCCCCCTGTACTACACTGAAGCTCTTCTGTACTACACTGAGGGCCCCAATTATTACACTGAAGGCTCCAAATATTACACTGAAGGTCCCCCTGTACCCCTTGTCCTACACGGAATGCACTATATATAACAATGAAGGCCCTCTGTAATACACTGAATGCCGCCTATATTACTCTGAAGAACCCCTGTCTGTACTGGAACCCCATTCTACTACTCTGAAGGTCCCCTTTACTACACTTACCTTGGTTTCACGGCTGTCTTTTGCACTGCCTGGACACTGTGCAAGGATTTTTTCATGACATTTCTTATGGACAGTACAATTACATACTGAAAGGAAATTTCTTTTTTATATTTAATTCATCCTCTCTGTCTAGCAAATTGAATGTTTTGAATATAAAATGTTTTTTCTTTCATTATTTATTTCGATTGACTAAAATGATATGGAAATTATTTTTGACATTTTAACTTTCCTAACATTACAGCAATACTGCACTTACTTTTACACCGGTAGCCTTGTTTGTTGAGTCCCCTATAACATATTATTTTTTAATTAATTATATTTACATTCAGTGTAATTTTCCTTATGAAATACATTAGAAATCCACGACGTTCAAATTTCTGTAACACACGCGAAACCTTGTCACCGCGCGTTAGAATACACACTAGAAACTATATGCATTTTCTATAATCTCGGAACACCTAAATGTAAAATGTTTTATTTCAATTTAATGAAAAACTATAAGCCTGAAAAATTAACGTTATGTTCACTAAGAATTAATTTGTCATTTTTCTTCCTCGCAATTTTTGTTTGCGTTATTTAACTTTGCAACGTCATTTAACGTTATTTGACGTCACAAACGGCTCTTACATCTATTAACCACGGCGGTTTTGAAGGGCGCTTAATTCACATTTAAGATTAACGAAACAAACAGTTATGAAAAAGGAAAATTAGAGAATGTAAATATAAGCATTGAATACATATTTTTGGATGTCTTCGGTCCTATAACACACCTGGCCGTGCCGACAAATTATCATACCGCTCTAACGCGCGGTATTCAATTTGTCGACACATAGGGGGGTTATAGGACCGAAGACATCCAAAAATATGAATTCAATGCTTAAGAAATAACACCTTGATGTAGTAAATTATGGATATAACAAATGGGTTTTTCGTGTGCTGTACATGTCCCATTACGCTTTTCTAAGTTATATTGTATCACAGGCTTTAATATCATCAAAATATTATTCAATGCAGAATTGCAGAAGCTATACTAACCAAAGAAATCCATTACAGAATGAACAGTACGTGGGTTGCCTGAAAAAATTGGCAATGAACAGGTGACCTTTGGTCTCGTGAACTTTCTGTTGTTTAATGGCCCCTCTTCTTCTTGTGATTCCTCCATCTTTCTCTGATTCTTGTGGAAATTGTTCTGAAAAGATAGATTAAATCATCGAACTTTTTACAAAACATTCATATAAAATATTGAAATGTAATGATTTTGACAGGTTTTATATAGATCTACAGATTCATTTTTCTGGCATTTTTTTTTATTGAAGCTTGAAATTTACCCTTTAAAATGAGAAAGAAAAATCAAGGCAAATTACGTGGGGAAATGATTCAGGAAATTTCCTTTTTAAGTCAATTAAACAAAAACAGAAAAAAACAAGCATATGGTGTGATACTAATACCTTGTGTGCAGATCATTGTTTTGATATGATTTCGGTATATTAAAATTCCACTGTCAAAATGGGCTATTGGATCAAGATTGTTGCATAACTTAATAACTTGCAAGAAAACCATGGTCCTGATATGATCTGCTTTAGATATTTACAACTAGTATTAAAGTCATGATCTATGTATGATCTGTAAAAGCTAAAAACTCGTATTAAAATCACGATCCTAGTATGATCTTCTAATCTTACAACTCAAAGGACCATTATACATTTTTAAATAAATAAACTGCATGCACACTTTATAATATACTACAAACAACTCTTTTATAAAGTTAACATTTGATGTATTTCAATTAAAATTCAGCAACAATGGGGAAAAATATACAAATATGCAGCATGAATTTTTTGAAACATTATGAAAACATTTAAGCAAAGTGTTGCATACATATTTATGTTACAATGTTACAAAGAATAAAATACAAATAATTTAATTAACAAAAAAATAATAGTAATTCATCCATATTCAATATGTAAATCACGTTTAATTCCTGAACTGGAACAAGATTGGACTGAATTTGTATTAAACAACAGTTTTAATGGTTAAAAATCCTATCCATTCACCGAATTTTAAAAGAATCCACATTGTAAAATCACATAAATCCTTTCATATTATATAATCATCCAGCCTTCATTGATGTCACTGCTTATTTATAATTCTGCAAAAAGCATGTATTTGGTAATTTCTATAGGATCAACAGGGTGCGGATTTATTTAGAATCACAAACACTGAAGAGGCTCCTCGTAAGTAGTCTGTCCTCGGCCATAGCACAACCTGAAAAGAAAGGCAGAGATAATGGTGTTCAATCTACATATTATAATTATCTTCAGATGCTGAAAATATGACATATTCAAGTACATTCTCCATTTCATTTATGGAAAATATAAAATTAATCACTCTAGGAGTAATATTGTTGATGAGTAATATTATGAACGTACACACAAATTTTTCCTTCACCAAAGGCGGGTCTTTTGCATGTGGCAATTTGAAAGAAATTCTAATATGTTGATCTTGTGATGAAAGTGTCAACTAGTGTAGTGTAAAAGAATTTCATTTTAAATAGATATTTTATATAGTGACTAACATTACACATAAACAACAAGGACTTAAGTTTTCAATTCAAATCCACGCTTTGTCTCTTAGAATTCTACACATACACTAGATAAAATTGCTAACGCACCATTTGTTAATTCTTATTTATGAACTGAGCATTTGCCAGATTGGTACACTGTGAAAAATAACATATTTACATATCAAATACATCATTAAAAGGTTTTTAAAAGTAAAGTATTAATTTTCTTTGGTAGAGCGTTAGCCATTTTGCCTAGTGTATATATACCCAAAAAAATCAATCATATGTACTGGTAAAAGCTAGAAAAACTTCTTTTTTAACGGAAAAAAAGATATATGATAAAGGAGGTTTACTTACCAAGCAGAGTAAATGGTAAGTACTGCATTCATTTTTGTTGCTATAGATGCAAAGTCATTTCCTTCAGAACAGCATCAAACAATCTTTATTACAATGGACTGTCAAGTGGGAGAATTGCAAAACAAGGCTATCATGACAGTGAAGCTGACCAATAAGCCAATCCTAATTCAATGCCTTAGAGTTAACCAGAAGTCTCTGTCGAGACTGAAACTCTACTGGTTTATACTAATAGCAAAGGAAGAGAAAAGTAGAAGTTTGAAATTGAAACTTTCCAACAACAATAAATAGAATAATGATCCTTGATTAAGTCTCTTGATGTTTTTAGTGTAGTCTACTTGCATGCCACATTATATAAAAATCAGACTAAAACTGTATTTGGGGAAGCGTTTAGTATTTTACAGAAATTTCTATCTTTCGTAACCAAGGCAATAATGTTCATTAAAATCAAAACTTTATATACCGAATTGTGTATCTAAGTGTAGCCTACTTGTGTGCCAAGTTATATTGAAATCAAACCAAAATTGTAGGAGGAATAGCATTTTGAAACAATTTCTCACAAATTTCTACTTTTAGTAACCACGGCAACACCGTTCATTGAAATCACAAACCGATATACAGAATTTTGTATCTCAATATAGTCTACTTGTGTGCCAAGTTATATTGAAATCAGACTAAACCTGCAGGAGGAGGAGCATTTTAAATCAATTTCAAAGAAATTTCTTTTTTAAGTAACCACGGCAACAACGATCCGTCGAAATCAAAAACCGATCCACAGAATTATGTATATCAATTTAGTCTAATTGTGTGCCAAGTCATATTGAAATCAGACAAAATTGTAGAAGGAGTAGCATTTTGAAACAATTTCTATTTTTATAAATTACATAACCATCGTTCGTAAAAATAAAATCGATACGCAGAATTATGTTTCTCAATGTAGTCTACTTTTGTGCCAAGTTATACTGATTTAAGATCAAAACTGTAGGAGAAATAGCATTTTTATAATTTTATTGTATATTATCTATTTCAAGTAACCACGGCTACCTGTGAAACCTGTGAAATTACTTCGCTATATCCTTAATTCGCTATATCCGTATAGGAATTCGTAGAATTTTTTAGCTGGGGATCCAAGAGAACGAAAATTTGCAATATCCTTGTTCATACTAAACGAGTTTTGCTGTATGCCTCTAAATCATTTTGAAAAAGAATGGCAGCGAAATTGAACCTGTCACCAAGTATCATACAACACTTTAAAGGATTCATACATGTAGAAGAATAAAAAAAAATAAACTTAGTCGAAGCAAAGTTGCCCAAGAATTTCAAAAATCCTGGTAAAATACCCTTGCTCGTTATAATTTGATAGACTCAAGTGATCTCCCAAGGATCAAACTTGGTTTTCCAAAGTCATGCAGGGATGATAATGAATGGAAAACACACAAATGCAACGGACACTTGCCTGTTGTGTAAGGTATTTAATATATCATACAAATATATTTTGTCACATACTAAAGCTACAATTCAGTGCATACATATTTGGGTTTACAATTTGGCTATTTGAAAATTGCCACTTGTCTCTCTCTACAATAAGTTACGCTGGTTCTCTATGATTTTTAATTCACATCAAAGCTGAACACGACGTGTAAAAGGCATAAGCCATTTTCGATATCATTAAGTACGATACATCAACACTAGGGTTTACTCGTCGCATTCGTTACACCTGGCTGCTGGCGTAGAATGACAACCCGTGTTCGAGCTGGTTATCTTGCATTTCCTTTGTTTACATTTTAATACAGTTACGTTTATCTAATGTTGTTTGTATACTGCACTGACATGTACAACTTTAATTGTAAATTTATTTGGTGTCTTACTTTCCTGCTTTAGACGAAGTATAATGTTACTATTCTCGCTACTGAGTCCTGTATAGCATACGTCCTTCTACACCGGTGTCGACTGAATACACAAAAAAGAGAACAAGTTCTGACCTTAATTTACGGGTCTGCAGAGTAGCAAGAATCGGGAGCAAAAATGGAGGACACATTCCTTTTACGAATCGTTTTCAGCTTTCAGAGAGCATTATACACTGTACAAAGTACATGTATATCCAGTTTCTTGTCAAACTCTTCTACCAGTGGCAATAATTAAGATAGCCTCAGTGTATGCATGCAATATACAATAACAACTTTTGCAAAAATAAATAAATAATCCTTATGTCAATCTTTTCAATTGTTTTTAGGCAAGAATTTGACATAAAGAATGCTTTACTCATTTAAAGTAAACGTTCATTAAGCTACCGAAGAATCGGAGGTAAAAAGATTTAAAAAGCCCTATCCGTCCGTCTGTCTGTCTGCGAGTCAAAACATACTTGTATTGTACGTACTTTTGTAATGTTGAAAAATACCAATACATCCAGAAAAATATCATTTTATTTCTTTACATTGTTTGTTAAAATGTGTTTATAAATTCCTCAGGGTTAAGGAATTGAAAATGATCACAAAAATATCTCTGAATTCATAAAGTAAAGTATTTTTACAGACAGTATTTCTTCAAAGTAATCCATTATAATTAATCATATTACAGGGAAAAGTACCGATTAAATCTTCCAAATATATTCAGCTAAAGCAAATAGAAACATCAGCTATGTATTTTCTGATTGCAATTTGATCACCAAACATTTTTAGGTTAAAATATTATAGGTTTCCAGGCATTCAGAAAACTTTGCAAGTTTGTTTACCTTTTATGGCATTTAGATCATCTATTTTCTTGAATTATTACATAATAGGTTGTGTAAAAAGCATTTATTTTCACTGCAAGTCATCACAGTTCATTTCAATTTCATACCACGCTAATAAGCATTGGTAACTAAGGCAAAATTCCAGAAAATCCTGTTTCTCTAAAACAGATTTTATTTTATTTTGTTACTTTTACAAGCTACAAATGACTAATTTTAAATGGCTTTGTCAGCGACTTTAGATACCTTAAATCATATTAATGTGCATAAAATGAAAATTACTGCATGACAGGTTTTCATTTCAAAGCTTCATGTTGAGACTATTTAAATCATATAAGAATTTTAAGAGTTATTCTTCTTGTCTAAGGATTAGATAGCCTTAAACTACAGATCAAAAGATACTTTAGTCTTCAGACTAGAATTTGCAAATGTATAGACTGATGTAGGCGAGAGTATGTGACCTACAAAAATTCTCTCTGTCCTTTACTATTCACTGTATAGTTACAATGAAGCGCATTGAAGTGATAAAATTTTCCGTTTGGATGGAACGTTTTGAGCTATCTTTAGACACGCCCATTTCTTTAGAAAGGAAAAATCGGTCAAATGATTCAATCGAAAACCTGCAGAACAAGTATTCTATAAATATGATAGCCAATGAAATTGACGGTCTACATAAACACCGAGTGAGCACGTGTTCGACTCATACATGTGTTATTCTAACTCCAATAAACATGATAAAATCAAAATTATGTACAAATTTGTTGCAATGCGTGTTTCACAGAAGATGGAACTCTATATATAACTCTTTTTTATTTAAAAATCATCATTTCGGTGAAAATCATGTTGCTTGTCGTGGAAAGCGGGGTGCCCTAAACATTACGACGAATATTTGTTTCTCGTTTCTAAAGAAATGGGCGTGTGGCTATGTTATAACTGACGTTCAAAACATGACTCAGAACGTTTTATCCAAATGGAAAATTTTACCACTTCAATGCGCTTCATTGTACATGCTCAAAATGAGAAACTACTGGTACTATTAATTTAAGATTCTATAACAAATATTTGTTTCATCATAGGTACTTATAAAAAAAATCGCAGTTTTTTTTACTACTGAATCAGTGTCTTTGTTTTGAACACGTTTAGTGGTTCCTTCAAGAATTAAGTCGCGAATTGACTGCGAATATTAGCACTTCGCGTCAGTCTTTTGCCACGGTTGAAATAATGGAGAACCCTGGATGTTTATCTTGACAATTGTTTTTTTATGGACTGTTATTACCATATTTGCATAAAGAGTTTGTTTGAGGAACATTAACTCTTTCAGAACCATGTAGAGTTACAAGACTTCGATGTGATTTTTTGTGTAGAGATAAAACGCTTTAAAATGAGAGCTACCCTCAGGCCTCTTGAATATACCGTTACTCTTAGCAACTTCCACATGTTTTGATTGACCTTGTGTAAAGATTTGTTCTTTATCAGGAGGTTTTTTACCATTTCGACTTGATAATTGCCTTCAGTATCAAGTGCCTTTTCTTGCAAATCATTTCATTCTGTTAGGCTTAAAAACCTTTATATTTGTTATAAAGTTCCAATGATGGCTTTTTAAATCTTAAATATTGGCTATTTAATAACATAAAAATATTTAAAACGTATTCATTTCATTTCTAACAATTTTTAATATGTGCTTCGTTGTTCGGATTCCAAACTGCAGTACATGAAAGATGAAAAAACTAGAACGAATATACTATGCATAAATGTACTAGAAAATACTTACTTTCATTGCTCTTTGTTTGTGAGGAGTGTCCATTTGATTCTTCGTTGTTACTTATTTCAGAGTTTACAATGCTTTGATTGGAAATTGATGTTTCTAATTTATTGTTCATTTCTTTTCCAATTTGAAGCTTTGGGTTTGAAGTTTTCAAACAAATCTCAGAACTCGGATCCAACATTTCTTTACCCGTCATACATGTAGCTGTAAGCAGGAAAAGCAAAAATATTTTTTGAATTATATTTCATTCGCATATACACTTTTAAAGTTTACAAAACTAACGTACGTTAAAACATAATTTTTTTTTTTTTTAAAAAAGGGGGGTTACAGGTTGATAACGTATACTTGAAGTTTTTTTAAACCTCTTGTTGAGGATATTACTAATGAACAAGTGATGCTATGTATGAAAAATCAACAAGTTTTGGATAATTTGAAATCACAAGATTATACATGTACCAAAATCAAGAGATTTAAAACTTACGATTTTTAATCTTTAAGCACAACCATTCCTCACGGTAAATTAAAGTCCAAACTTTTGAAATCATTGACAGCTGCTTTTTCAATAAAAATAAAAGTCGTCCATTTACCTACCTTGTTATTGCTCATTTGCAAAATTATTGTGTAAAAAAACATTCTGATTGTACACACAATCACTTTGAAGTTGACATCAGAAAGATGCTTCACATTACAATTGACAATATCTATGTTGTTTTTGGATACCAAGTCTTCCAACATTGTGTCAAGCCATGGTCCAAAGTCTGCATCTCTCTCTCTCTCTCTCTCTCTCTCTCTCTCTCTCTCTCTCTCTCTCTCTCTCTCTCTCTCTCTCTGCTTCACTTGCATTGGTCAATATTCAATAAGTTACGAAATATTCTCTTCTCATTCAACAATGGCCAGAATGGAAGAGGATCGTACATTTTGGCCGTGGTTTGTGACATCGGTCGTCCAATAATCTATAGGAATTTCCATGGGTACCAATTGAGCCTTGTCATAAGAAGACCTATTTTTGCATTTAAATGGCAGCGATCCCCGGGCCTCTTATATATACTCTTAGCAACATCCTTATATTTTTATTGACTTTGCATGAAAATTCGTTCTTAATCAGGAGGTTTTTCTACCATTTCGATGTGATAATTGCCTTCAGTATCCGGCGCCTTCTTTTGCAAATTAGTTGATTCTGTTAGGCTTGAGAACCTTTATATTTGTTCTAAAGTTCTAATTATGGCTTTTTAAATCAACATTATTGACAATTTAATTACACAAAAATATTTAAAGAGTATTCATTTCATTTTTATCAATTTTAAGTGCTTCGTTGTTCTGATTCCAGACTGCAGTTCATGAAAAAAAAACTTATATGGACATACTATGTATAAATGTACTAAAATAAACTTACTTTCGTTGTTCTTTGTTTCTGATAAATATCCATTTGATTCTTTGCTGTTACTTATTTCAGAGTTTGCAATGCTTTTATTGGAAATTGATTTTTCTAATTTGTTGTCCATTTCTTTTTCACCTTGAGGCGTTGGGTTTAAATTTTTCAAATAAAACTCTGTACTCGGATCCAACATATCTTTATCCGTCAAAGCTGTAACCAAGAAAAGCAAAAATATTTTTTGAATTATATTTCATCCGCATATACACTTTTAAAGTTTACAAAACTGGATTCTTCTATAATACGAGGGTTGTCCCAAAAAGTCGTAGACAGGGAACATAGTTTATTTTCTCTTTGCTAAATCAAATTTCTTTTCTTGTCGTAGAAAAGGGTAACATTTTATGATCATGTCTTTTAAGTTTCATGACGCTATCACATTTAATAAGAAAATTATGAAAAAATAAAGAAACCATGTAAGTGTACATCGGCGCACGTAAGCAAGCGTAATTTACGTCTCTCATAACGTCATGGTCCCTTTTTCTGCTTTACATGGGGCCAGTAACATCCAAATAAATATTTTTTATAGTGAAAACCACTCTTGACTAAGGGAATAATTTAAATTCACTGCTTTCCGTTTTCTTTAGTACATTCAGATTTTAGTCAAAATTGAATTAGTTGAAAGATCACCTTACATGTTAGGCAGCAGAGAATACACTTTGTTTGACGATGTTCATGGTCCAGAACGTTCCCTGCAAATGTCTGAGTGAAACAATCAGTACTCTACTTTACATGCAATAACTATTTATTTTTTCGATATATGGAGGAAAAGCTACCTTTGAATCTCATACTATTAAAAAAACAACTTTTCTATCAAAATATAGTGTGTAATGTCCTTTATTTACTCTTTTCCCCCGTCTCAGATGAATATAAAACATACTAAAAACAATTTATTACATTTCCGTGCGCCGGGTAGGCGTTCGATGACATCATTTTCATCAATCTCAATTCGAACTACCCTTTGAAAATTATGCCACCAGTCGTCTGTCTCCAATGCTATTTATATGAATTATTCACATATTATTAAGATTTTGATTCTGCTTTCAATTATTTCAATAATTTATTTTAGTTCAATCTTTTACATAGTACCAAAGAAATAAAAACAAATGTTATAGTTATATGCGTAAATTATTCCGAATTGTGGCCGTGCGCCGACAGACCATAACGGCTTTCATATAAATCGTTCCAATATAATTAATATGAAAGATATAGATTTAAGAATTCAAAATTTTAAAGAACATTGAATGTATTATGTCTTTGCAAAATTTGGTTGGTATTGGTTGCGTGTTAAAAAAGATATTACCATTGTCTACGACTTTTTGGGACAACCCTCGTACATTTTGTTAATTTCTAACTGTTAGTATTCAATTGCAAAGGTTGTAATTTTATTGTTTTCAAGTAAAAATTACTAATTTGTTGAACTTTTCTCCATATGTATACAACATTTAAAATGCTTAAGTTATATGCAAAAATTTAAAATTGAATAAAAATTGCACAAGAAGCATGAGTTTTAGAACGTAAGTAAAAACTAAAAAAGTTTAAAGATTGACTTACTGTATGTTTAATACGTTTTCAGAAATTTCTTGATGATAGTGTTACTACTGAACAAGTGATGCAACGCATGAAAAGTCAGCAACTTTTTGACAACTTAAAATCACAAGATTTACCAAATCAACAGCTTTAAAACTTACGATTTTAATCTTTAAACACAACCATTCCCCAGGATGAATTAACATCCAAGCTTTTTGAAATCATTGCCTGCTGCTTTTTTCAATAAAGATAGAACTTATCGATTTACTTACCTTATTATTGGTTACTTGCAAAATTATTTTATTAAAAAAATCTAATTGTACACACAAGTAATCTGAAGTTGACATCAAAAAGATGCTTGAGTTTCTGACTGACAGTATCTATATGTTATCAATGTCTATCTCCTGTTATTCAACAACGGCCATAATGGGAGATCATCGTACATGGTGACCAAGATGGTCTTCCAACAATCTATTGCAATTCCCATGGGTACCAATTGAGCACTGTTATAAGCAGACCTAACTTTGTATTCTAATGAAGCAGAATTTGTGCAAATTAATATTTTTGAAGAGAAGAAAATACTTGTAGTAGCCTTCAACTTGACATTTAGGATATTGTCGAAGTATACTCAATAGATTATAGTTATTCGACACGATGTACCAGTATTCTGGTGATCTTGAGATAAAAGATACAACCGAGTTTGACACATCTTTTTCATGCTTATATACTCTACTTAACGAGGCCCGATCTAGTTGAAAATTACGAAAACGGAATGATAAATAATTTTAATATTTGGAAATATTTTTGTATATATTATGCTAAGAAAAATTAGAATGAAATTTTATTACCTTACCTTTATTGTAGTCAAATGGGGCACTGTCAAGATATGGACCATTTTTGTGTTTTTATACACAATAACATAGTAAAACCCTCCAATAAACAAAGAAATTGAAAATTAAAAAAAAAATACATGATGAAAATTTTTGTTTTTTACATATATCATGCAATTTTCACTTTTCTTATAAAAAATGAAAAGAAAATTGAAGGTAGCCTTTATTGCAGCGAAAAAGGAGCATATCAAAACACAAAATTAGCACTTGTTTAATCCAATTAAACATGAAATAAGTCGCCATGGGTGTATATAACATCAACAAACGATTGCAGTACTGTATTAGTTTCTAAAAAAATAAATAATTCTTACATTTTGAAATAATTTTCTCTTCACGCTTTGTTTTTTTTTTTCTTTTTACGCGACGTTGTTATACGTGAAAAAGGTGGGGGGATCAAAAGCGAAAAATGACGAATTTTACTGATATCATGTAATACATAGAAAAATAAAATATATCGGGGTTGCATTTAAATGATTCAAAGACTGATTTTTTTAATCAAGCTAATTCATGCATATTTAAGTCCTCAATAAAAAAAGGGTGTGTAAAAAGACTTCAAAATGTTCAAGGAGAAAGACTGAAATCGTTTACTTTTGGTTGTAGTGTTTGTTTTTTTTAACCACAAATTGAAATAAAACAAGGTAAAATTTATGAATATGTACCAATAAAATTGATACCTCAAAATAAATGATGTTCCAAAGTTGTTTATCAATTAAAGAAATAAAAGAAATACCAGCTTTCAACATGTACAGTCTATAGAGATTAACCAGGTATGCAGGTTCAGCAAAGTTTTAAGCGCAATTTGACGTAATTTTAATTGTAACGTCATTGTGTTCAATTGTGACGGCAGTCAAGGGTACTGTGACGTGCCTGAGTCGACGCTGCGTTACAACGTATGCGCAGTTCAACTAGATCGGGCCTCGTTAAAAAAACTAATAACAATCTATTACTAGTAACCAATCTCTATGATAAACTTGATGACTTTTACTTTTCAATTGTCAACTTCCCTTACTTATGCAGCAATTTACCTTCATCACCTGCATACCAAGTTTATATATCTTATATGATTCGATAGGCAAGGCAACCTCTACATCAGAACATTTTTAACGAGGTTTTTTAAAACCTTATTTAAAACAAACTTAATCAACCTTTAAATTATTGAGAAATAAGTTGTTGAGACAAGAATATTAGCAGTCTCGTTTAAAATCACCATTTCATAAGGGCTGTGGTTGATACAATGACCTGGTTAGCAAATACAATTTATCATTGACTCATTTGCTGACTGACGTTTTTTAATTTTAGTCCATTTATCCCCGAATTGACGACGGATATTTCTGTTATTTTCCAGATCATGACGAAAACGTGTCAAGGCGTTTTGATTGCTTTGTATTCATAATCTCTTTTTTTTATCTCAATGTTATTGAAATTTCGAATTTCTGGACTTGTATCATTGACACATCCTTCCATTTTCCCAAATATAATTTTAATCTGAATACTTAACAAAAGTGGCACATAAATGAAAATATTTAAGTTATAATGCAAAAAAATCAGAGTAGAAATGTTTTAAATTAACCCCCCCCCCCCTCAACTTTATCGTCAGTCCCCGTGCTCAGTGTTCTGTACAGAGTTTCACAAAATTAATACACCTGTGAAACATAAAATGTTTTTGTAAACAGGATAGAGTTCTTTTACATGTATTGTTAATGTTTACGAATTACCGGGGGTGTTCAAATATTTAGGACTGCTCACGTACTGTGAGTGCGATGTCCTTTCGAACATATTTACACTTTCTAGATTATACTTTTAATGTTTTTCATTTATTCAAAACAACATAGCCACCTATGTAAAGTACTAAAAATAAAATTTGTGAAAGTGCAGGGATGTGTCAAATCCGACCAGAAATGAATTTAACGTTTCAATAACTTCGAGATTAAATAAGATTTTATTATACTTTCTTGTGAAATGCTATTGCAATATATGAGTCTTAATGTTATACAAAAAAATTGAGAAAATATTAACTTTAAATCTTTGTCTATGCACCTTTAAAGCTTTAAATATTAAACTACATTTTATTTGATTGATACATTCTATTACCAGTAATGAGATGTCCACTTCAGAGGATTTTTTGATGCACAATATCTAACTACATGTAGGCGTCTTATTAAACACTGACCGAGTTTGTTTGTATTACATACATGAGTATATCCGAATGCGAGCGAAAGATATCGGATTTTGTTGTAAAAAAAAATATCGTTTAATCAATACCTCAAAGGCATATTTATGATGAATAGAGGCAGCTAGGTACTGGTATATGTAAAATATCTGTCTTTTTATACAAAATCAATATCATTGATAATAGTGTAGACGTACTTTTTTCCACAGTCCCATAATTCCACGGACTCTCAATTTTTGTTTAAAGGGGCATGGACACATTTTCAGCTAAAATTTTAAAATCTAATTTTCCATTTTTACAAATATTTAATAAGGGTCTTACTAATGATCATAAAAAAATTGAACGTCAGTTGTCGAGATACAAGACAGATTTAAAGCTCCAAACCTTTGTTATGTAAACAAGTTGTGTATCATGCTTTTGTTTACACAGGTTAATATACAAATATATGTTCGTTCAAAGGAGATGTTTGCTGATTTCATTTTGTTATAAGAATGATATTTTCGATATGGAAACAAAAGCAAGACATGAGCCTTGTTTACTTTATGAAGAACTTTAAGTACTGTATCTTGATTGTTAATCTACAAATGATGTTCAAATTTTTGGTAATAAATAGATAATGCCTTAGGTAGGAATTGTAAACATTAAAATTGGTTTCAAAATTTCAGTTGAAACTGTGTCCATTCTCCTTTAATCTGCAGACAGAAAATTACGCCGATTTCTTAGACTGTCCTTATATATACCTTACATGTACACCGTAAATCTGGAAATTTTTGCTGTAGATAATTTTTTAGCAAATTTGCGAGTTCATTGTATTCGCAAATATTTTTTTCTTAAAAATAAATTACCAATTAGAAAATGTAAACAAAGCAGTTGTAATTCGCAAAATTTTGAAACGTAAAAATTAATCAACACTATTTTGACCCGAATTCGCAAAATAAAATCGACGTAAAAATTTCAAGATTTACGGTATTAAGTACGCTTGGACAAATTTCCGCGGAAACTGTTTGAACGCGTACAAAGCGTAAATTAACACGGAAAAAGTAACTTATGCAGTGAGTTTGTTCTTGATAGCCTCAATAAAACCATTACAGCATAAGCAAATCATAACACTTGATAGGGGGCATTAAAATGGTGCGATATTGAACACATGTAATTGTTTCTTTATAATTTTTATCCTGAATTATTTACGGATGTCTGGTCTACAGAAAACATTCCTATGTAAATAAAGATTTAGTTCGAACAATCAAGCTAAGACAGCTATATAAGGTTACATGGACAATGTCTTAACTATAACCAATAATTCTTATTATAAAATTATCCTAATTTAACAAATTATTTATAGAGTATAGTGTACAATTTTGGTATCAGGTCTTCATTAGTCTATGTTTTTGTTAACAATAAAGAATTCAGATTCGCCACAATGTTTTACTAAATATGTCATTTACAAATGTAAACAGTTTACGAGTGAGAGTTATGTTACACAATTAACATGAAAGATAAGTAAGCACTAAAATATATTTCAGTGACGTGGCTCAAAATTTAAGGCTAATTTCAAAGTGCAACAGAAATAATTATCATAACTATTAAATAAATAATCAGAAGCTGTAACAATTAAAATAAGTTATAAATCAATTTTAGATTTACATTTAATAGGAAATTTATATTAGTCAGCATATAATGTAAACTATTTTTGTCCTGCAAATCATCAGAATATTTTTGAAATATTTCTGTCGTGTTTTTATAAAAATTATTTAAAAAAAAGATCAACTATTTTGGCCTTATCAAAGAGAACAAGAGATGGATTAGCTGAATCTAAAAAAAATACTAGGTTTATGGATGCCACTGTGTATTATGTAAGATTTGAGTGCCGAAATCAGTCAAACGATCATTTCAGGAGCAATACTTTAATACATGGATTGATTTCCTGTATTTCTGCTATTTGTAGCAAGATATGATTAATTATTGAAAATCTATTATATATACTTTTTCACTTTTAAAAAATTCTGTGCAAATTTGTACATTGCAAAGTTTCTTTAAAAATCGTTACAGTTTTATGGTAGCATGCAAATGCCTTTGAAGTATATGCATATATTTCTTTCCTACCTTTAGAGCTGAAGGCATATCTCTTATTATCTCATAAATTGCCCTGCTCTTTGCTCTTGGATATTGTTTAAACAATGTTCAAGTTTATAATATATAGATATACCGGTAGTAAACGTACATATTTTTAACATACAAGCACTTCTAAGATTAGATGCCCATTTTCCATATTTGCCAGTCTGCAATGTACCATCTGGTACACATTCAAATTTAGAAAGCAGATGTTATACTCGGACAATTTTTGGCGGATAGTATTACATGAATAATCTTAAAAGAACATGTATTGCAACAAAATCTCCAATCAACAAATCTGTTTTAGAAAGAATTTTAAAACTGAAAGGTCAAAGTATAAATTAAAGGCCGAGGTTTTAACCGTACGGTTTTCCTAAGGTAAGTTTGGTGTGGGGTGGAGCTTAATCGAAGCGGCTGAGAAGCCCCGAGGGTAAGACGCTAGCTCGTGTATAGCTATCTTTATACACAGGATGTTACCTGAGTGTATTACCTGTATGCGTTTTCCTACGACATTGTAAAATGAAGCCGTTTTTCCCAAGTGTAGCTCAATTGAAATAAATGAAGTACATGTAAGGCATGTTTTTGTTGAGGACAGGGTCCTTCTAACATTCTTTCTTTTAATAATTCGACAATTTAAATATACTGCGTGTTTGTTAATCAAATGTTATAACAAAAATACATGCAGCACCAAAATCTGTCGTTGTAATCTGGCGACAAAAAGGGTCCAAGTAGTTCAAATTACACGACGTGTACGCAAAACGAAAGAAGAAGTGGGTCATAAATAAGTTGCTCGGTAAATAATAACAATTAAACGTAGAAACGATGTTTTGAGAATAAATTGTTCAGAAATATAATTATAGTCTAAATTTATATATTTTCAAGATAAAACCTTACGTGATTTTTCCATAACGCATGGTCTGTAAAAATGGCCAGGGGTTTGGACCGGGAATGATTCCCCGACAGCTAGGCCTATGGGTGAAACAGGAATAGAATCATCAGCATCATACTTTTTTCTTTCGGGGTCCATAATTTCAAATATTAATTAAATGAAGAGCAAGATGTAATAATTATAATCCGACTAATTTCACTCCTAAAACTGGTATAATATACGTTAACTTCGTCACCAAGCCTCGAAGAGTTAGCGACTTCACTTGACTCCTTAACAATGTAAACAGTTACAATATTGATGTTGCCAGCCTTTTATTAAAAAATAATTTTATTTAAATCCATGATACTAGCTACATACGCGGGTCGGTTTATTTTGTTTATTATGGAGGAATAAATGTGCATTAACTCATATTTTTACAAATTAAAATGATCGATTGTAAAAAAAAAAAAATTGGAATTACGTATAATATATAGGCATTATTTTTCATTTCATTTATTAATTAGTTGATGGAATGTTATACATATGGCATATTCTTATGAATTAAACAAGAACGCTTTGCCTGCTTCTTTATCACGTTGGCATATGCGGTAGGCATCAAAAGCCTGAAAGTTAATTCGATGGTCAGACAAGGTACACAAGATGTACACAACAGCAGAAAACTAAATGTCAATCAAATCAAAATATCCAATCCCAGGCTCAATTTCAGATGATTGACAGGGGTTCTAAGACCAGGTAAATTTGAGGGAGGTGCTTATTTCCTCCCCCTTCAAGAAGTATAAGAAAAAGATTAATCAGATAATATACAAAGCATAAAAGAATAGATACTACATACCATCCAAGTCGGCACCAGGAATCTCCCCGCCTGTTTGGAATGCAAGAAAAAAAAGTATCTTGTAAGAATATCACTGTTATATTAATCAACTTCAATAATGTACTAGAAATTTCATGGAAAATGATTTGAATAAAGGCGATGCAAAATCCCAGAATGTAAGTCCCTGATAGTGATATGACGTTATTTCCATTAAAATACTTAGATACAACGTTTCATTACGTTGTGGTTGTCCCTAAGTAATACCCCTTGGCTACAATGTATACGAAACCCGGCATCAAAACGATATTCAGGTGATATCATGTTTATGATAGGTTACATGTACAGTTGACGTTTTTTTTTTACTGAAATATCAAAATACGAAACATACACCGGTATGTTAGAATTTGTGGTATCTTTTATTTCCAGGGATATATTTAGTCGTCATTAACTGACACAATTCCTAAAAACATATACAAAATTTCTAAAAATATGCGCGAGAAATTAAATATCGTGTAATTTCGCGATAAGCGCCACTCACGAAAAATGTTACTTATTTTTATATTTATGGTTTTGAAATACATGTTAAATTTCATTACAAAAAGGCAAAGTTGCGAATTATTTTCTCGCGATATTTCCGTCTAAAAGTAATTTCGCGATATTTTGTCTTCGCGTTTAATCAGAACTTTACAGTGAAGGGAAGCAACTATTATTATTGACATTATATATCGTCGATACATCTCATTGTCGACAAAAATGCAACAACTGTTGTTTTCTTAATGTCTATAAGTTTTGAATAATATCTGCTTCTTAGAAATTCAAAATAGGTCTACTGATGACGGGACAAAATTGCAACTAATCGGGATTTCGACGGATTGTTGTAAAACATGGGCTTGGGTTAATAAAGATACTAATGAATTGTGCTTAGATACATACATAAGTATGATGAAGAAATATCGAACAATATTCAAGATCAAAAGACCATTAAACAATACAAAAAAGGATCAGAGCAAACACGGACCTCCAAAACATCAGAGGTGGGATCAGGTGCCATGAAGGAGTAAGCAACCCCTGTCAACTGGTCACACCCACCATGTGCTCCTTAAATTGTTATGATAGGAAATATCCGTCGTCAATTTATTGCATAATTATTAGACTAACAATTAGTATGAAAAAGTCATTTAACATTTGACTAACTGATAATTAGTATCAGCTCTTAGTTAAGAAAAACGTCTTATTTCATATAAATTCCGAGTGTAATACTAATGACTTTGAGAACATTAGGAGCACATAAGTTAAACCATCCTACATGTACCAATGCATGGAAATTCTCGAACATAAGCCGCACTCTTTTGTGATGCAGGTATTTATTCTATGTGTATCACATATACATCACAAATTTATATATAAAGCTATGCCATCAAAATTGTACGTTTGCATTTTACCTGTTGATAAATATCTCAAAGTCAAAAATAATCTCTAGTCGGATGTACTAGCACAATATTTTTTTTGGAAGATTAAGTTAGGATTCTCTCTGGTTTCTGACTTGATGAAATATTAATTCATTATGAATTCATTTCTTAGAGTAAAAACTACTCGTTCACCTGTTCTAACTTGTTTATATACGTGCCATCTGCACCTGGAGAACAGAATTATTATTCCAATAAGGATTGCCAGGACTACAATAGTACCAACAAGTCCAAACACTGCCAATAAATTGGTAGCCATCGGAAGAGCTGCAGTTGTTCGTGTCGTAGTGGTAAAATGGTCTGTGGAATTTTCATGCACCCTAGAATTAAATCCATAAACATAACATTGTATGTTATGTATAAAACTGTTCTAAAATATACTTTGGGATGATATATGTTTGTGATATATTTATTCCTGATATTTTCACGCAAAAATAAAAATTAAAAAAATAAAGATTTTTAATCTAAATTTCTAAAAATTAGAATTTCGGTTTGATATGTTTCTTTGCTAATTTTGAACTCGTATAAAAGTAATACGCTAAGTTCAAAATAAATTAATTTCTACATGAAAGGGTAACAACAGTTTTTTTTTTTACAGAATTGACTTATTGAAGATAAAAGTTTTCCATACAAAAAAATGATATTCTATTGCAGTTTTCATTCACTAATTTCTATCATTTTGACTTAGCTTCTATGTTAATGCGGTTATTTTTTTAAATCTCAAAAATAAGAAAGCATAAATTGCCTATGTGCTTTCCGGAAAAAAAAGAAGGGCAAAAACATTATTTTTAAACATCAATGTGATGTAGAGATCGTTTCGGGCGTACTCTGTAAATATTGAGCTCTGAGGTAAAGTTTTACAACTTTGCTAGATTTCGTGATAGTGATAGAATTATAGGTAGCAGTTATTTCATACAGGCAAGTGTTTGAATTGTTGCTACTTTTAAGCTATTTATATTACCCTGGATTGAAAGATCCCAGGGGTATGTTCTTTTGTCCTGTCTGTCTAGTTATTTTCCCTGTCTGTCTGATGTCAACTTTAACCTAGCCCATAACTATTGAGTGTGGGGATATGGCTTTCATATTTCACAAGGGTTTTCCTTGTGACAAAGCCTTCCTTTCTTTGAGTACAAACTGTAACACCCACCAAATTTGACCTCTTCACCTTGAAGTTTGCCCTTCTTTTACAAAAAAATAACACACTTAAACCTTGCCCATAACTTCTGAACAATCAAAGCAATTAAAAACGTACCTGGAAATATTTGGACAAGATGGATCGGCTACATAACAATGTTCATCCGAATTTATTTCTAAGCATGCCGGATCTGTCATGAATTAAAAGTAAAGATCTACTCTCAGGAATTCCAGAGGTAATATACGCATTGTGCTGATTGATCATGACTTTCAAGTATTTTTATTTTTCAGCTATACAAGAAGATGTATTACCATTTAAATTGATTGAAAGATGTCAAAGAAGGTCGGAATGTATGATTTGAATTTAAGATTACGTATTCTTAAGTCGTCTTCGACTTCTCTAACGTTCATTAATAGCTATCGGCTTAAAAGTAGATTCATTGATTGTATATTGTTTAAAGTTCCTCTCGAGAATGTTCCACCCATATGGAGACGCCACCACTTACTGGTGGGGAGTTGAAAATTTTGTACTATATTCGGCATATCGTGCTATTGGGCAGATAGATTATTATGTAAAAACAAATTCACATATCTTACACTTGTAAATTTCATTATTGATGTAGGACTTATCTGGACATCCGTAATCAAACTGGCTACATTTCTGCACACCTAGGAAACCATTTGGTAAGGAGTCCACGCACAAACCTGGAAAAGAAAACTTGTCCGCTGGAAAATTTAAAAAATATTGAGAGTATCTATATCTTTTTTACAATATAATGTCCATATAATATAATAATAAGTATTACATCAACATTAAATGTTACATATTCTTGTATCCTACATCTTGGAGGCATATATTGTAAGTATATCATGGTAATCGAAAAAGTTAAGTTTGCAAAACTCATTACAAAAATTATCATTATCTCAATTATATGATTGCATATATCAGCCCTCTGCAAGCGAGACCATAAATATCAAAGAACAAGATACATGTAATTATTTTTACATTCAGAAAAAATGTGTTAAATGCGAGTTACCCATTCTGTTTTAGAGAATCTGAATTTTACATTTTACATGTGTGAATGGCTATTACAATATATAAGTCGTAATATCATAGAGAATTTATTTACTTCAAATCTGTGTCCAGTTCATTTAAGATGAAAGGTAACTAATTCATGGCATATAAAAATAAATACAAATTCTAACATTCTTGGCCAATGTTGTCACAACGTTTTGACACACATGAAATATCATTACAAGTAAAGTCTACCCACCCAAAAATTATAACATAGTACACCATAATTAAATTATAGTCCTTTATATTCAACAGGTCCTTACATTATTTTAACTTTTAATTCTTAGTAGTAATTTTAGACATTAATTCAAGTTAGCATATTCTAAGCAAATGCTTCTTGAACATTGTTAACATTGTAAGAAGCAGAATCACCTTTTTCAATTCTCCCTACAGATCCTTTGAGACAAAACTCGACGAGTGATGACTTCCCTTTATTTGGTGCACATTGGTAGAGGATTCTGTCATAATCATCTCTTGAACAGTTTAATTTGACACCAGCTTCCCGCCAAGAGTCAGGGTCCCTTGGACAGAAATTTACTGGAAACTCCTGAAACATTTCTAAAAAATAAAAGGTTAGAATGTATCACTTTACCTTACAAATATTAAACACAAGACATTCTGAAGAAGGATATGGAAATAACGAACAGTATTCAATCTCAACGTCCATTAAACAAATATACAAAATAAGTGCAGAGCAAACACGGACCTCCGAAACATCAGAGGTGGGATCAGGTGCCATGGAGGAGTGAGCATCCCCTGCCGACCGGTCACACCCGCCGTGTGCTCGTTGTCATAATCAGGATATAACGGAAAAAATCCGTGGTCAATTCAGTGTATAAATAATGGACTAAAAATTGGCATGAAAAACGTCAGTCAGCATTTCATTCAATGATAAATTGTATTTGCTGACAAGGTCATTGTATGGACCATAGAATTTACAAAATGATGACTTTAAACGAGACTGTTGATATTCTTGTTTCATCAACTTGCTTGTCAATAATTTACCTCGTTTAAGAAACTGTTCATACGCAGAGCATGCTCTTGCATATCGAATCAACTGAGATATAAATACTCCGTATGCAGGTGATGAAGGTATATTGCTGCATAAGTAAGGGAAGTTGACGATAGAAAAATTAAAGTCATCACGTTTATCATATAGCTTGGTTGTTAGATTACCATTAGTGTCTTTTTCAAGTAAAATATCCAAGTATGAAGCAGAAGTGTCGGACTCTGTGGTATCTTTTATCTCAAGCTCACCAGGATATATCGTGTCAACGTATGAATGGAAATTATCATTATTAATTGACAATACGTCGTCGATATATCTAAATGTCGAGTTGAAGGCCACAGCAAGTGTTTTCTTCTTTTCACGTAAAAGATTTTGCATAAATTCTGCTTCATATGAATATGAAGACAGTCTAAATACAGAATAATCCACTTTTTAAAATCTGTGACAAGATATTAAGTCTACTAGAAAGAAATAAAAAAGGTTTGCATCATCTGTCCTTAAATGATTTATACAATTATTGTGAAGAATTTCATGAATTCTCTATAAATATTAAGACAACAAAGATACTTTTTTTTTCAAAGGTTAGACAGCCAGGGAATATATTCATATAATGGTAGTGTCAAAAAAGAAGTCATTGATTTTAATTTTTTACGGGTTGTTTTTTATCGTTCAGGTATATTCTGCAGGGCAATAAAACACCTATGTAAACAAGCACAAAAAGTTATGTATGGTGTGATACGTTTTATTAGGCAATTTAATCTCTTCTTCGAATGTCAGTTGGACTTGTTTAATAAAGTTACTGTAGTTTTACCAGCATTATTATATTGTTGTGAAATATGGGGTTCAGAAAATATCCATATACTTGAAGGAGTATACTTGGTTCATCTTAAAATATTGAATTTAAAAAAGTAGCACGCCAAGTAATACAATCTATGGAGAAACTGGATGGTCAGTATCAGCATTTCATTATTTCAATGTTACTTGAATTGCAATATCCCATCACATTTGTTTTCTGCAATACAATGAACTCAATTACCACTCCATATGCAATATGCTTGTTTCATTTTTCTATCTTTAATCCTTGCTGTGTCCTTTGAGTAACTGATTTTGTCTATGGTGTTACCATAGGTTACTATTAAAGAGCATAAAAGGGGATATGATTGTATTACATAATGAATTTTGATATTTCATTTATTCAAAAGGAATAAAAGTTGTATATTTTCCTACAGAAACAATAGAACAAGCAATAGTATATTTATTTAATAACTTAAATATTTAATTGATTTTACATCCATTGTCTTACTAAACATTGTCTTTTGTGTTGCTCAAATTATTTATTGAATTAATTTATAGCTCATGGAAACATAATATGAAAAATAAATGCCAATTTGATTAAAATATTTCTGTTATTTTATATTGTAATAAACTTTACACGAATGTTGTATTAAAATTGGCAATTTAAAGGGTTTTTTTTTCAATTGGTCCATGGAGTTACCCGATTCTGTCCTTTGCATAACCAAGACTGCAAAATCATATGATTTTCAAATGGTAAAAACATTTAGTAACTAATTTGGCATTAAAAAAAATTTGTTACTGATTAGTATTAAATAGGGGAGGAAAATAAAACATACGACTCCAACATGCATTCTGTTTAACTATTTTCTATGTAAATTGTCCATGGAGTAATTAGATGCGTCCTTAGAGTAACTTTTCTTGCAGTAACAAAATGGACAGTAACACCAGGGAATTATCATATACATAATTGGAATTATAAAAGCAATAGCTGACTTAAGAACATAACGCACAGTTCCTAGATGATAGGTATTTTGTTATAAACTTGCTCAATGCATCAAAGAAATGGTAAATTAATTTATCCTCACAATATCTAAGTAACTCCTAGGACTCAAAAATAAATTACTATTGCAATCAAACTTGCCTTCAGCCACATATTGTGCCTATCGTATAAAAGATCTGTGTTAAGTGTCTCATGATATTTTGGCGGGAACAAGACCAAAAGAAGGAGGCTGATAGTGAAGAGTTTCTTTAGGAAAGATAACTGTTACAGATAACTTTTATGTCCTGGTTACTCCAAAGACTCGCACCCTTATCATTAAAAAAAAATCATATTCTTACTCTTTTTCAATCACATTTTAGCATGCATTTAGACAGTATTAAACATGTACAACACAATAAAGGTCATTTTACACTGCTTAATTATATTTACTACATCAATAATCAGAGTTGAAGTCAAACATCATGCGAAATCACAAGCAATTCTCTCTAATTTAACTCAGGTTGAAGGACTTTTTTCAGTATTCAAGTCAATTTTTAATCGCACTTAATTTTTTTCTACACTTATAGATTTATGTTAGATTCATGGGGTAAAAAAAATTGATTTTATTGCAATATTTTCAAAAAAGCTTGTGTAACAGGAATTTGGACATTTTTTGAAAATGACCCATACGTATTTATGTAAACAAACAATATGATAAAGTTGAAATGACAAAGTCATGGATTTCATTTGTACAAAATATTTTTGATAGATGTGGTTTATCTTATTTTACAGTATATTTATGAGTAATATTTTATAATGTAGAATGGATATCTGCTACAGTCAAACAAAGATTAAAAGATCATTATACTACAGTAATCAAAAGTTCAAAAGTGAAGCTCAAGAATCTTCAAAAAGTTGAAATATTTTATCAGAATTTTTCAGACCAATTTTTAGAGCAACACTGTTAAATAAATTTAGAAAAAAATTTTGTTAAATTTCGAACCACAAATCATCACCTTCTAATTGAAACAGTTACGGTACATGTAGATGAAAAGGTACTGAAAGAAATGATTTTTTTTTTGCTTAATATGCAATAATAATCAGATAGGAGATGAATATCATTACATTATATTTTAGAATATAGTGCTTTATGAATTAATTGAGGAAAGATTATTTGAACCCAACATTTTATTTTACTTCAAGTGTTATCGAGTTTTATGAAGCCGTGAGCAAAAGTAAATCGATTCTTTAACAAAACATTATGTATATTTATTAATAAAACTAATTGTATGGCCTGTTCTGCTTGACCCACGGTATTATACATAGGTATTTTTTTATGTGTTTCTATATATCATGTACAATTTACATGGTTTTGAAAAAATAGATTGAATTGAATTGAGCGGGTTTGTCTATAATTATTATTGCCCCATAACATAATTATTTGTTGATATGTTCGAGTCTAAAGGGCAATTATACGGGAACTGTATTTGATACCTGCAGAAGATGAAATTCTCCAGAATCTGAACTGCAGTAGTGGGTTTAGTGAACTTCACTTAAAACTTGATTTTTATTACATTAGTGGTAAGTAAACAAGCCATTAGCATTACATTTTCATGCACAAAGGACTTTTTGGTAAAGCGTCTTATGTTTGGTGTAAAGAAAACTGTGCGACCAAGATATACCGGCGATTTTTATTTTCAGCTCTCCAAGGATTGAAGGGCTTCAAATACTGAGGAATATATATACCTATACTTAAGGCAGCTATGGCTCTTTAAACCTATACTCAGCACTCAGTAAGGGTTATTTATCGTGCAAATGCCTACCGTGACTGGGAACCTTCCTTTTGAAGATTAAGTATAAGTCATATTATCCAACGATGGGGTATACGATGAGAAATCGATGCGTTTTTTATGAAAACGGCGTTGTTGCCGGCCGGGCACCACTAGTGATCGGACGGTGACTGAGTCTTTTTTGCGAATCGGTTGGGTCATCGGTAGGAAATAATTCGTAGTTAAAATTCAGCGATGTCTCCAACGATGCCTCACATCGCTCCTCATCGGCAACCCATCATTAACACATCTTTCAAGGACCGGCCGATGTATGGCCGAGCATCGTCCAATATCCGTTGAATCTGAGGTCATCGGGGAGTTCAACAGATAACGACAGATCATCGGTCGATGTTCGACCAAACATTCGCCCGTAGTCGACCGATGTACGAATAATGTTCACCAATGTATGAGCGATGTAATATACATCGGCCGATTATCCTGGAACATCGTTGTAGGATTAGCAATGCATCGCTGGGCCTTTGTAAGTCCGGCCGGCAACCACGCCATTTTTTTCATAAAACGCATTGGTTGTCCATCGTATACCCCATCGCTGGATAATGTGACTGATACTTTAAGGACTACTTGGCCGATGAAGACCGATGTTGGGGCATCGCTAACACCACGGATTACTACCGATTACCACCGGTCTACGGCTACCGGCCGGGAAATGTGACCTAGGCATTATTTTCGAAAAACCCATGACTTTCACTTCTAATTTCGAGTGCTTGTCAACGGAACCAACCACTACCAATGTTTACGTCTTATGTTTAACCCGGCGCCGGGAACGAGAGTCAAACTCGGGCCTCCCAATCATGAAGCGAATGCTTGCATTCCACGTTGATGAGAAATTCAAGGCAAAGAAAAGAGATAAAGCAGAAGTTAAGGTGACATTTTTTACAGCGACTTGAAAATATGCTGTTGTCAAATATTGAAGCGAACCATGCAAATTCGTGTCCAAATATGGAAACTGTTACTGCGCAGAAAATATGGTGTGAGCTGTAAACATAACACTCGATCCTATATCTCCCGCTTTCGGAGTCTTAGTTGGTCAGATATTATAAAACTAGCGCACATATTGTTTCAAATATTCATTACCACCCTGTCATATTTCATTCAAAAGTAATCACCAAAGTTAAATCATTTTGAAAATTAGGTCAAACACGCAGTTAAAGGTAAAGGGGCAAAAACAAAATATATCACACGTTAAAACATTGAGTCCCAGGAAATGTACAATTCAGAGAAATAAAAGCTTAATTTTCTCTTCTCATTGAAAAGATATAAGGAAAAAAACAGTTTTGAAAAGTAGGTCATCCATCGTGGTGAGTGTCACAAAGTCAAAAACTTTTTAAAAGAACTTCTCACAGGTTACATGTTTAATATGAAACCCCTTTCTTTTCTGCTTCAAGTGTTCCGATCCTCGGGTTCTGAAAATTACATGTAGGCATTTACTACTTGCATGAAAATGCTCACACAAAAGTATCTGCATTCTTAAAGTTTGACGTGTCTTTACCCACAATGATTCTTCAAACTCAATGTTTAAAGTTTATCATATTAAAATGAGAATTTTGAAATCAGTAATTCTCAAATTATTTTTTTGGAAATGCAAATAAAAACACCTACTATGAATTTTCCATTGCATATTTGATCAACAAACACATTTTAGAGATCAAAATCATAGGTATCTAGACTTTTGAGGAATTAAAATTTTGCAGAAGCTATCGTAGGTTGGATTATAATTAAAATTGTACCCTTACCCTTGTTAACTGATTATCTTCTCTCTTGAAATGTTAAAATACGGACACAACTTGATCAACAGAAATTTTAGTATAGCTATGTTTTTCATAATAAGGAGACCCTACCCAAAGGAATTGCATCATATACGTGACATTAAACCTTTAAAAATTTTACGATACATTATAAATCTTAAAACCGAAAGAAGTGATTTGTTTAAAAGGCTTACCTTGCTGAGCTGGATGATTCTGTTTTGTAAAAATTGATTTATAGCTTAATGTATGTGGTTGAATTCCATATATATAGAAATCTCAAATTATAATATAGATTAGGAAAAAGGTGCATACAAAGACCTGAAGTTAGTATTTTATCACATTTTCTTTATACATTACGACTTATATATTGCAATTCAGGAATAAAGCTTATTTCAACTTATGTTATACGATATATATATCATAACATAAATTTGGGTAGTTATCGCTTTATACACTGCGAAGTGGTTTATAAAAAAAGCGCAAACTGCCCCAAGGTATGTTATATTGTACAACATAGGTTGAAACTAGAGGTACTGTGAGCAATGAGCTCAATAAATGATACCTCCCGCCTCCCATAATGTCCATGTGTTGCTATTGTTTTACGGTAATGTGTAAAGAGGTATAACTCGTCCAATCAAATGTTATCCAGAAGCTTCTATATGTGACGTCATAGGTAAACATATAATGGCAATGTCCATGTGTGCTATGGGAAACCTAAAAAACGTGTCGAATAAAAAAGTAAAATAGGAGGTGCACAATGGCAATATGTAATAGAGATTCTGTGAAAGTTTCATTAAATTTCACTCTGCAGTATAAGAGGAGTTGCGGATAAGAGATAAAGCGTTAAGGACGGAAATCCCGATCCCGATTACTATATATCTATATAATTATACCCTCCCACCTTTCAAGCGGGGGATATAATAACATCAAGGGAGTCGTACTTTTTATGTCAAAATAAAAAGTAAAAGATATATGAAAAAAACATTTATTTACTCTGTTTCTGGGCAAAATGCATTTTGTCAATTTACAGTCTCCAGGAAATAGTTTGGTTTTTGGGTTTAACAAAACATATTGCCCTTAATCTCGGTCAATAAGTGTATGAAATTAACTGCAAAAGAGCATTTTGAAACATAGATTATCGCGTTAACTATGGATCAAAGATGTAAAATATAGATTAACGTTGTTAACTATTATTTACAGTCCGTAAACTATAGTTTACAACCGATAAACCTAGTTTACAACCGATAAACCTAGTTTATCGATTGTGAAACTATGATTAGCTAATTTTTGTGAATTTGGCGTGCCATACAGTTTCATAATGGTTTTCAACTCTTAACTATAACGATCTGATAAATATATTTTCACGATTTGTGAAACTGTGATAAACAATTCTAAGCTATAGTTCACGATTGAAATTATAGTTTACACATGCGAATCGATGTTTATCGAAAAAATCTATTGTTCACGTTTTATTACAGACAGATAAACTCAGATTAACATTCGTAAACTATAGTCAAAAACCGTGAAATATTTTTTTACAGATGAAAAATATAGTTAAGGAATTATTAACTATAGTTCACGGTTTGTAAACACAGTCGATAAACCTAGTTTATCAACAGTAAAACTATGTTTAGCTAATTTTTGTGAATTTGTCGTACCATATACATGGGCTGGCTTAACTAATAAAGTTTTTATTTGCGAAAGATCGTGTTTATTCTCCATTGCTAAAAAAAGCAAAATGCATTTAGATTTTTTAAAGGTTTTTATCATATTCGCTTAAAAGTTTGTAAACTCTTTTTTTATCACTCAACAGAGAAAAGTACATGTATGTGGTAAATGTGAATTTTAGATTACATATCATATTAGTAGATGCAACGTAGGTTTATTGATGGTACTTGAAACTTTATATACAGAAATCTGACAATGACAGTTCAAACTTTGACAAAAAATTCACGATGGAGAAAGTTCAGCTAACCCCAGCAGACAAGGAACTCCTTATAACATTGAACCAAAATATCTTTCATGGATTCACATTTACAAGTTCAGAGGCCGATCTTTAAGGTTTCAAACAGAAAAGCAGTTCCAAACAAGGTGCAGTCAGGTGACAGATCTGTGATCCTTATATTATTGATGTTTCTTTTTCTGTAATAAATGATGGAGGTTCATTGGAAGATGTTATGTTGTACTGTATGGTGTTATGTTTCAAAACCAATTCTAAAAAAAGAGACAATCTCAAAATTTATCAGATTGTTTATTTACTAGCCAACCTTTTGACTACCCGTCAGCCTTTACAGCCTTTGTATCATAATAACTGTGACCTTGTCGTGGAAAAATTGTCAGAATTCAAAAGCTGAATAAAAGATGAACACAGTCCTGGAAACAATGAGTAAGAGATAAAAATTTTCAGATTTAAAGTATTTAATTCTCTACTGAACGTATTTCAGGAAATTTTGTAAAAGAAAAAGAATGTGTATTTATTGAATTCATTTATAAATTGTATGTCTGGTTCAAAATGACTTTAAGTATACTTTTCCTTCATTCTGAAGCTCAACAAGTCACAAAAAAACATTCAATTTTTTTACTGCTTTAATCTAGAATCTGATGTATTTTGACTATTTTTATTTAAATGAAATTCATGTATCATATATATAACAATCCAAAGAACTTTGTGATTGATGACATTCCTCAGACGACGTCCTATACACATTGTGTCGTGCTATTATTTATATGCAGAGTTCCTTATGCACTTTGAAAGTGTTTGTTAAATTAGTGTTTTAAACTTAGCAAATTAAGCAAATTGCATTTTTTTTTATAAATATTCAAGCATTGTGAGGTTGAATGCGGACGGTGGATTTCTTATATATTGTATTCTCAACCCACAGCTTTTACACAATAAAACATTGACATACATGAAAACCCAAGAGAATCCCTAATTTCCTACTTCAATTAATCATTATTATTCTTTGTTGTAGTACATGTCCATTTATGTGGAATAAGCTTAAGATTACTGTTCTAAGCAAGGGTTCATTCAAACAGGTATTTTCTGGTCTTTTTAGCAATAAACTTGTTTTACTGAGGGGACATTTACATTTTTTTTATTTATCAATCAGCTGTTACATATTCATTGAATGAATGTTTTGCTTCAGTACGAATCATGATATATTTAATCACTTTTCATAATGTTAATAATGTAATGATATGTGAACGTTTTAGAGTATTAGTCTAATACACAGTCTAAAATCCATATTTAGGTCCAATTTACAGATTTGTATTGTTTTTATGTTTTAGATAGATAAGCGTTCGTTATTTTCACCTTTTGAATTTTTATAAAATAAAAGCTATGTTAAGCAAGGGTGCCTCTTCCGGAATTTTGTTTCATGGCCATGGTGTCAGGACCACAGGTTTAAGCGCAGCCATCTTACGATTTTATAAAGGTATTAAGCTGATGAAATAAGAACAGAGTTACAAATGAGGAGGAGTGTCTCTTCCATAATGTGTCAGTAGAAGTCTCAGGAGCAGAGGTTCCGGAGAGGGGTGGCTAAAATGTGTAATATATAAAGAAAACACATTTTTGCTTTGAAAATCTTCCCCTCTGCTTCTTTTTATAAAGCAGAAAAAATGCATAGGTGTTATAAAAAGTGTACTTTTTGCACATTTGTGAATTCTATGGTCCATAAGTCAAGAATTCTGGTATTCGGTTGGATTCTGTTGAGCTAAATGTAAAAGAAAATATGCATTAATACTTCGGAAAATCTCCTCCTCTGAATATATTAATGATATACATGTAATTACGTGGTTGTAAGAGTAATATATCAAAAGTTATCATACGATTACATCATTTTTCAAGGGGAAAAATGTATAATTGATACTTTATACATACTTGTTACGCGGTTTGAAATAGTCCTAGCTGTAGAACCGTAATGATAAGGTATGATATTTTAGCATTTAACCAAAACATTTAAAGATTAAACCATATCAATAAATAACGGATAATTTTTACGACGCAAAATGATTTACTCTGCAAGGTTAGACTTTTTAAAACACCCCCTTTTCCTTGTAATAAAAGCGGTATTAAGATTTGAAATTAATCATTGGTATAGCATTCTAAAGATACTATGTCATGTAGTTTCCCTTCGGAAACCTCCCCTTTATAAAGGCGTAAATACTTATTTTTTTAAATTTATTGATCGATATCTACCATGCTTTACCAGGTCAATAGAAAAATGTATGAGATTTAAAGTACAGTTTTTGAAGCTCAGTTTTTTTTTTTTAATCGACATAAAAAAATGCACGTTGTAAAATTCAATACATTTAGTTCCCCCTTGATATCCTCTCTATGCCTGACTAGATAGAAGGCATTTCTCCCCATATAATATGACGACGTGGATTATCTATCATTTGAGGTAATATATTAACTTTTTTCATTTGCTCTTATACCATTTTGCATAATTTATTTTCCATGATTGGAATATCCCGAAAGTGTTAAGATAATTAGAGATATATTACACTTTTCGTTTTTCACTTTTTTCTTATACAAGTCAAACAAGCAAACTGTTAGCATGATTTCAATGAAAATTTACTAAAAAATGCCACTATTTCTCCTTATTGCAGGGTACTTTGGTTAATGTGCCCCATAATAGAACATATTGGGGGGATATAGTTATTGTCCTTTCCGTCTGCTGTCTCTCCGCAAAAACTGTTACCTTGCCGATATTTTTTGAGTGGGTCTATACATTTCACAATTGTTTTTTAATGAGACCTTTCTTTGGGTGCTACCAAAGTTGACCTTTTAACATTGGAGTTTGAGTCACCTTTACAAAACATTGCCAAAGTTTAACCTTCACCAATATAACATGAAGAAATGCTGCTAGGCCTTTTTTACTTTTTTTTCAACATTTATTTCCCAGACTTATAACAATGAGCAGTTAATATGTAGGGCAGCTGCCAGGGATGGGGCCCTGACTAAGCTTCCTCTATAACAATACATAATAATAATCTCTACAGCATCACACAGGGTGCTTTATTGTTTAAATACAAAGTCAAACATAATTTTACATCTAGTACATACATGTATAAGTCAAATAATATATGCATATATGAATATGAAAACAGTTTTGGTGAGAGTGTGACAATAAAATGTGAAAAGATCATTGTATTTTTATTTAAATCTGTAGTGAGGAAATAGGTAACTGTTGACAGATAATTGAGGTCTGTAAGAATGTCTAATGTTAATTTTCAATTTCTGTTGAAGTTGCTCTGATCATTTCGTAAGAGTTGAAGGATTGATTTCATTTATTTCTTGAATTTTTTTAAGAATGTTGAAGAAGTACTACTTAATATTTTTATTTTCATAAATGATGCTATTTCTTGTTTTCCGTATTGACCATTTGTAAATATCAAAGTACTGATTGATTGATTGTATACCGTTTAATGGTCCTTGGAATCACTAACCTGCGCGTATTTCAACTGACATTTTTGTATGACAGGTGTTATTACATTTCAACCATTGGTCTTACATGCTATCAGTTAATGACGGTTCTCAAGGAAAAGTCAAATTCAACGATCAGTCGAATGGAAAAGCAAAATAATGTAAAATAAGAGTGATATCGAGATGGAAATTTTATGACAAAATTGATAAACCGTAACACCTCAAAGATCATCAAAAGAATAAATTTCCCTAATAAAAAAGGATTGATATTTTCAATGTAATTTTGGAAAGTAACTGTAAGAATGCATCACTCCCCACTATTTTTGTAAAAGAAATTACCTACCAATATATAGTTAGTTTTGTTTGTTAATTTAAAATTGGAATCTTATCATGTACCAATTCGTTACTTAAGACGGCACAAATGCAATGAACAGACCATGGCCTGTGGTCAACAATGTTTTAAAACTTCGAGAATTATTCAAATAATTTGCATTGCCTACTTTAAACTGCTTCAGTACATTTTGAACGCGTACACATCGATAATTAAATTTCTAAATGTTTAACAATACCACAGGCACTTAACGTGTGGAAAGTAAACTAAAGAACGAACTGATAGTGTGAAATTATGTACAATACTCAAAAAGCTTAAAAAATGTCTACTGGCATTTTAGGTGAAATGTATCTCTGATAAAAGAGATAATATTCCGAAGAAATTATACCAAGTTTACCGATTGATAATAGGATAAATCACATAAATATGATGATAAACATTTTGTATCGCATATTTTACTGATATTGTGACATAAAAAAGGTTTTGGTCTATTTATTTATCATATCATTTTTTTTTCTTCAAATCATGATTGATATAATATTCATTTCTGAAATCGTAAGCAATGGCTCATGCTTAAACAATGTTCCATTTGAATCTTACAATTTAATGTTCGGATTTAAAATAAAATGATGAAACTGATAATATTAATTAAATTGTATAATTTTTAATGTCAACATGTCTGTATACCTGGATCATAAAGACTACGTTGCTCTATAAATGAATACGTATTAGTCTAACTGTTTTCCAATGTACACAAAGGAATGGAGTCAGAAAAGTATTTTAAGTACAGCTATGTTTTTATTGTAATTCTTATGTGAAACAAAATTTAAATCAAACATAATATTAGCAAAAAGTTAACATACATCAAAAATCTACCTTCTTCATATTGAAAGTGTATCGTAAAAATAAATCATGTCATTTTTTTTTTCATACATGTGATAATTCATTTTTAATTGAATGAATATTTTTATCATTTAAATTTTGTTTTTTTAAAGAAAGAAACGGATTCATCTCATAATCGACTTGAAACCAGCATTCTGAATTCAAGTTTCAAAGAGTCTTTGTCCAAAAAGTCTCCACGTAAACCAAAGAAAAGACAACAACACTCAAGGATGCTCCAAAAAGCCCTCGACACTGTAGAATCATGTATAAGGAAAGGACAGAACTGCAAGTTTCTTTGCCTGGAGGAATTTGACAAATCCGACATCACAAGGCTGAGGGAAAGTTTTTGGACAAAGACATTTGAAAACAGAGTGGAATGGTTTTACGATAAGATGTCAGAGGCATCAAAGAAACAGCATCAGCTATTTTTTACCACTTTAGGTGGTAAAAAAGTATGCGCCCAATGCTTCCGACTACTTCTCCACATGAGTAGAACATTTTTCTTTAAGTATCAAAGAAAGTTTACTCAAGGTCGCGTGTCCGCGGGAATAAGGAGAGCAAGAAAAATTGGGAAAAGCAGAGAAAATGCTATTCTATGGATGGACAACTATATTTATTTCCATACTGAGCAGATGCCAGATTCTCCAATTCGCCTGCTGCAGTATAAATATAGAAAAAGAATGGTATATGATGCCTACATAGAAGAAATGATGAATAGAGATGAAGTATCTGTGTCATTTTCCACCTTTCGAGAAATATGGAAAGAAGAATTTCCATACCTAAAAATAAAACAAGTAAGTTACACTTAATTTTGTACATGAATCTGAACATACATTCAAAAATGACTAGTAAATAGCCTTATTTTCTAGAGATTGAATCATTACAAAAATTTACAGTTTTTATATCAAGTATCATTGCGCCATTGCAGACAAACACATTCTCAATGTGTAGCACATGCTACACCATTGAAAAGGAAATGGAGGGTACACGGAATAGACAAAAGAGAGAGTATTTGAAGAAGATGATGAGAGTTCATAATGAGAGACAAATGTAAGTCATTCTCTAATAATATATATTAAAATTCTGTGCATTATGAAAATGAATAATAAAAATTTGCTTTTGTGAATTCTCATCAGCATAATTATTTCTTTAGGAGGGAAAGGCGATATTATTACAGCAAAAGAGAGAAAGCAAAGAATGCGCCAAAGAAACATATGAGTCTTATCATCGATGCAATGGATCAATGTAAGAAGATATATTTATAATTTCTTATTTCATTTTTGTAATATTTTTTTTATTTAAATAATTATTTTGAGCCTAAAGAGATACATGTACATGTATGCATTAAATTCAAGACCCTAAAACAAAGGAATTGTTAGGAAAATTATCATAAAATTTAAAAATCATCTATAGTTTTTTTTTTAAAAAGAAAATATAAAAATTTTATCTATATTTTGTTTCAGCAAAAACAAACATTCCACATTTTACTGGAAGAATGCAAAAGGTACTTTGTATTTCTGTTTGAAAAATATATTTAAACGATGCTTACAAATAATTATATATTTACAATTATACATAAAGGTAATTCCTAGTTAACAAATTCTTTCTTAACTTCAAAAATAGGGCATAGATCCAACGGCACTTTTGAAGACCCATATTCAAGGAGTCATCAATCACGGCAAAGGGACATATACATACTATGTTGACATCAATGAGTACTCCCACGATGCGAATCTAGTAATGAATATCATACTGAAATCAGTATATGCATCAACGGACAAGGTAAGAATATAATAATATGTTTTAAAATCTAAAGAAAAAACATATTTTTGTAAACCATAAATTGTAAAAGAAAAAACCCATATTAATGTTTGGTTTACATTTTAGCATGGTCGATTACCAGAGATATTATACATTCAGGCAGACAACTGTGCTCGCGAAAACAAAAATAAATTTGTTCTTGCATTCTGTGAGCTGTTCGTGAAATTAAGAGTTTTTCATGAGGTACGTTTACGATACTGATTTACATACTCCACATTATAATAACAATTAACAAGTGGTCTAAAGAACTGAATAATACTACCATTAAGATTTTACTATCGTTATTTAAGGTTACATTTTCTCTATTTTCGGATGCTTAGATAAATTACGTATAAGCATGAAACATATGCTCATATTTTGCAAATGAAACAAGACTTGTAAAATCATACAGTTACAGATCAATGCTCGTTCATGTCAGTTTTGTTATTAAAGACTATAAATATTTGTCAGGTACACTTGTCGTTCCTGTATGTAGGACATACCCACGAAGACATCGACGCAAGTTTCTCTGTAATTGCAGAGAAACTGCGTAAAGAGGATGCTGAAACTCTTCCTCAGCTACAGAAAATTTTAAATGGAGGTAGGAGGGTGCAAGGATTCTACGATATCAAAAACTGGATCGCCCCTTGCATCAACCAAATTCAACATCATTCAAAACCCCTCCATTTCAAATTTCAAAGTACTGAAAATTATGGCGCCAGCGTATATTACCGGGAAAACTGCCAGAGAGCGTGGAAAAACCTAACGACCAATGTTCTGTCTTCTTTACCGAAAGGACAACCCAGTATTCTTTTACCTCCAAATTTTAATAATATTAATGTCGATGGATTAAGAAGCAACGTCGAAAAATATAAATTTCAGTTTTCAGACAAAGATGCATACAACTGGTGGCTGAAATTTATTAATGAAATAAAGGAGACAATGGAATCCCAAGCCAAGTTAAGAATGTATGCAAAGAAGCAGGCAGTGTGGTTACTTCCACTCGTGAAAAATAAATCAAGAAGATATGAAGAGGAGATGGAGGAAGTGAATCCCGTTCTGATGGAGGCGCTTGACAGAGAATTAGATGAACATTTGGTAAATATACTGTACACATATTGTATTGTAATAACTTTGATCATTATCAATAAACCCTAAATTACTTCGTCTGTGAAACTAAAAGATACACTCTTATCTGATTTAGGCAAACAGAAATAAATTACTTATATTTTACTACTTTATTTAATATAATGCCCTGTTCTTGCATTTTAAGGTTGTCGTGAAGGAAACGAAAAGTAAGAAGCAACAGAGAGTTCCGAGGAAATCTTGATGGCATTTAAGCGTGGTAAAGATAGTTATATTGTCCATAGCATCGTGAAAGAACAAATGCATGTTTTACATTATCTCTATATCAAATCCTGGAAAGGTTTTGAGAGAAATATTGTTTTTCAAATGAGTTGCAACAATGGCCTTTTTTATCGGATACAAATACTGCTAAAATTTCATGAACATATTTTTCACAAGATTTTTTTTCATGAGGCTAATGTTACGAAACGTAAGAGAGGTGCATACTTATATAATTCATTATCAGTTATGCATTATTCAAATAGATGGTACATTTGCAGATTTCTTTATAATGTATGACTGTATAAATTTAATGTCATAAGAATTGTATTTTCCTACTTTAAATCAATTTCTTAAGCGACGGTACTCTCAGTTCGGTCTTTACATTGTAAATACGTATTTCGTTATTGATTTTTATTGATTTTTCTTATTGTTTAAAAAACCTTGTACTTTAGCTCCTATTTATTCCAGCATGCTTAAATACTTTCTCATTTCTGTTGGGTTTCTGTGTGATATTCAGAGTAACAATACTCTATACACTCCACTGGTTTTTGGTAAGGTAATGAAGAAAATAAAAGTACATGTATCAATTACCCAGTATTACTTTTCTTGTGTCTCTTTCAAATTTAGGGTAACATTACTGTTTTATCAGAGAATGCTATTTGTAAGATTTTTAATTTCTGCTTCTAATTTTAATTCATTTCTTAGGTAATAATATATGTTTAAAATTGTCACTCGTTGCTTATGATTTCGATTTATTTCTAACTAATAATACATTTATTGTCTTAAGATGATGTACTATGTACTTTTTTTCTAAACATTAAGATGGTTATATATATTCTGTTAACTTTTGGTTGATATCTGTGGTACCCATCATAAAACAATTTACATTTGATAGGCTGTACTGAATTCTGTAATTTATTTGTAACAAAGTACTTATTTTTAGTCTAAATACATACGACATGTACTTGTTTTTGTGTTTATATAAAAGCATTTTTTTTTCAAAACACATATGATACCATAATGTAACAAAATGTTGTAATGTTTGATATTCTGCTTTTGTCAATATTTGTAGGAAAGTTCCTCGATAATTATAAACGTACCTAGAATAATTCTTCAACAATACATGTTGAACTCATTGTAATTAACCATCGTATTTACATATTTCTTTTGTCTCGTCTTGAAGTAAAGGATATACGTTGTGTTTATTCAATGGAAATCTTACATTTTTAAACAGCAAACTTACACAGGTTTTGGAGGAATGTTACTCTGTAATTCTTTAACTATAATGTCATAAAGCATTTAAATTATAAATTTATATTTACATTGATTTTTGGTATGAAAACAATGTTAAATAGGTTGAAGGACTGTTACTCGGTCTTTCATAGTGTTATATTATATTGCAATTGTTTAGAGAAATTCTACTCTGCGCAATTTTTTTGTTGTAGTAGCGTCTCACAGCATTAATGCACTTCAATGTTGAAATTAAGTCTGCATCAAAACAATTGTAAGGTTGAAGGAATGTTACTCTGTCAAGTTTGTATGGCTTTAGATCTTGTAACATTAATGCACTTCAATGTTGAATTTAAGTCTGTATAAAACCAATTGTAAGGCTGGAGGAATGTTACTCTGTCCAATTTGTATGACTTTAAGATCTTAAAGCGTTAATGTACTTCAATGCTGATATTAGGTTTGGTTATAAATTATTTTAAAGATGGAGGTATGTTACTCTGTCCAATTTGTGTGACTTTAAGAATGTACTTCAATGTTGATATTAAGTCTGGTTATAAACGATTTTAAAGATGGAGGAATGTTACTCTGTCCAGTTTGTATGACTGTAAGATCTTAAAGCATTAATTGATGTACTTCAATGATGAAATTAAGTCTGGGTATAAAAAATCGTAAGGTTGGAGGAATGTTACTCTGTCCAGTTCTACAGATTGACTGATTGATCTTAAAGCATTAATGTACTTCAATGTTGTAATTAAGTCTGGGTATAAACAATTGTAAGGTTGGAGGAATGTTACTCTGTCCAATTTGTATGACTGTAAGATCTTAAAGCATTAATGTACTTCAATGTTGATATTAGGTTTGGTTATAAATTATTTTAAAGATGGAGGAATGTTACTCTGTCCAATTTGTGTGACTTTAAGATCTTCAAGCATTAATGTAGTTCAGTATTGAATTTACGTCTCTGGATATAAACAATTGTAAGGTTGGAGGAATGTTACTCTGTCCAGTTGTATAACTTTAAGACCTTAAAGCCCTAATGTGCTTCAATGTTAAAAAGTCCAAATATAAGCATTTGTAAGGTTGGAGGAATGTTACTCTGTCCAGTTTGTGTGACTGTTAGATATTAAAACATTAATGCACTACAGTGTTGAGATTTAACCTTAAAAAAACGATGTTAAGATCTAGAGGAATGTTACTCTGTATTTGGTAGAACTGTAAGACATAAAGTATTATATTATATTTGTTTGGAGGAATAATACTCTGTGTAATTTGTATAACCGTAGAGACTTCAAGCGTTAATGTAATTCAATGTTGAGATTTATTCTTGACAAAAACGAGACTTAAATTTGGAGGGATGTTAATCTGTCTTTGGTAGAACTGTAACGTCAATAAGTATTATATAATATTTGTTTGGAGGAATGTTACTCTGTGTAATTTTAATTTCTTTGTTAGGTCTTGCACAATTAACTTACTTCAATGTTGAAATTATGAAAGGTTGGAGGAATGTTACTCTGTCCAATTTGTGTGACTTTAAGATCTTAAAGTATCAATGTACTTCAATTTAAAATTCCTTCTGGATATATATTTTGTAAGTTTTCTTTGTGAGAAATTGTAAGTTTGGAGGAATGTTACTCTGTCCAGTTGTATGACTTTGAGATCTTAAAGTATTAATGTACTTAATGTCGAAATTTAATCTTGGATTGAACGATCTAAAGATGTAGAGGAATGTTACTCCTGCATTTGTTTACGAACCTAAGCATACACCATTTCTAGTGCACCTTTGTTGATATTGACTTTTTTCACTGTCTGGAGATGCCTATGATAGTAGGAGAAATCATGATTTTTAAGATTCATTACATTATACTTGTATTAATAATTTAATTTTCATTGAAGATGATTAGCGATGTAATTGAGGAATGTTACTCTGACTATTCACAAAAATAAAAGTCAAAATACCATGTTGTATTGATAGCAAACATTTTTGATTTTTTTATCATATACAGAGCTAGTGTGAAATACTCTTTGTAGGTTATTTGACTTCAGAATAAGTCAAACCCAACCGAAAACCCATAAAAAAGACTAATATTTCAGTCTCTTTTTATTCTGCTGTCCCTTTTGCAAATATGTCTTGGAGGAATGTTACTTTGTGATTGGTTGAACACCACTTCTTGAAACATAAAAATAACTGATTGTCATATTTAGTCTTGTCATAAATGATTTTAAAGTTTGAGGAATGTTAGATGAACTCTGTCCAGTATGTATAACTTTAAGACCTCAAACCCTTAAGATACTTCAATGTTGAAATTAAGTCTGGTTCTAATCTATTTTAAAGATGGAGGAATGTTACTCTGTCCAGTTTGTATGACTTTAAGATCTTAAAGCGTTAATGTACTTCAATGTTGATATGAGGTTTGTTTAAAAATTATTTTAAAGATGGAGGAATGTTACTCTGTCCAATTTGTGAGACTTTAAGATCTTAAAGCGTTAATGAACTTCAATGATGATATAAGGTTTGGTTAAAAATTATTTTAAAGATGGAGGGATATTATTCTGTCCAATTTGTTTGACTTTAAGACCTTAAAGCGTTAATGTACTTCAATGTTGAAATTAAGTCTGGTTATAATCTATTTTAAAGATGGAGGAATGTTACTCTGTCCAGTTTGTATGACTTTAAGATCTTAAAGCGTTAATTTACATCAATGTTGATATTAGGTTTGGTTAAAAATTATTTTAAAGATGGAGGAATGTTACTCTGTCCAATTTGTGTGACTTTAAGATCTTAAAGCGTTAATGTACTTCAATGTTGATATAAGGTTTCGTTAAAAATTATTTTAAAGATGGAGGAATGTTACTCTGTCCAGTTTGTATGACTTTTACATCTTAAAGCGTTAATGTACTTCAATGTTGATATAAGGTTTGGCTAAAAATTATTTTAAAGATGGAGGAATGTTACTCTGTCCAATTTGTGTGACTTTAAGATCTTAAAGCGTTAATGTATTTCAATGTTGATATTAAGTCTGGTTATAAACGATTTTAAAGATGGAGGAATGTTACTCTGTCCAATTTGTTTGACTTTAAGATCTTAAAGCGTTAATGTACTTCAATGTTGATATTAAGTCTGGTTATAAACGATTTTAAAGATGGAGGAATGTTACTCTGTCCAATTTGTGTGACTTTAAGATCTTCAAGCATTAATGTAGTTCAGTATTGAATTTGCGTCTCTGGATATAAACAATTGTAAGGTTGGAGGAATGTTACTCTGGTCCAGTTGTATAACTTTAAGACCTTAAAGCCCTAATGTGTTTCAATGTTAAAGTCCAAATATAAGCATTTGTAAGGTTGGAGGAATGTTACTCTGTCCAGTTTGTGTGACTGTAAGATATTAAAACATTAATGCACTACAGTGTTGAGATTTAGCCTTGAAAAAACGATTGTAAGATCTATAGGAATGTTACTCTGTATTTGGTACAACTGTAAGGCATAAAGTATTATAATATATTTGTTTGGCGGTATATTACTCTGTGTAATTTGTATAACCGTACAGACTTCAAGCGTTAATGTAATTCAATGTTTAGATTTAGTCTTGATAAAAACGAGACTAAAATCTGGATGGATGTTAATCTCTCTTTGGTAGAACTGTAACGGCAATAAGTATTATATAGTATTTGTTTGGAGGAATGTTACTCTGTGTAATTTTAATTTTTTTTTGTAAGGTCTTACACAATTAATGTTCTTCAATGTTGAAATTATGAAAGGTTGGAGGAATGTTACTCTGTCCCATTTGTGTGACTTTAAGATCTGAAAGTATCAATGTACTTCAATTTTGAAATTCCTTCTGGAAATTTTATAAGTTTTCTTTGTGAGAAATTGTAAGTTTGGAGGAATGTTACTCTGTCCAGTTGTATGACTTTGAGATCTTAAAGTATTAATGTACTTAATGTCGAAATTTAATCTTGGATTGAACGATCTAAAGATATAGAGGAATGTTACTCCTGTATTTGTTTACGAACCTAAGCATACACCATTTGTTGTGCACCTTTGCTGATATTGACTTTCTTCACTGTCTCGAGATGCCTATGATAGTAGAAGAAATCGGAGTAAACATGATTTTTAAGGTTCATTACATTAATACTTGTATCAATAATTCAATTTTCATTGAAGATGATTAGCGATGTAAGAGAGGAATGTTACTCTGACTATTCACAAAAATAAAAGTCACAATATCAAGTTGTATTGATAGCAAACATTTTTGATTTTTTATCATATACAGACCTAATGTGAAATGCTCTTTGTCGGTAATTTGACTTAAAAATAAGTCAAACCCAACCGAAAACCCATAAAAGAGACTAATATTTCAGTCTCTTTTTATTCTGCTGTCCCTTTGTCGAAATTTAATCTTGGATTGAACGATCTAAAGATGTAGAGGAATGTTACTCCTGTATTTGTTTACGAACCTAAGCATACACCATTTTTAGTGCACCTTTGTTGATATTGACTTTCTTCACTGTCTGGAGATGCCTATGATAGTAGGAGAAATCAGAGTAATCATGATTTTTAAGATTCATTACATTATACTTGTATTAATAATTTAATTTTCATTGAAGATGATTAGCGATGTAATTGAGGAATGTTACTCTGACTATTCACAAAAATAAAAGTCAAAATACCAAGTTGTATTGATAGCAAACATTTTTGATTTTTTTTATCATATACAGACCTAGTGTGAAATACTCTTTGTAGGTAATTTGACTTAAGAATAAGTCAAACCCAACCGAAAACCCATAAAAGAGACTAATATTTCAGTCTCTTTTTATTCTGCTGTCCCTTATGTATTTTTTATCCTAAAAAATCATCGATATTTCCATTTGTAACCTTAACTGTGCTGCGTTATAAACAAGCAATGCGCCTTTTTTTTTAATTTCTCCATTTTGTACGAGGGTGATTAAAAAAATTTCAAACCATCTATCTATTTACAGAAACTCAATTTAAATCAGAATACAATTCGATACAAATATATTAATACAATCTTTTTATTAATAGCAGATTTTGTATAATAATTTGTCACATGTCTATGACGTCACAGGGTAAAAACAACATATTTATACCAAGGTGGATTTTAGAAAAAAAGTTGAATCTGTCATACTCGAGCAACGAAAGGTTGATAAGTTTCATGCTTATCTTTGAAATCCCGTTGCAGTAGTAAACAATAATTTGTAATAGGTTTATGAAGACAAAAGACTTACAAACAATCTAGTCATTATTTTGATTGAGTTTTTGGTAAACAAAGGGAGATAGTAAAATCGATTTTTGTTCTGTTTCCCAATTAAAGCAAGCTGGGGATAAGAGGCGTCCTTAGCTGAGCAATATGTTATTAAAGATCACCAAGTTAAAGTTAGAGAAAATAGTTGAATTTCTTAACAGTAATATAATTACGCTATTTTAAAAGAATGTCACGTGATTGCCTGGATCACACGATTCGCGCATAGACAGGAGGGTGGCAGATGTCATTTAGTTTGGACAGAAACTATTAATAAATATTGAAGCCTCATTTCAATTCTTTTATGGAAGTAATTCAATTAATTCGAAAACTTTTTGATCACCCTTGCATATGTTCTTACCATACACCTCAACTTCACAGAAATCAGTAAATGCATATTGAGAATATCCAGTTGGATAAGTAACATTAAGAAGTCTTTCATTATAGTATATGACATATTGCCCAAGTACAGGACACGTGATATTGACAACGGCTGGTATTGTGGATCTGTTGTAGATTGTGTCATGGAAACAGAGATGACCATCAAGTCTGTCTGTTGTGTTAGAAATATAAACATAGGATCCGTGAAATCTAGATGTGTAAGAATTTGAAGCACCTGAAAAAAATACATTATTGAGTTTCAGGGTTTCTAAATAGGGCGACAACTTTATATCAGAAGACATTTGGCAAATTATATGTGATGAGGACTTTTTTTTTTTTTTAATAAAATTATGGAATTTTGATTTCTTTTATTTTTGTTGAAAAGGATAAGAATTTAGGTCGTATTTGGTTTAAAAAATTATTTGAAAGATTGCGGTATTTTTTTTTTTTTTTAGTTTTAAATCTACAATTCACACATTTCCAACATTTTCAATTCAGGAATGATGCGTAACCAAATATAAAAGAGATATCTACAAGAATTCATCACATAAATCTTAATATAAATCTGAAAATGACTTCAATATCAAATAAAAGTAGATGCCCATGTGGTGGCGAGGTGGTTATATCGTCTATTTTAGAATCGTGAAGTATGAAGTTGATCAATACGTCGCAGGTTCGAAACCCACAGTGGAACGTGGAGACTGGTCCTTTAGATAAGCCAAGATAAACCGATATCCTGTGACGCAGTAATTGCTGTCATGAAAATGATCCCTCAAGCTTAATGGCCCAAATGCTGAGCATTGGAAAAAAATTGCCGCTCACCACCTACATGTGGTGGCGTCTCCATATGAGTGAAAAATTCTCGAGGGGGATGTTCAACAATATACAATCCAACAAATTGGAGAAAAAAATACTAATCTACAAACTATCATTTTTTTTTGAAACATTAAGTCCCTGATCTGTTCGTATTAAAGCAAGGTTAAAATGTGAAGACCGTGAGAGGCCAGTTGATAACAAAAAGAGAGGGAGAGAGAGGGGGGTAGAGGACGTCAAGTTACGAATTAAGCGTGATCAAAGAGGTCTTTTACTGCATCTTTCTATTTAATGCAACCGTTCACGGTAGCTCAGTCGGTAGAGCGCTCGCTCCGTGATCGGGAGGTCGTGAGTTCGTATCTCGGCCGCGACTGAACCAGTCGATAAAATGGGTAGCAACTGTTCCTTCGCCATGCGCTCGGCACTCTGAAGTGAAAGTTGCGGGTCCTTCGGATGAGACCTTAAAAACCGATGCCCAGTGTCAGCGGCAGGTGTTGGCACGATAAAGATCCCTCGCTACTCAATGGCCCTGAGTGCAGAGTAAAGGTCAAAATTTGAAGCCCTTCGGTAACGTCTCAATATGAGTGAAAAATTCTCGACAGGGACGTTAAACAATATACAATCAATCAATCAATCAATCTATTTGATGCAATTATTTTCTCTCTTTGTTAAATTCTTTGTGAAAATACCCCCACTCACACTCAAAACTTTTGAAACGAGCTTGCATATTACATTTTCTTATGAATGATCCACTTCTTAATGCTTGCGTTAGGTAAATCGAAATATTTACAGTAAAACTTTTCCCAAGTTTTAGAAAAGCTCAAGACCAACGCAAACACTCCAGATATATCCCACATTTCTTATGTTCAATTTTACATGAAAATAGTTTTTTCTATCAGTTTACGTCCCTTTGAAAATACTCAGCTGATACATAGTGCATAATAGATATGCACTCATTGTTTTGTTGGGGATAAAGACCTTTACTCGGCATCAGTGATCATTTAGCAGTATAGAAACTGTTTTCGCCACTGTCTACTTACCAGTAAAAAGAATTTAGTTTGTGATGTATAACTTCTTTAATCAGACGACTCAATCTAAGGTCAAAAATCTTATAAAGTTGAATTTTTCTAGACTGACGTATTTTTTAAAAAAGTGTAGTGTTTAAAAGATAGATACTCTGTATCTATAGAGGATGTGATGTGATAATGAGCTTTTCTAGAATAATCTTATACAACAGAAAACATGACACAATTTGCAGGGCTTGTACAGTGTACAAATGATACTAAATTTAATGTTATGATAAAATTAGTATCCGATTTGTTTAAAGTTAATACTACTACATTCAAAACAATGATATTAAAAGTGATATATAATTAACCAACCCCATTCTGCATTCTCAGTCCTGTAATATATTAAGATGTGATGTATACTGACGACGGATGTAAAATTTAGCCACCAGATGGCAGTTCTCTGTCTATCGGCTGATAACACACATTGTCCTCCCCATGCCCCGAGGTCAGTTTTTTGTCCATCCACAGCGTTGCTGGATTGGAATGTACTATCTCCTAAATTATATTGATTTGATTGCCTTGTTGGTTTAAACAAGGCAATATTTTCTAAAAAATAATAAAACAAAAACATAGTCTAAACTTATTTCTCATAAATATTGCAATTAGGAAATTAACAACATCTCATCAATTTAAAGGTTTATTATCATGTTTATTTTTTTTACATCATGTATTTAATAAGATGATTCTATAGAAAACCAAATCTTGTTCAACCTGTTTGAAAGACAATTATTTTGCTACACAACATGTTATTTAAAAAGGAACCTGAAACAAATAATACATACGAGGGGTATTGGTAAAAAAGTGGAGTTTAAATTCTTTAAGTAAAGGGCCATCTTTATGTTTTTTTTTCAACTGACCATTGGAAAACATCAAAGCATATTAGTCGGAAAATATCGATATATCTATATACATTTATCTTTTTGTTTGTTTTATCAATGTTTTCTAAAATTACGTAATGAATATTCCTATTAAACATGCAAAAGTATTGATCCTTATATAAAAAGATATGTAATTTGGATTTATGGTTAAAATTAAGATAATTAGCATTATTAATTTTTATGTTATTACCTTAGTTTTATGTTTAGAAAAGAAAAAAGGATATAGAGCGATTCAATGCATGAAGCAGACACGTCTTGGTATGTTCTAATGATAAGGGCGAGACAAACTCAGTTCAAACCAGTACATTTGTGTATGTTGATAAGTGACTTGTGAATTTGAGGATACATACGTTTAAAAGTAGTTAATCAACGCTATGATATTAATATGCATCGAAGACAGGAACCTACCGTAGCAAAATACAAAATCAGTCGTAAATATCAGGGCAACGACTGTTACTCCAGTAAACATCATGTCGAAAACAAATCTCCATTACGCTTTACAAGGAAGTTAAACACACTGTTGAATGAACGTACGTATTGTCGACACATTTAAGTGTGAAGCTAATTTTAAAATCTAGCACACAATTTAAACATCTCCCGCAATACAGCATATATGTGCACTGATGCAAAACTATTTGTGTTGTATTAGGCATGAGTTATAATAATGACCTTATTTTCAATCTCATTTCAACCTGTTCTTTTGTAATACATTGACGTGATTCCCACCAATTGTGAATTGAATTGAAACCGAATTGTTTACAAAATGCATTTCATTCAAATGATCAATACGGGAAATTAACTTCAGGGGGGGGGGGGGGGGG
>PRKT01000868.1:0-11265 GCA_003671525.1 Saccostrea glomerata | reverse complement strand
GGGGGGTAATTCAACAGAAGTAATATTCTCCTACTAATCCTATCCTATTTAATGTTTTGTGTTTTCCAAAGTCCACTGCATTTGTTGAATTCTGATACTACTAGAGAATACATCCATATCAATACTGCATACAAGTTTTTGAGAAAGTTCTTGAAAATCAGATTTTTAAAGATTTTTTCTAACATTTTGTTTGTATATATTATTTTCTAATCATTTAAATTTGACTCCCCATCATTTCCCTTCCTACAACAAAGGGTACTCATGATTTAAACAAATTTAAATTTTCAATACATGACGATGCTAATATGGCAATATGACTTAACGCAGCCTTTCTGTTATTGAGATTTTCCCTTTATTTTCCTATCTAAAACTGTCATCCACCATTGAGACCCATCCCTACCCTTGTAGGTAAAATTATGATTTTAACAAATTTAATTTCAACCTACCTGAGGATGCTTCCATATAAATATCACTAATCGTGGCTTTGCTGTTCTTTAGAAAAAAGATTTTTAAAATATTTTTGCAAATCTTGGATCCCCCATTGTGGCCCCACCCTATCCCTGGGGGTTATGATTTGAACAAACTAGAAACTTTAGTATCTGATGATACTTGTATAAAAATATCACTAATCATGACTTTGCAGTACTTGAGAAGAAATTTTCAAAGATTTTCCCTATATGTTCCTATGTAAAACTTGGATCCCCCATTGTGGCCCCATCCTATCCATGAAAGCTATGATTTTAACAAACTAAAATCTACAGTATCTGAGGATGCTTCCATAAAATTATCACTAATCATGGCTTTGCTGTACTTGAGACATCTTTTTTAAAAGATTTTTCCTATATATTCCTATGTAAAAAAATAATCGGCAATTGTGGCCCCATCCTACCCACAGGGGTCATGGTTTGGACAGATTTGAATGCACCCTATCTGAGGATGACTCAACATGAGTTTCATCTTTCCTGTCCCTATGGATTTTGAGAAGAATATTTTTAAAGATTTTTCCTATGTTTAACTTTGATCGGCCATTGTGGCCCCACCCTATCCCTGGGGATCATGATTTGTTTAAACTTGAATGTGCACTCCCTGGGGATGTTTCAATATTAGTTTCATCTTTCCTGTGCAAATGGTTCTTGAAAAGAAGATTTCTAAAGATTTTCCTATATATTCCTATGTAAAACTATGATCGACCATTTTGGCCCCACCCTTGCCCCGGGAGTCATGATTTGAACAAACTTGAATGTACACGATCTGAGGATGATTCAACATGAGTTTCATCCTTCCTGTTCTTATGGATCTTGAGAAGATTTTTAAAGATTTTTTTCTATATATTCCTATGTAAAACTTTGATCGGCCATTGTGGCCCCATCCTACCCACAGGGGTTATGATTTGGACAAACTTGATTGTACACTACCTGAGAATGAGTCAACGTGAGTTTCATCCTTCCTGTCCTAATCGATCTTGGGTAGAAGATTTTCAAAGATTATTTCTATATATTCTAACGTAAAACTTTGATCGGCCATTGTCTTCCCACCCTTCCCACGGGGATTTCGTATTGGATATACTTGAATATACACTACCTGAGAATAACTCCACACGAGTTTCATCTTTCCTGTCCTTATCGATCTTGAAAAGAAGATTTTTAAAGATTTTTTAATATATTCCTATGTTAAACTTTGATCGGCAATTGTGGCCCCACCCTACCCCGAGTGGTCATGATTTAAACAAATTTGAATGTTTACTGTCTGAGGATGATTCATGATTTTCATTTTTTCCTGTCCTAATGGTTCTTGTGACAAATTTTTAAAGATTTTTCTCTATATATTTCTAAACCTTTGATCGAACATTACGGCCCCACCATTGCCCTGTGGATCATGATTTGAACAAACTTAAATCTACACTACCTGATGATGTTCCTCATGATTTCTTCTTTCCTGGACTAGTGGTTCTTGAGAAGATTTGTTTTAAAAAATGCCACTCTTTTTCCACTATTTCATAATTATCTCTCCTGGTGAAAGGGCGTGAATCTTCATTTGAACAAACTTGAATTCCCTTCTCCCAAGGATACTTTCTGGCAAGTTTCGTTGAAATTGGTCCTGTGGTTCTTGTGAAGAAGAAAAAGTTATAAGTTCACAATGTCGACAACGACGACAACTACGCCAAGGACAGACAACGGAAACATGTTGATCAGAAAAGCTCACTTGAGGCTTTGGTTCAGATGAGCTAAAATCATAAACAGGCATGGAACATTCTTCGATAACTTTTTTTGTGAGCTCGCATATTAATAATTTAATATATTTGCAAAGTAAAATACTACATAACATTACTAAAACTCATATCATATGTCATATCAGCACTCGAGTTCCATATCAACCACTCTGGTTAATATGACATATGATATGAATTTTAGTAATTTGTAATATTTTAAATTTAGTTTAAAAAGAAATGTGTATCGTTGCTATTATTATCCATTTACTAGTTTACTTAGATGTTTTTAAAATAAAAAAAAATTGAGAGAGAGGGAGAGAGGGAGAGGGAGATTCTCAACTTTATGAGGTCAACTGTTGACCCACAGGTAAAGATCATATATGAATTACTTGCATTTTTATTTGAGTAACAAATTTTTGATTACAAATCAAAAAATTCTAAAATCATTTTAAGTCACTTTTATTTAAGTTTCATTATGTTAAATTTTACATGCCACTTTTCATGATCATAGGGGTTAAAAATAAGAAAACATAGATTATTCAATATTCATAAATATAATTCAATAAAAACCATTCGAACAATGATTTTATTAATTTCAAATTTATATACCACTTCTCTTTAATGCCTTGCACAATCCCAGAGAAATACGTTTTGAAATAATTGGGAAAAAATCAATTAAATTGTGCGAAATTTGATTAAAAAATATCAAAAGTACCTATAAATGTAAGAGTAAACGAAAAGATATATGTGATACATGTATTTATGGAATGTACTGTTCGTTGAAGATTATGATTAAAAAGTTTCAAATCACTCACACATGTATGATGCAGTTTCCTGAATAAATTAAGGATGTACAACACACCTACCCCAAAAAATTCCTGTCGTTTAATTTTCGTTATTTTTGTATATTTAGTACATGACTATATCTACTGCATGTATGCATATTTTGGACAAAATCGTTCGAGTGGTTTTAGGACAGGAACTTCGGAAAGTTACCCCCCTTTAGTTATTTACAAGGAGAGAAAATTTTTAATCAATGAACTACTTAAACCTTGATTTTCAAAAAAACAGGTTAGATATAAATGTCAAATTTCATTGGCTTATTCCTTGAACCATTTAACACAAAAACAAAGTCATCTTTTTGATATACATATCATCAAAACAATATTTAAACACCTTAAACTGAAAAACTATTAATTTTCTAAGCCTTGAAAATTGCGTATTTTTCAAATTCAAATTTTTTTTGTGAAAAAACCCGTCGTTTAATTTTGGTTAAAAACTTTCTTTAGGAAGCTGGTAGTAAAAATAATACTCATAATTTTTTGTATAAATTTTGTACGACCAGTTTTTAATTAATAGCGGAAAATTACCCCCTCCCCCTTTCTCAATAAATCACGTTCCCGCTCGTCTTTCAGACGGGGGTCGATTACTTTGTTATATGAATCTACATATACACATTTAAAAAATTATATTGGAATATTGCTTTTGCTTGAAAATAGATTAACTTACAAATTTAAAAGTTCTAATATGTAGAGCATATTTAAATGTAGATTTTTAGGCAGTTTTTGAATACCCCTATCACCCCCACCCCTTCCTTTTAGCGTTTGACGAAACGGCGTTTAAAGTGCAAATATACTGGTATTTCGTCAAGAATCCCGGAGGTATGCATAAGTTTTTAAATTCATGTATGCAGAATAAATATTGACTACTCTTTTTATATGTATCAGGAAAAAATTACTGAAAGATTTTAGTGTTTAGTCCATATATGTATGCGTTATGCATTCCATATCACATGAAACTTGGATACGAATTCAAGTTTTGTTGAACTTGAATATGTTGATTTTTAATTTGATTTCTTTAATTTTATTCATTAAAAAATGGTGTATGTTCAACTCTCCTGTGATATAAATGGAATAATTGTAGTTTCTTTCATGTCATTATTTCAAACGAGAAAGTATGTGGCCTTGGGGATACATCGACATTTGCATTAGATGTACATACACCCCTCATGATATCTACGCATTTCTTTCAATGTCGTCGCTTCTAAACTTAAAATGAAAATTCCGTATTCGTCCACATAAACTTCAAAATATCAAACATTAAACTTTTCATCTATTTCAATTTATATCAAATCGCACATTCATATATTTTTTAAGTCTTATAGGCTAGGTTTTGTTTTGATTAGAGGAAATGCGAACCGACATTGTTGACAGAAAGTCAAAGTTACGATTTTCTGCAATAGGATATTCATAAATGCGGATAATTTCAGTACAAGTGAACAATTCTCTACTTACATTGTGTATATGAGGTCTATAGTATTCAATTCTCGGATTTATCAGGTCTTGCTGTAAATGCATCTGATTCTGTGGAAAACCGTGAATAAAAGGGAGGAAAATAAACATCTACATTTTCAGAGTTGTTCCTCTTTGATCAGTAAGGGGAGAACAACATCGATTTTACATTGTAAAAAGTTTTTTGTTTATTTATTGTTGTTTTATTTAATTAAAGAAGAAAAACAGTACATGTTTTTATATCGTGTATGCACAAATTGTAACGAAAATCATTAATCGGAATGTTATATAGCAAATTGTACATAATGAGAATTTCGACATGTAAAATAAAATCAACTTTATCATCCATGATAATTTGTTGAATGGCGTTATGAACTGCACAGAATGCACCACAAAGGTTCGCTCCATCGCTACAAGGTAAATGGTATTTAATTTAAAAAGTAAACTATTGAAATATAAAATCTCTTGTCTATGCAACTGTTCATTACACATTGACAAGATCGGATTTAAAAAGTAATAAGGAGAATAATATAGATTATGCTTTGACAAACTTGGTAAGCGAATTGCAATCATTTTATACAATAATTTCTATTTATGAGCTAAAACTGATGATTGATCGCCATTTCTACACATGTAATTAGACTTGCATTCAACTATATTTTATTTATAGTCGGCAGGAGGTACATATTCTCAGTCTTCCATGGCACTTGATCCCATTTTTAAATGCTTTGGACATCTGTGTTTGCTCTGCCCTTATTTTTTTGTTTGTGGACTTTTGAGCTTCAATACTGTTCGTTATATACATATATTTTCCTTGTAAAATTCATACAAAACCTGCTGACAACGATGACAGGGTTTTCTGTTACCACGCTTAGTGCAACAGAAAACAGACCTCGAAGCTGGGAAGTATGCAAAGGTGTTCCAGAAGTGTTGATGCTATACCTTGGCTCAATTATCGTCACTGCCTGAGGCTTCTTACTCTGTAAGGCAAAGTGAAGGGTTAATTTTTTTTCGGAGTGGGAGATTGGAGATTGATTGTTTCATTGTGTATTGTTTAACGTCCCTCTCGAGAATTTTTCACTCATATGGAGACGACACCGTATGCCGGTGAAGGCCTTCAAATTTTCACATTTACTCGGCACTTAGGGCCATTGAGCAGTGAGGGATCTTTATCGTGCCAACGCCAGCCGCTGATACGGGGCCTCGATTTTTAAGGTCGCATCCGAAGGACCCGCAACTTTCACTTCAAAGTGCCGAGCGCATGGCGAAGGAACAGTTGCCACCCATTTTAACAACTAGGTCAGTCGCGGCCGAAATGCGAACTCACAACCTCCCGATCACGGAGCGAGCGCTCTACCGACTGAGCTACAGTGAACGGTGTGAGACAGAGAGAGAGAGAGAGAGAGAGAGAGAGAGAGAGAGAGAAGACAGTCCAACCTGTGCACTTACATTTTTCTGCCGGATGTGAACAATCGAGCTGCTGACCTCAGCCTCGGTTTTTGATTGGAACTGGATTGTGAAAGGAGGGACTGAACAGGAGGAAGAGACTTGACTTGGTAGCCACGCCTTACTCTAGAGATAAAACAAAAAAAATTATATGGATATCATACCAGATAAAACGCAGTGAATGGGTTGTTTTACCAGTGAGTCTTCATATTGAAGATATTTTTAACGCATCTCCAATAAATTTAGAAACTAAACAATGCATACAGGTTTTTTTTATCAGTAGCTGAACTGTATTAATTTTTATTACATGATTTATGAAGAAAAAATGCAAATTATCAATGAAATAGATTTAAATCAAAAAAAAAGTCGAGGCATATTAATGTAATAAAACAATGAAAACACCAGAAACAAAAACATAAAATTGTAATATATGGGAGTTCAGACTAATGTTCCGGTAATTAGTTTTCCTAAGATGTCTGGAAAATAAATAAAACTACAGTACATTCCCCATTGAGCTTTGATGTACATACGGATTCAATCTCACGCAGTGGGTCCATACAAATTACAGTATCGGACTCTTGTTCCCAGAGCAGGCGTAGGAAATCAACAGCGTCCCTTTCCGGTGGATATTTTGTTACAATAAAGGCCGCATTGTTGGTGATCGACTAAAGAAAAAAAAGGAAAAGGGGGAACTCTTTTAAAACGTTTGAAAACAATTTGTGACTTAAATGAAATAACAAAAAAACTATGATAAGATACTTTTACATTACTCAATATTGAATGTTGTTTTGTTACAGGTTAACAACCGTTCACCACACGAATTTCATTATGTACGTTTGCAAAAAAAATATATATATATAAATAAATACTCAGTTTTATTTTGCTGTAATTGGTTGGTCCTTTCTTACCGGTACATATATCGCATTGATGAAACTTCCTCGATTCGTGACAGATGTTGAGAGATAAATCATATATTTATCCACTAATTAAATAAAAATAAGAAATAAATATATTCTTATGTTCCAATTTTAAAACAGTTTATTGAATCTATGTTACTTTTATTGAATTATTTACAAAATATAAGCAAACATTTACATGTTCACCGTTTGCAATCTTGATAGAAATATTTAACATTTCTTGACAAATATATTTCAAAACTCATTGCCAAACATATACTAACATGGCAATATTTCGGTGGCATATGCATCCCTACAATGCCCCTTAGAGATCGTATAATCAGCATCGGTGTAACCAGGCCGTATCTTCATCAAAAGCTAAGTGTCAGACAAAAAAAAATAAAAGACTCGTATTAAAAGATATGAAAAGAGTAGTGCTTATTTATGAAACAAATTAACCTTGATGTTGCTTGGGAGAACTTTCATTAATTACTTTTTTTTATAATATTCAACATCTGAGGTCTCTACTCTATATACAGTGTATAATAGAAAAGCAGAAAAGGAGGTAAACTGGGACAATTTTCACTGGAAAATTTAAAAGACTCAAAACGTATTCTTTTTTCTGATTTGTTTATAGCATAGAAAAAATGGATAATAAATTTAATAAGCAAAATTGACAAGAACAGGTGTCAATTAGAATACGTAAATCAATCTCCAACATTGACTGTTTACTGTATTTATTGCAAATAATATTTCAAAGTATGATTTACATTTCAATTTATGTATCAAAATTTAATATGCAAGGTACATGTGTATTCATATGTTTAACCAAATGTACATTTCTCTCAGAAACTGTCAATTAACAATTTAAATATATTGTAGTACAAACATAATTATTATATAAATAGCCAAAACAATTAAAAAAAATTAAAAAGAAACTTAGAAAACAAGCTTTAAAAAGTATTTATGAAAAAAAAAAAAAAAATTATCAAAAAAATCTAAAGAATATTAGCGTTCAATATATTGGCGTTATATCGAATGCTGAGTTTGTATTGCGTAAAAGAGTATGCCCGAAATATTGCGAATACGAGCCTTCAATATATCGAACGCCCCGCTTAAACAAAAAGAATCGTCTGGTCAAATTTTCAGAGCTAAATTAAAGAAGGAATCGGCATCTAGGTAAGAATTATTTTTATTTTAAATAACAAAAATGAATTATTTACTAAAAATATTAGTATGTAATACACCCATTAAAACTTTATTAAACAAATCATAACGCTCTGTAGTGTCATCGGAATGATGCAATATTGAACATCTACAGGACAAGCGTTGTTTGAATACCGATACAAAAATATAAATTTGAGTTTTTTTTAGTTGGAATAATTATAATAAATTATTGGGAAAGGTTTTAGATATATAAAAAGAAGATAATGGATTTATATTGGTGAATATTCGCACTTGTTTACTGTATAAATGCACTCGCAATCTCGTGCATTTCTACAGCCAACTTGTGCCAATTTTCACCAATATAAGTTCCATAACCCTATAATATTGGATTAAAAGGTTTAAGGTAACAAGCAATAACCCTTTTTTAGAACCATTTAATTTCTTTGTTTCTTAAAACCTCTATCTTAAAAAGTATTCTTTCTCCGCAACCCTCATTTCACTTTCATTAAATTTACGCTTTTTAAAGCCAAATTATTTTCTTTTCTTTTGCGTCTTTCTTCTATTGGATACCTGAAACTCTTTTTGTAATGCACTATGATTGGCAGGTTCGTCAATCGTCATGGTTTCAGCCCTTTTGGTAAAGTCTTCAATAGTACTACTGTTTACTGGCGCTTTAAATATTTCATTCAATGCCAGAAAAACTGTCATGTACTGTTCCTGAAGTTTGAAAAAAAAATGTAAAAAAAATGTAATAAATTAACATTTTAGAAAATATTGATGAATAAATCAGTATAAATACACGGAAAAAGAAATATATTTGAAAATTTTAGAACAAAATTATTGTTTGCATGAACAACAAAGAAATACCATACAAACAATCAAAGAAGCAATATCAGGCAATATGCATTATTTGTTTCAAAACAAGTCCTACATATGTTTGGACCATATTCATCCTGTTTTCTCTCATCTTCTTGACATACTCTGCTATGTTTACTTTCTTTCTTTTCTGTCCTATTCGCTTCAATGCGTCCAAGGCTATATATGTCCCCGTCCTTCCAATTCCAGCGCTAGAATGATACGTGTATTCAAAATATTAAAGTAGTACTCGCTCATTTCATTTTGATTAATTTCTGAATTCATCAGTGTTTTTATGTCAGAAACATCTATCTACTATCAAAGGTAAAATTTGATTGCCGAAATGTACCTGCAGTGAACAATTGTTGGAGTGTTTTTCTGACTGGTTCCTGCTCTGGTCACGTGATCAAGAAAAATAATAAGACAGAGAGGATCCGGGGTCCCGTGGTCTGACCACGCTGTGTAATGGTACTGTGTCACCGTTCGGTATTCCTTCGACTGTAGTAAATAAAAATGAGATAAAATCGTTTATCATTTGATTGAATAATTTCCCTCTCTCTGATCTAGAGAGACCCCAATTTTAGAAAAATACTACTTTATGTTGACCTGAACGTGACCTCCCGGGTCAATACAAGAAATTATTGCTTGCCAATATAATGAATCACGTGACCTTCCAGTCAATACAAGGAATTATTGCATGTCAATATTGTACATTTATTGACTGATTTTGGGGGCAACATGCCTTTTGTCGGACCCAAGAACCTAACTGTCTGCCTGAGGCCTCTAGGCCGAAGGCAGACAGTTTGGTTCGAGGGTCTGACAAAACGCATTTTGCCCGAGAACTCAGTCAATAAATGTTTTGTTATACCTTTCATTTCATTTTATTATTTTTTTCTTTTTGACATACATGTATTTTGTGCTATATTCCGTGATGTAATATAAGGCCTGTAACTATTTTGAAAACATAGCAATAGAAATGAGATTAAGCTCCGCCCTTCTGTGACTTTAGCTGTTCAACATCTCTCCGAGCTGTCCAACATCTCACTCAGAGGTCCATCATCGATTTTTTTATGCCCGCTCAACAAAACATTAAAAATGTTAGACTTTTTTCGTTTACATTTGTATAGGGACATTTTTTTCAAAGGTATAACAAAAAGAAATTATTTCTTTTCCATATTTCCTGTAACAATGTGTTCCTGTTGATATTTCTCGGTAAAACGATCAATTAATTGAAAGCAACTTTGTTTTGTTTCAAGAGTTTACTCGAATTAAATTAATAATAAAACAGTCATTGCTGTTTTCTGAAATTTCAATGATTTAGCCACCTTGGAGGTACAATATTCACTTCGCTCTTCGGGGTCAGTAACGATTATACTCCTCAGGTGTCTATATCATCGTTACGACGTTAAAAAAACAGCAATTATTGTATATTATCACAATGGAATCGAAAACAAAATTTTAAAAATACTCTAAGAAAGAAATAGCAACAGTTAGTACAACCTTGAAAAAAAAAAGAATTAAACAATTGAAAAAAAGGAAGAAGTTTTTGTTTGATGTACCCCTGTTCTCTTCAGTTTCTTAAAATAAAACGTACGTCATTGTGCATAGCAGTCATCCGTCGCACGATGTAAAATGCATACTGTTTTTCTTCTATCAATTTTATAGAAACTGTACCATAATTCGCCTGTTTATTTGCCTCTGGCCAGTACTGATTGCATTTTACCTAAAAATATAATTACAATTTCACACGTTGATATTGGGACCTTGATTAGGCAGACCAAAATATGATCTCAGTAAAAGTATAATATAACATTTCGTGAAGATCCGAAACATTTTATATGAAATTATAAACTTATGAAAGACGCAAATGTCGCCACAAAATACATACTTTAGTGCCTTCTTCCAGGTTTGTCACCATTACAATAGAGAACACATTCTCCTGCCAAATCATCGCCCAAAAGTCACCAAGTGTATTTTGCTTAGGACCTACATAAGAATCATATAGAATAATAATTATTTAGATAATTTCAATCAACTTTACTTGTTAATTGAGGTAGTAAAATTTCAAATCGGTGTTCCTTAATGGTCTTATATGAAGTTAATTTATGCTGACATGCATATTGTCCATATTCTCAGTATACACGTTTTTTTATGTTTTGAATAAGAAGAAAAAGGCCTAATTACTAATTAATGTTACTTATTAATAAGTAACAGGTTTTAAGCACGTGTACCTTGTGCTGCGATATACTCTCTCTCCCACTCTGCACCCTGTTTAATACGAAGAAAAACTGATTACATTTTATATTTACAGGTTTGTTACTATGACTCATTGATATGCTATTTGCTTACCAAATGAAATTGAAATAAAATGGAAACAAATGATAATAGAATAGACAACATT
>PRKT01000867.1:144093-183687 GCA_003671525.1 Saccostrea glomerata | reverse complement strand
TAAAGGGCGATAATTCCCGACCGGAAGTGAATTTTCAAAAATTAAGAAAAATGTATCAAGTTCAGATCATGATACATCATCCCTGAAAATTTCATATAAATCCGTCCAAGCATCTCTGAGAAATCGTCTGCACAAAAATAAGGACAGAAAAAAATAATAATAATAAAAGTGAAAAAGATACAATAGAATAATTAAAGGGTCTTCCGTTGGAGACGGAAGACCCTAATAAAAGTGAAAAAGAAACAATAGAATAATAAAAGGGTCTTCCGCTGGAGACGGAAGACCCTAATAATAATAAGAAACAATAGAATCACTATAAGGTCTTCCGTGAAGACGGAAGACCTTAATAATATTCAGATTTATTATTTTATGTTTAGATTTCATGTCCCCGCTTCGTTTTTTTTTTCAAACTCCACACCTCCTCTGTATCACTTACATCTTTGATTGATTGTGGATTCAGCACACCGTCAAATCTAAAAGGATTACGAGGGGTTATTAAAAAGTTCGTGGACTAGCGCCATAAAATTAAAACCGCTATAGTACATGAACATTAATGTATTTTAAAGTATATAGTAAGCATAATCTTTTATACCAAAAGAAGAAACCATAAACCATAAATTTTATTTTTTTTAAATAAATAAGCAATGTTTTTATAAGCATGGTATGTCCAGGCGGCGCAACCTCAAACAAGACGTTCTTGCGACCTAAGTGTAATTGAGAAAAACTCTTTTATATGATCATTTGACATTCAAAAATTCCGTTAATTCAGTTTGGGTTGAGAAACAATTGTTCCATAAAATAAGATTTTTTTTTCATTCTGTAAGTTCTATAAAATGTTATTGTTATTTTACATGGAATGTCCAAACTATTACGTCCTTGAAAATGACGTCAAAGGGGGGAGGGGTTTCTTTTTGCAACATTCTATAAAGTTTTCCCGCCTGAAAAAATGGTATAGGACTAAGAAATTTTAAATCAGGCTAGAAAGGAATAATATGCATTTAAAGTTCTCGTCTTTTCACGTCAAAATATATTCAAAGAAAAAAAGTTGCAGAGTTGATGTCAATTTGTCAATTTGTAGTCAATATGTAAAAAAAAATAATCACGTCAAAAATGAGTTGATCATGTGTTGTATATATTGAACTCCCAAAAGCAAAATATGCTGACACAATCATGTGAGGATCTCTCCCAATGTATAAATCCTTTTGGCATATTACATGTACATTCATGACATTATAAAATCATATAAACAAGGGGGGTTTAAGTCTTTAGTCAGCTCCAGGCCTAGGGAATCCAGGGAATATCATCAAAATAAGTGTTTGAGGTAGAAGAAGCGGACACTGTAAAACAATGACGTTGTCGGACCTCATGAAATTAATCTGCGACAGCGTGAGGTGATAATATGATATGATATAATGTCGTTTTATATTTTGTAATTTGTAATAACTTGGCAAATAATAAACTTATCAAGCTAAATTTTTCAACATTTCTTTATTTTTTGATGTTTTATATATCATACAATTTGAAAGCACATAATACATAGTACTTATTTTATAGCCTCAGTCTTTTTGCAGCAGTGGAAATTTTAATTGCAAACACTATTTCCTTTGTCAAACATTATATCTAATTTCAATTCCAAATCTAGCTCCTTAGTCACTAAAATTATTTATAAACCCATAAATAGTATATGAACTACATCATAATGATTCTGCTGGTATTGATGTAAGTAAATGGCAGCTAATCTGTTCACAAGTCTCGCTTCACTAAAATCTTGTTTAGGACATAAATAGTATTATCCAAGAACAAAATGATATCATTCTTTGGTCATGTTCGGATTGTACACATATCCATTTGTTTTTCAATTTTTCCTCGTCTTTCTTAATTGGAATCAAAACAGAACCAGTCTTTAATAATTGCTGCTGATGCACACACTGACACTACATATTTTCCCCTCTAGTCTAGTAAAGCTGTTAAGTTTTTATACATATTTGAATATTGATCAAATATTTATTTAATCTTGAAATTAGGATTATCGTTCATGATAAATTTAACCCTAGCTGTTTGAATACTAGAAAAAAAATATTACCGCATGTCATATGATATGACGAGGAGTGAAATAGATAAGGAATTTTTCTCATTATCTTATTTCATACTTACTGAATCATTTTATACAAGAAGTAACTATAGTTTAAAATGTTTCAAAATAATAAGCTAACATTTCTCTAGAAATTAGCCGTTGGCCTTTGCATGCACCACATTTTTTAAAATTCCAACCTTACTCTAACATCCTTTGCATTTTCGAGTTTATTGGTTAGCTGCGAGTGATTAAAATTGACAGCTGCTCACAACACGTTTTGTTGTTTTAATTGTTGCGCAATTTTAAAATTTTCAATTTTAGCGACTCTCCTTACCATTAAAAAGCTGGCTGAATGATCTTGATTTATGTATCTTCAAGCATCATTCACATCCTGTCCCCGTGACCTTTTAGTTTCTAAATTACACTTATGTAAAACAATCTTTTATCCAGTCGTTTCTATATTATAATGATGAAAAAAAAAATTATTCAGACTCCTTTTATAATGAATTCTTGTGACATGTTAAATGTAATTCTATACCAGAGGAACAAATCTTACAATTATGCTAAAATTTTAAGCTTAATTAGGGTTTTAAAATTACAAAAGTAATAAACCGGCTCTACAAAGAGTAGAGGAAAACACCCAATCTTGGATAATTGGTTATTGATACGAAAAAGCTGAACATCAATATAATTGTCAACAATAAACTGCATGTAAGAAACATTTATACATGTATACACATATTAGCATTTTTATGTCATGTAAATACTTTCAATACAAAAGTCTTTATCATTGGATAATTTCATTTCGGAATATTCAATTCTTTTGCTTTGTTTAAAATAAATATGAATATATCATATTTTATAAAATTTATTTGTGAAAACATTTTTTTAATTTTATTTTATCTCCTAAAAAAATCAATCTAAAGTTCCAGAATTAAAGAAAAACTGGCTTTCTGAAATTCAACCATTTCCAGATCTTTGAAGGGAACTGATGAGTACTTTCAGACAAAAAATATTAGCCCATCCCTCGATCATAAATAAATACAAGAATTGAAGTTTTCTGAAACTTATTTCATTATATATTTTGAAATTTTGATTAGAGACTGGGCTATTTAAAAAAAATAAAGGAACAGTTTATTCCTTGTTCTAGGGCCACAACACTCAACTGAGTGACTTTTGATTTGTTGTTTCTTAAATTGTTTCCCCTAATTAAAAATATATGGAGATAACTAACAAAGTCATCATAAGGACCATAGTATGTGCTTCTTATTTGCATTTTCAAAGTAACAGCGTAATGACAAAATTAATAGTAGTAAATTAAAGCTATAGAAAATTGCAATATGAAAATTAACAAAAAGTATTCAAACCTTTGTAGTCAAGCAAACACGGATCGCTAAAACATCAGAGGTTGGATTTAATGTCATGCAGGAATTAGACTCCCCTACCAACTGATCCTTCGCCTTGATATCATCGACAAATAACGGAAAATTCCGACGAATATAATTTGTGTAAATAGTAGAGTTATGATTAGTTTAAAAACCCATAAAAAAGTTAAAAAGTCATAATTTTACTTAATGATAGGTTGTATTTGCTTACAAAGCTATTGTAGTGACCATTAAACGTGCAAAACGATGACTTCATACGAGACAGTTGGATATTCTTTCATTAACTTGTTTGTCAATAGTATGCCTCGTTCCAGAAATTGTCCTTACGTAGAGCATGTGTTTTTGCATCGCATCTTATCCATTGAGAGACATTTACCAAAAATACAGGTGATAAGTTTAAACCAGTCTGCTAAATTTATAAGGAAAGTTGACAAATGAAAAGTGTACGTCATCACATTTATCAAAAAGCAGAACTTTATCTATTCCGACTGTTACACTGAATGTCATTTTCAGCATATAATAAAAACCCTTTCCTCACCATTTTGACACATATTGATATCAAATGTCCAATCAATAAAAATACCCCCCAAAATAATATAATGTCCTCAAACATCAAATTTGTTAAATCCTAAAAGCGTTCGTGTCATTCACAATCTTTTGGCTTCTTGGGATATTCCACTTTCTGTAGTGCTTCCTGTTGACTAAAATAAGAAAAAAAAACAAGACAGTGTTACAAAAAATATCTATTGAATAGCATAGAAGAAAGCTAAATCTACTTCTTAGACCCAGTGTGTATCATTTTTATCAATTAAGGATAAGGATTACATAATGATCATCATGAATTCATGATATGAAGTATGTTAGACATCCGAGTCCCCTTCATTGTTTAATGCTGGTAATGAGAGATATCTGATTTTTCTAAAGGCTAAAACTTTTATATCCATAATGAAAATATTCTATAGTTAACAATAAGTACAAAACAATCAATAAATTAATCAAATCAATTATCACGTAAAGAGAAATATATATATCTATATACATAAAAATCGACCTTTTCCCCTTTGAAATACACCTACAAACGTATATTTTGTGGATATTATAAACGTTCACCAAAACGGTTCTATGCTGTATGATATTCTGTTTTTCCAGCAACATGAAACCTTTTTTATTTAAACCTATTTTAAACAGAAATTTGAAGGACATAACATGTATAAGGTTTAAATCACGATGATTTATCAGAACAGAGATTGATCACAAATTTAGCCTTTAAAGTTAGTCTCAAAGATTTACAAGATAATAAAATCTCTCTCATTTTCTTTATGATTTGCTTAATTTATATTCAATATCAAATGAAGTGTAAATGCATTTTGCAGTACCGGACACAAGTCTAAGGTAAAAATTGCATGAATTTACTTACTGTTAAAGAATCTAACCGACTTTTTAGCCTATCTATTTCCTGTACAAATAGCTCCTTTTCTCTCTGTAAATTGTTTTCACTCACCTTAAAAAGAGAAAAAAATAATTTTGTTTGATTCTATAAAGAACTCATAATTTGATGTCACAAATGTCGGACTTAAATACAAAATACTATGACCGACATGGTAAACGTAAATATAATGTGTGATAGTCTAGTGTAGGCGGTACACAATAGTTAAAATATATAGGACATTTTACATTTAGGATGTATTGCTTAATGATTCTTTGTCTTCCTTTTTCAAGTATATAAATATTAAAGAAAATTCTGTGCAAATAGCATTGAAATATTAAATCTTTACTTTTAGATTGTATGAGCAAATACTTATGAACCCCAAAAGTAAAAAGAGAGGATAATAAAAACTTTTGCAGACAATCGTGGAGAAACAGCAGATTAAGGGGGATGTACGGCCACCTTTAGTGCTGTGAGAACAAAATGTAAACATTTCTTCAAATGGCTAAAATATATAATATTTTGATCAAATCTTAAGTCCGTATGATAAAGATACAATAAATATTCATAACTGAATGCATGTTGTGCATATATAATCTATACTTTTGCAGAAAAATGCTTTTGATATGCTCCTTAGAACTGCGCAGCTACAGAATTCAGCAGAGCCTTAAAAAATTAAAAAAAATATGCAAACTGTGCATCAATGTTCTTTCTACATCCATTTGTTGAGAAAATGTCTAAATTTTGAACTTTTAAATGATAATTTCAAGTTCAAAACAACGTATCGTTGTCTTCAAAAAGAGTGTAAAGAACCATGAAAGTAGTTCATGGGTAGCAGCACGTGGTCTATTTTTAGCCCAGAATTTTGTTTTTCAGACCTCTTCTTAATATGGAGGGACATAACAATCTTTAAATGTAGAAGAGAAGTACAGTTGCAAAAATTTCAAATAGTATGAACACTTTTAAAAGAGGAAATGTGTTATAGTATGGCTTGAAGTAATTTATTTATAGTATTATTATCGAACAGTTGTTAAATAATGTACTTATTGATATCAAAGAAAATTTTTTTAAACTCTTTGATTCCAGGTAAGGAAAAATGAGCACCATCAAAGTTAAGAAGTTTGCATCAGATAACTTATAATTTATATCAAAATTTTAACTATCACCAATGAAACACAAAGAAATTAAACACATAAAATCGATTTGAATGACCTTGATATAGTACCTACTAGTACGAGGGGTGATCACAAAGTTCGCGAACTATCTCTATATCTACAAAACCACAATTCAGATTAGAAACAAATTTGGTGCACACATAGCCACACACAAATTCTATAAAATAGCATATACTGAATAAAGTTTTGCTCATAATGACGTCAATATGCAGGTACTTGTGTCGAAAAATGGTTGCCTCAGTGGAACTCGTTTAACAAACGACTAAAATATTTATGGAATATCTTAAAAATGCCTTTGAAGTAGCATATAAGAATTTTTTCATAGTTTATTAAAACAAATGGCTTCCTACAAATTCAATCAATGATTGGATAAATCGTTTTAGTAAAGGAAGGCAGATGGTTAAATATGATACTTGTTATATTGCCCAGTGATATATTAGCAAGTTTGAAAAGGGATATGTGTTTTTAATTAAGCAATATGCTATCAAAGACCTCCAATTTACACTTTGAAAATCAAAGACCTCCAATTTACACTTTGAAAATACTTGAATATTTCAACAATAATATACTGTAAATGTAATATATTTGGCGTGTACGATATTTGGTGGAAAATTGAATTATCAACAAGTTGGCGTAGATTAATTTAGCACTTTTTGAATGTGCGTTACATAAACCTTTATACACAAAGCATTTAGCGATGTACTTGATTTAGCGGAGGCTGCTTTCCGCGAAAGGCACTAAAAAGAATACACAGCCAAATGTAATACGTTTACAGTAACTATCAAATACCTAAGATATATCGTTTATTTTTTTTATCTACCCTCGTATACTCTGTCGAATAAACATTTACAATTTTGATTTTAGCGGAGCAACATTTTAAAAGGAATGAAATCATTCAGAGTGGGTTAGGAGATTTAATGAATAAAAAAAACTTTTTCTTTTTGCCCTTTTTGTCAAAATTACAATTTTACATAGTAAAGAAAAAAAATCAACATTTATTAATATTTTACACCATCTTTAAAATGACGTTTGGTGGTCCTCCCAACTCAGGGAAATATTATTGGGTCCGTATTTATAGGTGAGAAAAAAATTCCTAAAATTTTAAACATATTCGTTGACGGAAGAAAAACAAAACAAATAATGGGATGTAAAAAAAATTGAGACGGGCCATTTCTAGGCAGTAGATCGGGAGAGAGGGCAACCAAATATTTTTATAACAAATTGTCTTATAAGGCTAGTACATGTTCCATCATATACTTAGTAATGCAAAATGTTTTAATCTTTGGCACTATTTTGAAAAACAAACATAGGATTTTTTTTTGGGGGGGGGGTATAGCCTCTCATTTTTTTGCGTGATAGACATAGCATATGCAATACACTTTTCTTTGCAAACATTGTGCTTGCTTCTAAATTTCAAAGAAACAGCTCAATATATTTTATCAAGCTTCGTATGTTCAATGAGCGAGAGCTTACAATGTTGTCAACATAATGAGACATGGTGCGTTTTTATGTCCAAACATTACTCCATACAATGTGTGAAACAATTTAGCTATTTATGTGAGGTGCCTAAAGGAAATCCTATAATGACCCTTTTTTACTATCTAACTGCTAAACAAAATAGACACATGTACCAACTTTTCGAATGTAAGACATGTAATTACAATTTGTTTTTCATGCAACGCATATTGTTTAACATTTTCAAATTAAATGCTAAGCATCCTCCTTGCAGTGCCCCATTTGAAAATAACTTCTATCGCCACAGAAAAAAGACCCGCCGTAATCACAATATGTTTAGGACATGTTTGATCTTTTTTCTTGAGTTTTAAAGAAACCAAAAAATCATCAAGACTTGTTCCATGAAAAATTAAATATAATCATGGTAATAAACGCATCTATCCACAGCAGATATATGCACATGCCAACCACGTGCTCAGTGGAATGATATTATGGAGGAAACTCGAGCTGTAAACAGAACAGTTTTTCCCGATTTGCTGAAGTGGGGTTAAAATAGCTTTTTTTTCATTAATCAGACGATGCAATGCAACAAATAAAAGTAGTAAGTAATATAACCTAATGATTATTACTTAGTAATTTCTTGTCTTGATGTTATTATGGTCGCATTTATTTTAAAACCAATGCTATTCGAACTCTGTGTGACAGAGGAATGGCGAACGAAATAAACACATGGCCTCAGGAAGACACCCATATGAAAAATCAAATTTTCAAGAATTATGGATAATGACAAGAAAAAAGCGAAACAAATGGTTGTAGCCATATTATCAATGAATCAAACTAACACTATATTCAATGCATTTTTCATCTCGTGAATGCTGTAGCTGCGCAGTTCTAACATGATTAATTTCCTCCTAATTAAAACAAAATAAACTTAATTATTAACTGATTTTGGTCTCCAACAGTAGGTTATTAGTGCATTAGCACTTTGAGTAACTTTGGGCTAGATTAGTAGAGTATTAAGCGCATTCTTGGTATTTCTTATTTTACACCAGACTAGTTCCAATATGGCTTGTACATCCCCCTTAAACAGACGCACAATAAATTCGTAACCTGAAATGTAATCGTACCGTTAAGGTCAACAACCGATGTTTCAAATGAGCATTTTCTTGAGAAGACAAGGTACGTAACTCCTTTTCCTTACGCAAATGGATTTCCTTCACCTTCAACATAGAAAAATACTGTAAACTAGAGCCGAGCTCGTTGCAAAGCAACGAGTAGGTCTTCCGTTGGAGCTGTGGACAGGAAGTACAGACCTTGGGTCAAGGTCACTGCACTTTCTTATGTCAACAACCTTTCCTCTCAGCATGAGCCTCCAGTGAATTTTAATTACAAAGTTATGCATAAACATTTTTTTCTTTGTCAGTGACCTTGATTTGCCAGAAAGACATTTGATCAGAGTCATGACAAAACCTCCAATCATAAGAAATCTATGTTTCAAGTAAAAGCCTCCAATGATTTTCATTTACTACTTCATGGCGTAGTAAAGAAAATATTTCTTCTGTCAGTGACCTTGATCTTAACAGAATTACCTTGGCTCTGTGTTAAGACAAACACCTTTTAGTGATTAGAAGTTCATAACCCTGATAGGAATTTTACAACTTTTCTGTCATTGGCCGATGAAGATGTTTGAAATTTGCATTATCTCGTTCCATTTTGTCAAAGGTCGGAAAAACAACATTGATTTTCAGAGGTATTTTAAAACATCACCGGATATTAATATTCAAACAACATGGAGTTTCTATTTATGAAAGATAGACGGGGTTGAAAGTCCCTTCCATAATACGTATTTGAGGTATTAGCTAACTTTACTTTCAATAAAATTAAATCAAAAGTCCACAAATAAAATATCTTTCCTCATTTATTTCAAAGTTTGGGTAAAAGGGGGGTGAGGAGCATGGGGATGTCTTGATATATCGCCTTAAGGTCAAGATCTAGTAAATGACTTTAGACTTATTTTGTGGTGCTAGATCCATTATGACGTCATAATCAATTTCATTTTTATTTTTCCCGTACTTTACGGCTTTAGCAGAATTATGTAGAAAAAAGGGTATTTTCATGGCATTCAATTTGAAATCATATGAAAAGTAATCCGGATGCCTATATTAAATTTGATATTATTTTAAAGAAGAGGCCATGAACATACAAATTACCGTTTTCTGAGAAACTGTAGGCAATCTGGATACATTTCCTTTGTTGAATATGAAAAAAAACTCCCATATTCATGATCGGTTTTCTTAATTTGTATTGAAAATGACTGTTCAAAATATGGTTTTTCATTTTGTTTACCTACAAATTATGACCCGAAACACCTTATTTGTCCAAGCTTTACTTATAAAGCATCATCAAAGGAATTTATTTCTCAAATTTGATAAATCTGTAGGCATCTTTCATTTACTAGATCTTGACCTTAAATGCATTCGAGGTTATTATTCTGTTAGACAAAAAGACCCGAGGAGTTGTGATTTGCTGATCATGATCTAAAACACGCTGACAAACCGAACCACATGGTTTTATACACGTTATTCAATCAATTTATTCATAATTATTTCCCTTGAAGGAGGAATGCATGGATAAATGATTAAAGAAAATTCCCGATGTACAATAGCATCCGTGCATGGACTTCATTTTAGTACTACTGTCTACATAATAATATTGTGCTTGAAGTTGAATAAAATCATCAAATAAATTAAATTTAAATAGGAAAGGGAGATTATGTGTAATAGAATAAAAATTAGACAATACTTGATACAGGGACTCGCTGGTAAAAACATGAATGTACTTGAATAAAATGCCTCTCACTCGCTTTCTCTCGTATGCGTATTTTTAAACCAAGGAAAGTAATTTGCGCTACAATGTAGATATAAGTTCATCATTTTAAAGAAAATACTGAGTTATATACGGTAAACGATACAAATGGTTTGACTTTGGTGCCGGTTATGATTTTAACAGTTTAATTTAGGTTGTAAAAGCGTGTAATTACATAATAAGTCTGTAATATTCAGATAAGATTGTTACCCCGGTATATTAGTTCTTAGATTCATACGATGCAGGTTTATTACTACTTGAATGTACATTGTATGACCTGCTACTGATATTTAATCGCGGAACAAAATTACAATGTTAGCACACTATACTAATCATTTATAAGGGTTTTGAATAAATTATAAACCAAATTAAGTTCATTGCTTTAAAATCATTATTTCTTGAACTTTACTATAAAACCTGTAATATAAATAGACAGTGTGCAGCACAGAAGTCACTTATGAAGTTTACACGTGCCGGTGTTACTTATCGATGTTTAATCCATTTCATTGAGTATAATTCTATCCTTACGATTCGGAAGATTCCTTTTAAAAGTTTAAAATTGGTATAGCCATGGTTAATATCTCTGATGAAAAAAAGTGTGTTTCGAAAACTTGTGTTGAAAACGGATTTATTTGTGTGTGAAAAGAGCAAAGCTTGTGCATTTTAATAAATATTGGTTGAGGTAAAGTAACTGAAGATCGCCAGTCCTTGCGCTATGAATCGTCAAATTACACATGGAGCTAACGAATGTTTAAAAATTGAAGACTGATTAATGTACATGAAAAATAAATGCCCCAGCGTTTTATACTAAAGTTAAACCTAAAACATTTTAAGATATTTTTGAAAGATTTAATTTACTTAGAGAAAATAATATTTGTTTACTGTTGTAGAATGGTTTGGATATACCAACTATTTTGCCTATGACTGCGGGGTCAATGGTGCACCGCGGTGTGTCGCTTTAGAATTTCTCGGCCGCGTGTAATCGAAAGATAGATTGCATAATGAATCTGGGTTCCAGGTGAATATGAGAATCGCACAGTAAATAACTGTGTGTTATTTGACTATTAGAAGTTTTTTTAATTAAGTCCGGGCGTATATTGTTTCCGTTCAAATTGTTTGTGTTTATATTCAAACGAATAAAAGATACTCGTCCTTTTTTTTCTATAGGAGTTGGAAAGATCTTTATTAATAAAAGGAAAATGATACCATCAAATACTCTGAACGGGAAACAAAGAACACGTTTAAAACCTAATTTAAAAATGAGATATGATACAGCGTTGTAAAATATTTATTACTTACGGCAAGTTTATTTCAATTATTCTTCAATATCAAAATGAGAACGGAGCCTTGTTTACGGTGAATACGGATCTAGCTTTCTTTCCTACCATACGTAAGACTCGAACAAAATAAATTTTCATGGGGCAGAGATAGTATAAAAAGGAACAATTTTATCAAGAATTAATTTAACTATTCTGTGGTTGTTTATTTTCGTGTATGACTGTAGGTTGCTGGATCACACGCCGATTGATTCCCGGTGACCGAATTTGCAAGACCACTATCGAGGGAGGCGTGTTATATAATTGTAAACAAACAAGGTGAATGTTAAAGCCGTGCACTTAATGGCTGTGAATAGTATATGTGCTTTTTAGTTATGTTTTATTTTCTCACTATATTGTTTGTTTTTATGTGATAAGAAGAAAAGATTGTATTTTCTTCCCTTTTAAGTAGACTTGGTTTATTCGATTTAAAAAAAAAATGAAATAAAAGGGAAAGTTGTCAGTGAATAAACATGATAATTTGGAAGAAAAAAAGCACAAACACTTCAAGAACTTTATTCTGAAGAATAATAGCATCCAATGTAGCCATGTTTATTATTTATAGTAAGCTTGCTTTGGTTACACGCATGAGGAGCTCTCGTTTACGTGCTGAGTGAAAAGAATTACCTGTGCATATAAAGGTCATGCACCAGCTCATTTAAAACAAGACTCAAACACAATAACAATTTCATGAGATCAGTAAGATGTTAAAACACAACTTTATATCGACAGTCATTTCGAAATATTTACCGTTTTTGAGTTATAAAGCAAAAACTTTAAAGGTCCCTTGATCCCTAATTATAGGGGCCAGCCCCTTTTGAATATTATTATATGAAAGCCCTTGCATTTATGCACAACTTTTGTTCATTATGTCTTAACAAAATATTTTTAGTTTTCAAGATAAAAAGGAAAATATGTGTAAATTTTCGCTCTTTTAAGCGTTCTAATTTTTGACCCCTATATAGCGCCATTGTGAATACAGAAATCGAAAAACAAAAACCTACATGCACAACTTCAATCCTTCTGTTACCTAAAATCAGTAAAAATTCTGCTCCAGCTTTTATGGTCTCTGAGCCTTTATCCGGAAACAAAAGCCTATAAATTTTCGTTTAAAGGGGAATAACTCAAAAGCGGAAGTGAATTTTTGAAATGTTAGATAGCACTCTGATAGAGTTTAATAATTAATGTTTATAATGTCTGAAAATTTGAGCCAAATCCGTTGATAAATAAGTGAGATATGAGGCCTCAAAGTTGGCGTCTAGGAAGTAGAAGAAAAAAAAAAAAGAATAATAATCATTACCAACAGAATCAGTAGAAGGTCTTCCGTTGGAAACGGAAGACCTTAACGAGAGAGAGCGAGAGAGAGAGAGAGAGAGAGAGAGAGAGAGAGAGAGAGAGATCTACATAGGCAATTTAGCCACATATGATCCACATATGCATTGCCTTTCATACGAGGATCATATTTTGAACATATGAGAATCATATGTATATACAATCAAATTAGAATCATATGTGGCAAATCATATGTGGATCATATGATCACACATATGTGAATCATATGAAGTAATATACATATGAAAACACGTTCATATGAGCATCATATGAATTTTTTGACAGTGATCATATGAGAATCATATGAAACAGTGATCATATGAGGATCATATGAAACAGTGTTCACTTCTTTGCCATTGGTATACTCAAGTAAAATTGAAATTTCAAAAATATAAATTATATCAATATTAATTTAAATGTACATTAATCAGAAGAATTTGTTACTTATGTAAAGTTCTACTCTGTTTAACCCCCCCCCCCCTTCCCTTATTAAAAAAAACCTTTCACAATTTTTTTTCTGTAATAATGCATTCTCATTACAAATTTCATAAAGATTAAATTAATTTACTTTTTATTTCAATTCTTTTGGGTTTGCTTGAGTAAAATAAAATTAATTCCGTATTTATTTCCGGACCGGCCTTGACTTTTATCGGATGACAGTGTACGTCATGTTTGACGTCACTGCTGCAGCAGAAGTGCTGAGTGTTGGAAAAAATAAATAATCTCCTAACAATTTTTAAAGATCTTTAATTCATATATTGTTTAAATATCTTTTCATTGCGGTAACAGGTTCGTATGTGAACTTACTTCTATAATACTCTCAGCACTTGTAATTGTTAAATTATTAAATGCATTTCGCCAACCTACATAACGTTAGTGATCTGTCATTTTGATTTGAATGGATGTAAACATAACAAATTAACATGTTCGGCTAAAGCCTTAAGGCATTACTTTGTCCCCCTTTTGACTTTTGTTACGTATTGATTTGAAAGTGAAAGTAGAAACCTTGTATAGCAGTTGGCATTTATCAGGTCCGCTTTAAAAAGCTATATAGCTTTATTAAGCCATTCAAAAAAAGCTTGATAAATATATATTATTATAACAGTAACTTGATCCGAAGGGTCGTATCACGTCGAGGTGACAGGCGCGGGTCATCAGATCTAACGAGATGCGAAGCGTCGAGTTTGATCTGATGATCCACGCCTGTCAACGAGACGTCATACGGCTCTTCGGATCAAGTTACTGTCATAATGATAAATTTATTATATACCCCCTTATAATTAGCTAAATATAGCAGAATAAAACTTTGAGATCAATTGTATAATATTTATCCATAAAACAAAGCATAATAACAAGGGAATTTTTAACGCGCAAGAAAAATAAAGTCATGTTTTTGCGTACTACGTCATCAGTTTCAGAGAGTGGTAAACCACAGTGTGGTGATCCGTAAAATCGGTTCAAACTCTGTAAAATGAACAGTTACAATAACAAGGAAATTGATGGGGTATTTATTAAAGCTATTAATATGCAGTTTTTCACAAAAACGTTATTTGCAAGATATAAACAAAGAGTCGCAAATATTTGACTATTCATATGTGTACTATGTACTATCAAAAAACAACCTAAATTATAGAATTTTGTAACATTGCTGCTGTTGAATACTTTTAAGCAAAAAAAAATTCCATTGTTTAATTAACTGTCCACTACTTTGGGTGAGGTGAGGCGTGGGTAAGTATGATTGCATCTCATTGTTCTGAATTCTCACCAATCTATTATCCTGTTGGATATAACTGGCCTCCTTTATAATTTCATTTAAGAAATAACTGTGTGGTCACTCATCAAAAGCCCCAAAACTTAAAAAACTCTGAGCAAATAGTCTCTCAAGGAGACACAATTAGGTGAGTGATTTTTACACGCATTGTATTCAGAAGAGTTCTTTTTACACATGCTGAAAAAATAAAACATTTGAGAGAAAAGACTGTTAAAATAACTTAATCAAGCTATTCTGAATAGCTTAATAAAGCTATATAGCTTTTTAAAGTTATACATGTAGAGCTTAATCAAGAGATTGTGCTGGACCTGTTTATGTATGTTGAAATCGTTATCAAATTGATTCTCTCATCAACTTAATGACAAATGTTTGTTTTTATGGACTATAGATGCATTCAACGACTTGAGTTCAGTGTCACAGTGCTGCTTTTTTTTTTAAATTAAATCCAAAAAGCACAAAGCTGATAAGACTGGCGATTGATCATAAAGCTGATTTGACAGATGATTGCATCACCACAATATTAAAGGTTAAAAATAAACACTTGCAATAAAAAAAAATAAAAGTGTACATCTGTAATGACTCCTTTATGACAATCTGAAATATTTCTTGATAATTTCGTTTTGTTCCTTTATAAGTCAACATTGTTTGCAAGGCTTATAAAAATAATAAATTCAACTCAATAATTTAAAAGTTTTATTCTACATTATGAAACAATTTTAATCCAATGCACTTTTAAAAGATGGAAAGTATAAATAGAATTCGCTGGCTTTAAAAGCTATGAAACTTTACAATAACTTTGGGGGGTAAATTGAATTTTGAATTTCAGCTAAAAATTTATAATAACAGTGGCAATTTTCAAGGTACAAATACATGTGCATGTGTGTTGAAAGTTCCTCAGATAGCTAATCCATTGAATATTTACGCCTATGTATTCATTGACTGACATTTATAAAAAAAAAAACACTAGAGAACCTAGCTAGTTTCAGGTAAAATGTACTCACTCTTTTTTGTAGTAAGTTAAAGTTTTATTTATGCTTGAAAAATATCTACTGTGTGAATATTTGTTTACAGGCTCAATATACAGTCAGCCCGTCATAAGAAAAAATCCAAGGATCCAAGGCTTGCTTCAAAGTTTAGGTAACTTCACACAGTTTAATAAACTTTGCCAACAAAGTCTGGGATATCCTGGAATGACAGTGTCTATCATTCTACCTGTCTACTTGTCTGTAGTTTTTTGTGTCCAAAAGTAATATATTTGTGACAGAATCTTCTTAATTTTTGGCAATTTGAATTAATATATATACTAATTGAACATTCTAAAATCAATTGTCAAAATAAAAAAAAAAGCTTTTTATTATTGTATTATGAAACAGATCTTCCAACAGTGTAATTGTCCTGCAAATTACATCATATGATTCCACAAAACACCTAGTATAACATTTATGAAATTAGTTTTATCTCATATCATATCTGTGTCAGTGAATTGAGCATACATTTGTTTGCTGATCATCATCGATAAGTAACCTAAATATAACTTGTAGAATTGATTTTGTTATTTAAGAATTATTTTATTTTTATTTTGAAATTTTTGTAGAGTCTTCATTCTGTACCACAAAGAAATTGTTCAGGAAGGGGAGAACTGGTGGATTTGCATTTTTGGTACAGTTCAAAGAGATTTTCAAAATGGTCATGGAAGATCAGAGGGAGGACAACTGAAAATATTGAAAGATACAGAAGGAAATAGAACAAGGAAATATATGGAATAATTATGAAATGGGGAAGATTTACACATTCTTGTCTGAATTTGACCTGTAAAGATTTCCCATTCTTATTTGTATGCTGGAATATCAGTTTGATTGTGCAATCTCATACATGAAGTTAAAAACTTATTCACATTTTGCATTTCTTGCTTCATGAATAATTTTGATTTTTCATAAATTCACAATAGACCTCATGTCATTTTGTATTTATATATAAGTACATGACCTAATTATGTCAATCATTTGTACACGTATACATGTTTAACTACTTAATCATTTTGCTGAAATCTTATAATTTGTACTCATTTAGAATATGTTAAATACATGTATCGACAAATGCTACTGACTTGTTAGTGTATTTTGTTTTGTTTAGAATGTACACTGTAAAAATAAGTTATTTCTCATGATGAAAATAATTTTATCAAAAAAGTTTGTAAGCATTATTATAAGAAATTTAAAATATTTTACCAATGAAGATAGATCATTGTAATGTAATGAATTTTCATCTTAAGCAAAAATGTCTGATTTTTATTAAAAGAATGTGAAAAATATTGACAGAGAACACACATGAGTGTTTAATATGATTTACATATGAATCCCTTTTCATATGATTCTCATATGCTTGAAACACACATAAACCATTCATATGCAAATCATATGAAATTATTTTCATATGATTCACATATGTGGATCATATGTAAATGATATGATTTGGTTCATATGATTCACATATATTGCCCTTTTTTATGATTCTCATATGAAACCAATCATATAAGAATCATATGATACTCATATGTGGATCATTTGTGGCTAAGTTGCCTCTGTACCCTTAATCACTTGATGTTCTTTGTTTAATTTTGTTTTTACACACGAATGTTGACCTACGTTTACCTTTATACTTTGCCCCTTTTCTCTTATGATTGCCGATAACGTGTAAAATATTGGGTTGAGTGCAGAGTTTACGAGTAAAACAAGAACAATCATCCAGGCATAAACTTCTTGTGTAACGTCTATTCCGGAGAACGTCAACATTCCTTTGAAAAAAACCCGAAAGTAATATTATTGATTGCTCTTTCATGCTTAATCAACTATTGGACAACAGAATTTTGGCGGTTCACATCACATAAGAATGCATGTCTAGTATTTGAACTAAAAGATTTAGCTTAATCTGCATACATCTGTACATAGGAAACAGGATTTATTAAAAATAAACTATTATGAAAAAGTCTCTTAATGCGGCCTTCAAGTAAACATTTAGATCATTCACTGACCTATATTTAATTGACGATATAACATTACATTACTACATACTTACCAATGATTCCTATTGGTATCCAACAGAAGAGGTCACTCAGAACAACAGCAACCACAGATTTTGCAAGAGCCACCTCCCTTTGACGCAAGTTTGAATCATTACAAATCCTTCCAGATTTAATGACTTCATAAAAAATTACTAGCTGTCCAATAGTTATACCAACAAAAATCAAGAAATTAAAACCAATGAAAATTATCATGGAATATTGCCAACCCTTTTGTCGATAGACGGATAATGGTAGGGATATGCAAATAGAAGACTGGGCATAAAAGCCGTCAAACATTTCCAATCCAATAGGTAAAATTGGAAAGATTGAGAGACAAATGACGATAGACCAGCAAAATATTGAAAATCCTAAAATCAGTTTTCTTTCTTTTTGAAAAAGGAAATTTTGTTGCAACAACTCTGTCAACTGTTATCAAGAGAACAAATAGAGCAGACGCCTCACTTGACAATGTGGCCAAAATACCAGCAAAAGTACAAAGGTCACTTTGTCGCCATTCATAATCCATAAATCCATAATACCCTTTATAAATCAAATTCATGATGGCAATGATGAATAAATATACCCCCATCAGAAAATCAGCGATGCCAAGATTTATACATAAAATAAAGTATGAAAATGATGACCTTTTTCTGAATGTGGTAAAACTGCAAACAAAAGAGATAGCATTGCCAATTGTTGCAAGTAGCGCTATATACCAGATCAAAACATTTAAGATAGGGACACTTTTCAATTGTTCACAAGAGGATATTTCATTTCTAGGAGCAATGCACTGAACATCATATATACTACGTGGTTTTGCACAAGAAATTGAAAATAAATCCACTTTCAGCAGTTTTAGGTGAAATAATCCAAGGAACATTTCTTTAACAGGTGTAATTCTATTATTCTGTATATAGAGATTTTCTAGATTTTCCAAGTTTATAAACAAATCTTTACCGAAATATGCGATTTTATTGTTGGATATATCTAAAGTTACTAAATTTTTTTAAATTGTAAAAGGCCTTTTCATATATTACATCGATCCTATTGGAGTTAAGATAAAGAGATATGAGCTGCTTTAATGGTTTGAAGTGATTATTCGTAATTCTCTTTCGCGAATTATTTGAAAGATCTAAGAAGCATACAGATATTAAATCTTCAAAAGAATTTTGTTCAACTTCCTGAATTTGATTCCCTTGTAGCTTAAGTATTTGTAAGTTCAATTTAAATCTAAAATCTCTGTTTTGTACCTTTAGTATTTCATTAAGGAGAGATCAATCTGTTTTATTTCGGTCGGAAAAATTATAGACTTAAACATGTTTCTTATTGCACTATTCTGCAAACTAAAATAATATCCCCTGTTGAAGGAAAGGTGCTTCTGCGTTATCATATCATTGTAGCTTGTATAGAGTTTTCTATATACTACAGGATATTTTTCTCTGATGAAGACCGAGGAATCCATTTCTTTTACATTGAAAACAGTTATGTCGTCTTTTATGGCGTTATTGTACCGAGATGATTTAAAGAATATTTTTATACGATTGTTCTTAGACGTTTTAATTTTAATGTCGAGATAGTTTTCATGAAATGAAAAAGAAGCAAAAAGATCTTTAGATCTAGGCATTTGATTGGGTCTATTTGAGTCTATTTCAAGTGAAAAACGTGATGTGGTAGTAGAAGAATATATTCGTAAATATTTAACTGAACAATTAAAAAATTGTAGCATTTGTAATTGTTCTGAAGGTTTATAACTTTGATAAATTGTAATATTATTCATAGAACTATTGACTAACTTAACATGCCGAAAAGTCCTAGCGTTCGATTGATCTAATAAAAGAGAATCAATATCTGATTGCATTATATCTAAAGAATAAGCAGGAAAGGCGAAACGATTTGAGACAGAAACTTTGCCATAGATAAGATTTTCCCATTCCAAAAATGGATAAATGTGTGCAGTGTAGCTAAAACATTTCATTTTTGATTTTGAAGATGTACAAGACGATGGAAATTCTTGAACACATTTCCATAAACCCGAAGATAACACACATTTACCAGACAAACTAATTTTTGACTGGTTAAGCTATCCACTGCGTTTTTGTAATGCCTTCAAATCGTAATAGCTGTCAGAGATTGGTTCATTTGTAAAAATCAACATCCGATATATTGCTGTTTAAGAACGGTATACAGTCAGGTTCCGTTTGATTTTCTCCATCTATGGTGCTTCTCAAGACATTGTGTTTATCTGTGAAGGTTTTGCATTTAATTACTTTTGAAGTTTGGTTACGCTTTGATGAAATTTTATGTATAGATTTGAAGTCACCTGGAAAGACAAAGGGATTGGATTCTTGATTGCTGAGGAAAATAATGTGTGTATGATTTTTTCAGAGGAATTTATTCTACCATATAGATGGGCATGAACTCTTGAAACCATCAAAAAGAAAAGATATGGATAAATAGATATCATAAGATGTGTATAATTACAATTTCTTCGTCACTTCCATCAAAACAGTCCATTTTTCCTGTCACAAAACCGTGTTCTTGGTATACAGTCTTTACTTCTAAGATAACGGAATTCTTCGTTCGGACACCGCTCAGTCACTGAAATTTATATGTATATTGATCTGATAACAGTTTGATAATCTTTTGCAATAAAATGTATCTTTCTGAGACGCGGATCTATCTGTCAATGAAATTAACAAAATTCCTATTTTTATATAAAGTATATAAGAAAAAGCTTATTCACAATATAATCTTTTTTAATTTGGAAGAATGTACACTTTTGTAACTCTTCATACATGTACCCTTTGAAAAGGAATACGCCTTTCCAATATCTTCGTTTCAATTCTTGTTACCAGACAGTATCTGCCAACTGTCTCCAGTACTTTGACGCAGTTCAAATTTGATAAATTAGTTTGTAAATATTTGATAGGGGTTTGATATTTGAGCTTTTGGCTAATACTGAAACGATGAAATACGATGAAATCAATATCGTCCTAAAATTCTTCAGTGTAATTTTATGTGTACTTGTAGCTAGAACAAGGATTAACATCCCAACCTTATCTTAATTTTTGAAACTCAAATGGAACAGCCATGCTTACAATATGTACACACAATGCTAACTATCCAGGTAATCATACACCAGAATAAATTGGAATGGTCTAAAAATATTTTTTGTAATGTGCATGCGCAATTCCAATTGGAGTTTTATGAAGACACTTACTTTTACATTCAACAGCTGACTTTTACATTTTAGTAAATGGAGTAAGTCACTGTTTCAATTGTAAAAGTCAGTCGTCGATTGTAAAAGTAAGTCTCTTCATAAAACTCCATTTAGAAATGCAATTATAAAATAAAACTTACCAGTGCAAGGGCCACTGCTGATAAAAATATCATCAAGTATCGCGAAATTCTTAGAATAATTGTAAAACTGAGATTGAAAAACAATCTAAAACAAAGAATGAGTATAATTCATTGCAAAAACCTAAATATTTTTCAAAATTACATGTATATGGAAAGTGACAAAAATTGATTTTTTCAAATTTTATAACATAGGTTCTTAAATGTTACCTTATGTTTCAACCTAATTGAGAGATCAATCGAGGTCTTTTGGAGGTAGTTTTGAATCGAATGCTTCTTCGTGAGGATCACATCTTCATTCCCCGAGTATGCATTAAGTAATTTATGAATATGACTCCGTTTGGGCACATACGCCACCGTTAATGTTGTAAAACCAATCAGCATGTAGGAATAATGAAGACACTGAATTGTTTCTGACAGGGACAAAGTTCCACTCAGCAGGTAAAACCGCTGCTCTATATGCTTGTCTTAAACAAAAAAAGGAAGAACAGCCATATTTGAAGCTGATATAAGTGATGTGCTCTTCAGGAGGAGATCTAAAATTTGAGAAGAGGGTGTCTAGAGAAAGCATATTTTTTTGAATGCACTCATCAGGGGTCTGATTTACAACCCACCCCTCCAACCCCTAAAAAACCGAAATAAATAAATAATAATTAATAACGATTAAGCGCCAGTTGACAACTTTCTAATGGATTGTACCTTACCTGGCATACAAACAATTCAATATTCAATACATCGAACGATGGTTTGTATATTTCCCAACTTCAGTAGTTGTTCTCGAAGTCACAATTAGCTGTGAAATCAAAATATTCTACAGGTAAAGGTCACAGCGAAATGAGAAAATAATGAAATAAGGGGACTGAATTTTTTATTTTAAAAAAAGTGTAATTCATTGAATTTAAAAAAAAATCAACCATTAATTCATCTTTTAATTTTTCTGTCTATGAATTATGAAATAAATGGACAAATATTTAACATTTAGATGCTAATATTTTCTTGCACACAAGAATCAATTGAGGCACAGGCTAAGCTATAACTTTTAAAAGAGGATTTAAAACAATTATATTGCAATTCATAAACTTTCATCGACATCTCAACACGTCCCTGAAACTTGGGGATTTGCTGCGTTGTATATAAGCATTAGTGTCTCGCAAACACTTCCACTTATACGGTATGAAAATGATTGATATACCTGAATGTTTGCCAATTCCATACTCAATGGCGTATTGCTGAAAGAGGACGAACGCCCACGCTGTACTTCTCGTCATTTTGGTTAAGTACTTCCTCTGTAGTGACGGCTTATACAAAAAAAAAAGATTTCAATGAAAAATCATATTTTAACCATAAATTGCAATATTAATCTTTCTATGAGTTTGTAAGGGGATATTTTACGTATTCATTTTTTCAAAACATCAAAATGCTTATTTGGTTGTTAGAACTAGAATTAATGCTTCAACTGTTGCGAAAACCCGCTTAAACGAGTTACAAAATGTATATAATGTTGCGGTGCAGTGGCTGCAATATTACTTACAATTCTCATAATTAAAAATAAAATTGCATTCTCTCTTAAACAGTTCAGCTCATGATCTGTTTAAAGTCTAAAAGCATCTAAAAGCATGAAATGTTATTATGGTGTTATATTGTGGAATTTCGGACACATTGCTGTAGAAGAGACATGGAATTTAATGTAGGGTAGTCTTGTTGTAGCCTTGTTTGGAATATGTTTACATTAAAACTTAATGTGTAATTAGACATTTTAAGTTACTTGGATAACGATTTCCCCCCTCTGTGTAGCTGTATATCTAAAACATTGGGCAAAGTTCTGTGCAGGACTTATGAAAAATTGCCAATATCGTAGAATATCATTTTAAAAGCATTCTTTTTTTCTTACTTTTACAAATGTAGGCAAATTGCCATGCATAAAATGGCCTAGCACTTATATCAATTAATTTACTATCACCCTCTTTTCCTTTTCATATATCAAAATGAAGTAGACATTTTATGGTTAAATTTCCTGTAATAAAATTTCTTTTTGAGAATCCAGATACTGGAAAACAGGCTTCGAGAAATTGCAATGTTCTAGAAATTTGCAGAAAACATGCGTATATGACTACCTTCAGCAAAGAAGAAGAATATGAGCAAAGCCCACGTATATAAAAACATGTTTTTGATCTTCAGAAACAGATCTTTCATTATCTTTCGTTATGAATTTGCATATTACGCATTACGCTTTTTATGACGTCATAATGCCTTGACTAGAGGGAAAATTAAGTCATGATATAAGTGATAAGTGATAATTACTGCATTTGCAGTTTTAACTGAGCGGTGTCGATTTTTTAGATACACGCAGGGGAAAAATAAAGCTCAAAATAGCTCTTCCCTAGCACAAAAATACTATAGTTAACTATAGATAACTAGAGTTTACTATAGTTAACTATAGTTAACTGTAGTTATAACTTTGACACTTTGAAAACTTTGATTTACTATAGTGATAACTTTGACACTTTGAAAAATGTTGACGAAAACTTTGACACTTTGAAAAACTTTTGCGAAAACTTTGACATTTTGAAAAACTTTATCAAAAACTTTGACACTTTGAAAAACTTTATTTAAAAAACTTTGACGCTTTGAAAAACTTTGGCGAAAACTTTGGCACTTTGAAAAACTTTATCGAAAACTTTGACACTTTGAAAAACTTTATCGAAAATTTTGATACTTCGAAAAACTCTAGCGAAAACTTTGACTCTTTGAAAAATTTTATTGAAAACTGTGATATTTTGAAAAAGTTTATCGAAAACTTTGATACTTTGAAAAAATTTATCGAAAACTTTGACACTTTGAATGAAAAACTTAATCGAAAACTTTGAAACTTTGAAAAAGTTTATCAAAAACTTTGACACTTTGAAAAAGTTTATCGAAAATTTTGACACTTTGAAAAACTTTTTCGAAAAAATTGGATAATTTAACACTTTGAAAAACTTTGACACTTTGAAAAACTTTGGAGAAAACTTTGATACTTTGAAAAACTTTATCGAAAACTTTGACACTTTTCAAAAACTTTGGCGAAAACTTTGATACAGACCCTGAGACGTACTACTACCCCAAAAAAGCGTGTAAATTTCGTGCGCTTTCCGTTTCGTGCAAACCGTGTAGCGTTTCGTGTAAACCGTGCAGCGTTTCGTGTAAGCTCCAAAGCGTTTCGTGCAAACCGTGTAGCGAGCGTGCGAGAAGCGTGTGAGAAACGTGCGACTTTCGTGTAAGAACCGTGTGAGAAACGTGTGAATTTCGTGCAAGAATCGTGTAAGATTCATTCGGAAGTCCTTTCAATTTAAATATAGCATTGGATGGGTTAGGATGTCGAATTGTATTAGTATTTTATTATTGAATTAGTTATGAATGTAATATTTTTGGAGTACGATAAATGGAACAACAAAACAAAATTACACGGTAATGTATGAAATATTTTTATTTGTGTTTTTTTCTTCTAAAGAAAATGCTTTCAAATTAATCAACTATATTAACAATTTTAAGAGCATTGAACTCAATATACTATCAACGCGATCATGGCTTCCTAAATATTTTTTTTTTCTCAAAGAAAGAAAGAAATACCTGTTTATTTTATTTTTAATTTAAAGGAAAAATATATCAGGTCTCAGCTCTTGTCTTTACACTCAACGTACGTGTAAGAAAGTTTTGAAAAGATGTGTCATTAAATACCTTTTTATTCATAAAATATGTTGTTCAATATTGTCAAATAAATGGATTATAATTTTAAATCGCATGCCAAGACGACCACATGTATAGAAGGGGGGGGGGGGCTATTAAATTGAATTACTAGTACAGTCTTTCATTTTTTGTTGTAACTTTCAATCTAATATTAGTTTGAATAAATGCCAAATTTTCTATTTTTTTTAAATCCTTTGTTAAATGTGTGCAGCGATACACCCCTTAAAAATATATATGAATCTTCTTTCCGTTTTTCAGCTGTGATCAAGGTTATTTACAACAGCTATCACGGGCTCCGAGTGCATGCAACTGAAAACCGGTTTTGATATATATACATAATTATGAAGTTCACGGTTTAATGACACCTGAAAATTACGATTGGGTTTTATTTTTTGTCCAAATAAAATTGTTCTAAACAGATTTAATGGGTACAACTTATATATCAGTGTATTTTGTATTTTATTCATTTTGTTAATCTAATTTTTAGTCGTAAACAGTAAAATAAAGAGAACTGATTTGGTAGTCCTTTCATGAATACCATGTAAGAAAAGTTCAGGATTAAATCATTAATAATTGTATATATTTTTTGTTTTATAAATCACGTACTTTATATTATATCAGAGGTTTTTCAGTTTTGTTGTATTATACCTGAATGCCGTGTAAAGATCGATCTACATTGTATGTACAATGTGTAGTCAAATGCCGCGACTATTAATTAATGTACATATATATACAGTCATAATCTAGTCGGGTTTTGAAATGAAGAATTTCACAGTATAATGGGTAAACTGATGTTATTTGAAAAGCTTCATGCAAAAAGAGAAAGATAATAAAAATAGATTAAGATATCACATTTACCCCCCCCCCCCTCCACTTACCGATTTTCTTCCTACAGATAATGCTTACGTAAGATGAAAAAATCTTTAAAAATATATCAATAATCGTTAGTAGAGTACATAGGCAAATTCAAAATCAAGAAAAATAATCCGGCTACGGAAATCAAACACAGTATAATTAATATTATTTAAAATCAATGAGTTCATATTTCCGGAGTAAGAAATAGAATTTTTGTTTTATAAATTTATAGAACTATACTCGTAAAAATATTTAATTGCAAAAGATACATGTACATTGTAATAAATTATAATTTATAAAAATTGTATTTTATCAAACACTGACTCATTATATCGGCATTTCGTTTTTGAACATTTGGATAAATAAATAAATACGCAACGAATTATTCAATAATTAATTACAACTGTCAGAGTGATAAATATTTCTATCGGTTTGTATGATACTAGTGTACTGATTTTAATTTAAAAAGCTTCTAAATGTGGCTTTGTGAAAGATTTCCATTAAATAAATGATTAAACCGTAATATCCGAGATATTCCGAGTAGAAAATCCAAACTGAGGCCAAAACGTGCAAGAATCGTGTACAAAGCGTGTGAGAAACGTGTACAAAGCGTTTCGTGCAGCCTTTCGTGTAAACCGTGCAGCCTTTCGTGCAAAGCGTTTCGTGTAAACCGTGTAGCGTTTCGTGCAAACCGTGTAGCGTTTCGTGTAAACCGTGCAGCGTTTCGTGCAAACCGTGTAGCGTTCGTGTACCGTTCGTGCAGCGAGCGTGTGGGGTAGTAGCACGTCTCAGGGTCTGTACTTTGAAAATCTTTATCGAAAACTTTTACACTTTTCAAAAACTTTGGCGAAAACTTTGACACTTTGAAAAACTTTGGCGAAAACTTTGACACTTTGAAAAACTTTGGCGAAAACTTTGACACTTTGAAAAACTTTGGCGAAAACTTTGACACTTTGAAAAAATTTGGCGAAAACTTTGACACTTTGATTTACTATGGTTAACTATAGTAAACTATAGTGAACTTTAGTATTTTTTTGTTAAGGTTGCTCTTTCTAATAATTTTTTAAACTTCCAAAGTTCAATAATTTAAAAAAGTGCTCAAAAATGGATAGCAATACTGTAATGAATTTATGAAGCTACTACAAAGAAAAGTGTTGATGATAATCAACGCCTTATGATAACTGCAAATCACTATAATTTATGAATAAAACACACTTTAATAATATCTTTTACGTGACAACAAATCTAAATCCACATACCTATTTTCATTTACCACCGTACAGCAATGAAAGAAAAACGTTGGTACGTTCTCTGTATATTATGTTTGTCTCCACAGGTTATCATTTGATCAAGCCGAGGAAATTAAGACTCCCGAATAGCTAAGGGCATTTTATCTGAAAGTTTACTACCAATATTAATGTGTTTAGATATTCAACAGACACGATAGGAAACGTTGATGAACTTTTTAACGATTTCGAATTTGTTTTAGCAATTTCCAGATAGAATATTTCAAAAGGTACTTCTAAATTAAAAGTGAGATATATCATTTCAAAGTAATAAAAATTTGAAATAGCATGATCTTTACATCCTTATTAATGGTAAAAGAAAAAAGTTAATATGTTTCTTACAATTTATTTGCAGGGATTTTATAAATCAAATATATTCCATAATATGTATTTTGATTTTTGTTCAACTTTTAGGTAGAATTAAAATATGAGGGCGTACTCTTTGAATTACATATCAGAAATGGGGATAATGTTATTATTTTATTATTTTTTATGCCACTCTGTGTTAACTATAAGTAATCTTCAAATGTTCAAATATATTAAGAATTGAAGCATGTACATTACCTTTTCATGAAACAAGGAAAGACTATTTTTGCAGGTCCTTTGACCGACCTTTTCAACTTTTTAATTTTTCCCCATGTTTTTAATTCATCAAAATGATACTTTACCGGTTGGCTATTATATAAGATTCATTAAGTCATACACATGTATTTAATTAACAAGAATGTTTAGATAAATTAATTTATTGAATCTGTTTACCATCATTGGACAACAAAATATATATAAATCACAACATAATCAGGTATATTGTTTCCCGTATGTATTTGTCTTATCAGCAATTCATCAAAATGACAACATTTTGAGAAAAAGGTTATTCTTGCAAACAAAATACATTATTAATGCACGAGCGCCATGGCCCTCAAGGCAAAGGAACGTACGGATGAGCTCTCCATTATCCATGCAATTTGATAAAGAAAACAAATTTAAATTGTTTATGATGATAGATGTTATTATGTGCATGTATGCACAAATGCCAGAATACGAGACAATTTAATCCATCAAAATAATTAAAATGTACTCTCACTATTGTTTACATAAATAAATCAAACTGAATCGATTAATTAAAGTACAAGTTCTCTTGACAATTTTTCTCAGAATTCTATCTAGTTGGTCTTTGATATTGTAGGTAGCATAAGCCGCATGAGAGATGCATGCATATTATGTTCCTGTCTTTTCACTTTGCGAAATTAACATTCAGATATAATTATTAAGATATCAACTCAAACACCTACTTTTTAAAAACGATTATCAGCATCAGATGGGGAAACAATTACAAATGTACATACACTAGACAAAATTGCTAACGCACCACCTAAGAGAATTGACATTTTACTTTTAAAACCTGTTCATGATGTATTTGATACATAAATATGTTACTTTAATAAAAAGATATGTCATATTAATGTCAAAACTTATAAATAGCTATAATGTTTACTGAAGTGTGAAGAATTCATCGAAAAAAAAAATTAAAATCGTGTCTATTCCATTTTGGAAGAATGTTTTTTTTCTTCTATTTTTTTCTTTGCATTTGTGTTCTTTACATTTGAACTAATTAAAAATTCTGAAAAAAGTTACAACGTGTTCGGCGTTTGGCTAGAAGCGCGTGCTAAAGCAGACAGTATTGCGTCTGCCTGGGGTTCCTTTAGGGAAAACTAAAAAATGAAAACAATAAAGAGCTGATGAATTCCACTCATGAAAAAGTGTTACAAATAGATTAACAATCATAAAAATGTTTACTATAGATTACCACTGCATTAAGTTAGCAGCATACAATAAGTTGAAAATTGTACCACAAAACTGGGTCAACCGGAAGTAGAGTGGTTTTGGTATAGACACTTAGGCACAGGATGATTATTAGGCGATATGAAAGTCAATGACATCTTGTTATTTGATTTGTAACTGGGGGACTACTTCTGTGGCTACCTCAAAGATCACCTTAAGTGATCAAGAATTTCATATCTTGGCAAAAATGGTACGCAGTGCACAACTGGAAATTGGTTTTCGGACAAGAAGGTCATTCAAGGGTCTTTTCATGATACCAAGACAATTGTCAATCCCACTGTTTTGGAAATAATGGCATATTATATACATGCACTAGTACCGATCTGGCAAATGTTCAATTCACAAATAAGAATTAACAAGTGGTGCGTTAGCAATTTGTCTAGTATACGAGGGGTTATCAAAAAGTTCGTGGACTGAGGTTATAAAATTAGTACTATTTAGTCTGTACTTTCAAAATTTATAAGGGACATAAAACAACAAAAAATAAAGAAATGTTGAAAATTTTAGCTTGACTCGTTCATTATTTGCTGAAATATGATGAAATAAAAACGACATTATATGATAACCCGGTGCCGTCGCCGTTTAGTTTCATGACGTCCGACAACGTCATTGTTATTCAATGTCCGCTTCTTCTACATCATACACCGGTCACGGTAGCCTAGTGGTAGAGCGTTTGCTTCGTGATCGGGAGGCCCGGGTTCGATTCTCGTTCGCGGCGCCGCGTCATACCTAAGACGTAAACAAAGGTAGTGACTGTTCCTTCGCCAAGCGCTCGGCACTAGAAGTGAAAGTCACGGGTCTTTCGGATATGACCTTAAAAACGTAGGTCCCGTGTCACGGTAGGCGTTGGCACGATAAAGAACCCTCACTGCTCAAAGGCCCTGAGTGCCGAGTATAGGTCTAAATTTGAAGCCCTTCACCGGCATACGGTGACGTCTCCATATGAGTGAAAAATTCTCGAGAGGGACGTTAAACAATATACAATCAATCAATCAATCTACATCATACACTTAGTTTGATGAGATTCCCTGGAGTTGAGTAAGGACTTAAACCCGTCTTGTTTATATGACTTTACAATGTCAGGAACACCAGCTTTCAAGGCATAAATAATATTGCAAATGAATTTATACATTGGGAGAGATACTCGCTCGGTTGTGTCAGCATATTATGCTTTTGGGAGTTTAATATCTACAACATATTATCAAAGTCATTTTTTGATGTGATTGATCTTTCACACCTTGACTGCATATCGACATTAACTGTGCATCCCTTTTCTCTCTGAATCTCATTTTGGCATTAAAAAAGTACACTGGATGCATTTAATTTCTCCATAGCCAGTTTAAACATTTCCTAGGTCTATACCACTTTTTTCAGGGTCAAAACTTTTAAGAATGTCGGAAAATGAAACCCCTTCCCCCTTTTGAGGTCATTTTCAAGGACCTATTTGTTTGGACACTCCATGTCAAATTTACGATAAATTTTCATAGAACTTTCAGAATGAAGTGAAAATTTTATATTTTATGAAGCAATAGTGTCCCAACATATACCTGAATTAACGGCACTTTTGGGCATTAAATGTTCATATCAAAAGAGTTTTTCTCAGTTATACTTCGGTCGAAAAGACGTCGTATTCGAGGTTGCACCACCTGGACATACCATAGCTTACAAAAACATTACTAATCTACTAAAGAATAAAATTTATGATTTGCGGTTTATTCTATAGATAGAAAAGGTGATGCTTACCAGATGTTTTAAAATTCATCGATGTACCTAAAGCGGTTTTAGTTTTATGGTGCCAGTCCACGAACTTTTTGATACCCCTTCGTATATACATTTGTAAAAAGAAGCATTTTGCGTGCATTGGAATTTATATGCATCGCTAACACTAAGAATAAAAGCACAAAATTTAAGTATGTTTTATGTCATTTTGATTTCAAGCTTGTATATTATATGGTAATTATTACTTCATTCGAATCCATCTCTTCTACTGATTCTATTTATATCGGTCGCAAACATTAGTTATTTTTTCTTTATCAATTCTTCATCGGCAGAGTGTAAAAGATAATTGTCAGACAGCTTTTATTATAAAAACGACGCATCTGATACATGCATTACGTAACAGTATATTTTATCCAATGCTTCTATCTACAAAATATTTATCTCTACCAAATTCTATTTCATAGAGTAATCTTTTTATGTTTTTAAAAGTTTATTAACAGTACTGTATTTGTTAAAATTATCCTTGTGTTTGTGTGGCTTGTATTTTTTTTTTGTAGTATAATATGCAAAACAAATAATACGAAAGTATATATTACTAAATATGTGTTAAAATGAGGGGAATAGAGGGATTACTGTAGACTATATAAGTAAGCATAAAACGCTTAATGTTATAATAGGAAAATCAATCAAAGGGGGTTTAACACGATTTTTTTGTATGTATCATTTTCAGGTAAATGATATAACGTACAGTATTCAATATAAAGTCCATAAAACAATACAAAAATAGGAGCACAGCAAATACGGAGGTCCAAAACTTCAGAAGTGAGTTTAATTGCCAGAGAGGAATGAATATCCCAATGATGAATTGCAGTGCTGACAAGGTAATTGTTTCGACCATAGAGGTAACTAAATGATGATTTTAAACGGGACTGCTGTTATTCTTCTTTCATCAACTTGTTTGTCTATAATTTACTTCGTTTTAGAAATTGTTCATACGTAGAGCATGCTCTTGCGTATCGAATCAACTGAGATGTATAAACTCCGTATGCAGGTGAAGAAGGTACATGTATACTGATGCATAACTAGGGGCGGGGATTGACGATAGAAAAGTTGAAAGTCATCACATTTATCATAGAGCTTTGTTGTTACATGTAGCTAGATTACCATTAATGTCTTATTCAAGTAAATATCCAAATATGAGATAGATGTGTCAGATTCTGTGATATCTTTTATCTCAAGCTCACCGGGATAAATGGTATTGACATAGAATTGGAAATGACATGTACCATTGTAAATTGACAATGCTATGTTTGTCAATATATTAAAATGTCGACTTGAAGGCTACTGCAAGTGTTTACTTCTTTCCACGCATAAGATTTTGGACAAATTCTGCTTGATATGAAAAAGAAATTCTTCTAATATCGGGGCGCAGTTGGTACCCATGGGAATTCCAATAAATTTTAAAGAAGACATGTTGTATTCTTCTACACAATCACAATTTCTTTATGAGATGAAAAAATTACACCATATTCGCAAAGCACGGCCAAAATTAGCTGCAGAACTGTAGCTCTCCGAAAAAAAATATATTGATAGACGGGAGAGCTACAGTGCCACCCATTGAAAAAACTGTATATTTATTGCGCACAAAAAAGTGCGCTCGGTTCTCGATTCATTTCTCCATGTTTTTTAAACTGTTATCTCAAAATATTACTAACCGTGTGTTTCTAACATATTCTTTGACTCTTTCCACTACAAAACATTCCTCACAATTGTTGTTAATAGTCCTCTTGACCCTGATATTGTAATCATCGAACATTTCTCTTATTTATACTGCCATTTTGGTTTTAAAGATAATTCGGTCCAATATGCTTCGTTCAGATGTCAACTACGAGAGTATTTGATAGAGGAGAGAGGAATTGTTTGAAATCTCCCATTTTTTGCAATTGAGATAAGAATTTGGAAGAATTAATCAAGAACCGAGCGCACTTTTCTGTGCGCAATAAATATACAGTTTTTTCAATGGGTGGCACTGTAGCTCTCCGGTCTATCAATATATTTTTATTCGGAGAGCTACAGATCTGCAGCTAGGCCAAAATGTACGAACTGCTCCCTACGTGCAGACTTCTTACCGTGGTCTTAGTTGATATAACTATTATAAATACATACTTGAAGATAATTTGACACAATGACCGATTTAATTTATGTATCTTAGTTAAGAGTCTGTAGAGATATTTGTCATTTATAAAACTATTTAATATTGATTGATTGATTGTATATTGTTTAACGTCCCTCTCGAGAATTTTTCACTCATATGGAGACGTTACCGTATGCCGGTGACCTTTACTCGGCACTCAGGGCCATTGAGCAGTGAGGATCTTTATTGTGCCAACGCCTGCCGCTGACACGAGGCTTCGGTTTTTAAGGTCTCATCCTTAGGACTTGCAACTTTCACTTCAAAGTGCCGAGCGCATGGCGAAGGAACAGTTGCTACCCATTTTATCGACTGGGTCAGTCGCGGCCGAGTTACGAACTCACGACCTCACGATCACGGAGCGAGCGCTCTACCGACTGAGCTACTGTGAACGGTATAAAACTATTTTATATGATCAGACATGTAACACTCCTGTCTTTTGTAAAAAATAAGAAAATAAGATTCAATGCCCTATAATTTTCGTTGCTTATAAATTGTTTTATAACTGATTTTTATAATAACTTTATCTTCAATTGTTGTTCATTTTTGTAGATTTTAATTTAGTTATGGTGGTGTAGCTTTGAAAAAGAAATCAGAAACCTAAATGAAATGATTAATTATGTTGCTAGTGTCTTTCATGTGATGGCATGATTCCTTTATATTTCTAGCCAAACAAACATAAAACTGAAACATAGTTTCAAATGCCTTCGCATGATTAAAAAAATGCACCAGTGTATTTTGACGCCTTGTATATAATGTCGGCGGCGACACCATTGCTCTTCTTTCACTAAACATTTTGTATATAACCTCATTTTAGTTGTAACATGTCATTTGATTGGGTAAAGATTCAATCCTTTTTGTATAACGAAATTGTCTACGTGTACGTCACAAGATGTTGCGTTTTCGGAGGAAAAATTGTCTCATTGTCTACATGAAGCATATTTCAACTTACGTTATACGGTATAACAGAGCTAGGGGCCCTTAAAGCTTTGTTCATAAATCAATTCGAACTAATTCGAATTAAATTTTGAGGCATGCGTAATGGCTAGAAGAAGTCAAATGCCACCTGTCAGAGGACAGCTTCAAGAACTTGTGCTTGTGCTATTTTTTGAGTGAAAAACTATGAAAAAGTGTTTTAATCACTAAAATGTATAAACAGAGAGTGACATTATACGTGATTTGCAAATGACGTCACAATAGCCTATTGTATTCTTATAACTGTAGAAGTAAAATTTTTAATAATTTCATTCTAGTTTACTTCGCATTAGCTGCCTTGTGAACATAATTTAATTCGCATTATTTTAGTTCGCAGTTATTTACCGCAAATTGAATTCTTATTCGGAATAGGGCATTAGAATACGCAAATTTATGCTTTTGGATGTTGAAATATGCAGTGATGGCAAATGGATATTTCGTCAACGACAATAAGTACCATCACAAACCCCATGGCTGAATGGCCATTTCTTGTAAAAATGTAAATGTGAATCGTCTTACCTACATTTGATTAAAGGTGTCTAGACACAGAAGAAGATGAAAATGTGAAAAATTTACAACGACGACTACGACAACGACGACGGAAAACGGACAGATTTTGAACAGAAAAGCTCACTTGAGCCTTCGGCTCAGGTGAGCAGATTTTCAATTGTTTGCATGACATCACGACTTATATTGCAATTGCATTTCATAGGAAAATATAATAAAACTTTTTTTATCTGCAAGTTATTGGAACTACGAGTTCCAGAAGGGGTATGATGAACACATCCATGCCCGCTCACAAATTTGAACTTCTTTCTTAATATATTAGAATCAGCGATTTTGTTGTTTAGTAATGAAAGATATTACATACATAATCCAGAAAATACAGATTGAATAGAAATGTTCAAAAGCAAAAACCAGCTCACTGTTGTCATCAGAGAGTGCTTAGTGTTAACTGTGTACATAGTTTAACAAACTGAACACTAGTACACCCGTGAATCGTAAATTGTTTTTGTAAACAGAGCATGAGCTTTGTTATTGTATATGTTTAGAATTCACCGGGAGTGTTCAATTGTTAAACTCAGTACACACCACTGAGCACTGAATGACAAAACTGTGTGTGAGTTTTACTTTCTAATATTTCTACAATTAATTTTCTGGATTATAGTTTTAATATTTTTCACTAATACACAACAAAATAGCCATTCTTTTAAAGTAATGAGAATATAATTGAAAATTGTGAAAAGATATGTCAATGAGCTAGTCATGAATTCAAAGTTTCAATAACTTTGAGATATAATAAGATTTTTATTATAATTCAATACAAGATGCTAAAGCACCAGATATATTTAATGAAATAATACAGAAATTTGAAAAAAAAAATCAAATTTGTGTCCAGCAAGCAGCTATGAAATGATATAGCAATGAATTTAAAAACAAAAGAATCAAACAACATTGCCAATCCTGTATTCAATTAAGTTTTCATTGTTGAACAGTATTAGACTTAAAAAATAAAGTTTGCTTGTGATAAATATAATTTGCTTAATTAGTGGTCTCCTGTCATGTTCACTCCTTAACTGATTCAGAATCCCTTGCCTGCAATTAAAAAAAAGTAAAAAGAAAATAAAAATTAAAAGTACTATACAGTTATTTATGTACTGAAGAAAATCTATCACAGTGAAAAATGTCGATATGATATTCTGTCACAGGATGAATGAATATCGAAAATTCTATAAATTTTTCAAATGTGTTTACAGGACTCCGATCCTCAGCCAGTAAGGACAACTCTATTATTTATAATTTGATTCGAAAAGTTTTAAAATTAAGCTTGATAATTAAATCTTTTCATGCAACAATTTTCATCATGTACCTCTCAAGTGCTTCAAGGTTCTTTGAAGTTCCTAGTTAAAAAGTTGAATTTTCTTACCCCGTTTAGGCATTTTAAAATTACATATATCAAGAAATTGGTGTTTATTTTAATCTAACCATATATATACCAATGTTTATTAATAAGATATAAAATAAGAAGTGCTTTACGGTGCTTTGCAATGACAGGAGAATCTTTATACAATTTGAATAGAAAAATGGTCGAAGTAAATAAAAGAAATTGAAGTACATTACATGTATAAAAATTGTGAAATTTCTTCAAAAGCCTTGATACCTATGATTTTTATTTTCAAAATATGTTAATTCATCAAATTTGAACTGGAAAATGCATAGCAGTTGCTTTTAATCGCAATCCCTGAAAATATATTTGAGATTTACTAATTTTCTTTACAGTATATAATGTGATTAACTTGAAAGATGAAGTTTGATGCCATGGTTAATTGTGGGTAAAAACACGTTACTTTGAAAAATCAGCGCATGCCCGTGAGCATTTTCTATTAGTCAATGTTTGATTTTCAGAATCTGAGGATCGGAGTACCTTGGCTACCTCATAGATAGAAAAATCGCGACAGAGGATAAATATGCTTTTTTTTTTACCAACTTTTCTTCCAATATATTGCTAAATATTTATATTAACTATTTTTTTCCATCTCATAACTGCAAGGATATGAATGTCTCAACCTCAAATATGAAATTACAGCCTACATGTATGACTCCGTGTAATGACTTATTTTCAAGACAGGCCTGGATCAATTGGAAAAGTTAACGAAAACCTAAAAATAAGAAATTTCAATAGCTTGATATTTTTTTTTACTGCATGATATGGGTTTCCTGATATTGTAATCATCGAACATTTCTCTTATTTATACTGCCATTTTGGTTTTAAAGATAATTCGGTCCAATATGCTTCGTTCAGATGTCAACTACGATAGTATTTGATAGAGGAGAGAGGAATTGTTTGAAATCTTCCATTTTTTGCAATTGAGATAAGAATTTGGAAGAATTAATCAAAAACCGAGCGCACTTTTTTGTGCGCAATAAATATACAGTTTTTTCAATGGGTGGCACTGTAGCTCTCCGGTCTATCAATATATTTTTATTCGGAGAGCTACAGATCTGCAGCTAGGCCAAAATGTACGAACTGCTCCCTACGTGCAGACTTCTTACCGTGGTCTTAGTTGATATAACTATTATAAATACATACTTGAAGATAATTTGACACAATGACCGATTTAATATATGTATCTTAGTTAAGAGTCTGTAGAGATATTTGTCATTTATAAAACTATTTAATATTGATTGATTGGTTGTATATTGTTTAACGTCCCTCTCGAGAATTTTTCACTCATATGGAGACGTTACCGTATGCCGGTGACCTTTACGCGGCACTCAGGGCCATTGAGCAGTGAGGATCTTTATTGTGCCAACGCCTGCCGCTGACACGGGGCTTCGGTTTTTAAGGTCTCATCCTTAGGACTCGCAACTTTCACTTCAAAGTGCCGAGCGCATGGCGAAGGAACAGTTGCTACCCATTTTATCGACTGGGTCAGTCGCGGCCGAGTTACGAACTCACGACCTCACGATCACGGAGCGAGCGCGCTACCGACTGAGCTACTGTGAACGGTATAAAACTATTTAATATGATCAGACATGTAACACTCCTGTCTTTTGTAAAAAATAAGAAAATAAGATTCAATGCCCTATAATTTTCGTTGCTTATAAATTGTTTTATAACTGATTTTTATAATAACTTTATCTTCAATTGTTGTTCATTTTTGTAGATTTTAATTTAGTTATGGTGGTGTAGCTTTGAAAAAGAAATCAGAAACCTAAATGAAATGATTAATTATGTTGCTAGTGTCTTTCATGTGATGGCATGATTCCTTTATATTTCTAGCCAAACAAACATAAAACTGAAACATAGTTTCAAATGCCTTCGCATGATTAAAAAAATGCACCAGTGTATTTTGACGCCTTGTATATAATGTCGGCGGCGACACCATTGCTCTTCTTTCACTAAACATTTTGTATATAACCTCATTTTAGTTGTAACATGTCATTTGATTGGGTAAAGATTCAATCCTTTTTGTATAACGAAATTGTCTACGTGTACGTCACAAGATGTTGCGTTTTCGGAGGAAAAATTGTCTCATTGTCTACATGAAGCATATTTCAACTTACGTTATACGGTATAACAGAGCTAGGGGCCCTTAAAGCTTTGTTCGTAAATCAATTCGAACTAATTCGAATTAAATTTTGAGGCATGCGTAATGGCTAGAAGAAGTCAAATGCCACCTGTCAGAGGACAGCTTCAAGAACTTGTGCTTGTGCTATTTTTTGAGTGAAAAACTATGAAAAAGTGTTTTAATCACTAAAATGTATAAACAGAGAGTGACATTATACGTGATTTGCAAATGACGTCACAATAGCCTATTGTATTCTTATAACTGTAGAAGTAAAATTTTTAATAATTTCATTCTAGTTTACTTCGCATTAGCTGCCTTGTGAACATAATTTAATTCGCATTATTTTAGTTCGCAGTTATTTACCGCAAATTGAATTCTTATTCGGAATAGGGCATTAGAATACGCAAATTTATGCTTTTGGATGTTGAAATATGCAGTGATGGCAAATGGATATTTCGTCAACGACAATAAGTACCATCACAAACCCCATGGCTGAATGGCCATTTCTTGTAAAAATGTAAATGTGAATCGTCTTACCTACATTTGATTAAAGGTGTCTAGACACAGAAGAAGATGAAAATGTGAAAAATTTACAACGACGACTACGACAACGACGACGGAAAACGGACAGATTTTGAACAGAAAAGCTCACTTGAGCCTTCGGCTCAGGTGAGCAGATTTTCAATTGTTTGCATGACATCACGACTTATATTGCAATTGCATTTCATAGGAAAATATAATAAAACTTTTTTTATCTGCAAGTTATTGGAACTACGAGTTCCAGAAGGGGTATGATGAACACATCCATGCCCGCTCACAAATTTGAACTTCTTTCTTAATATATTAGAATTAGCGATTTTGTTGTTTAGTAATGAAAGATATTACATACATAATCCAGAAAATACATATTGAAAAGAAATGTTCAAAAGCAAAAACCAGCTTACTGTTGTCATCAGAGAGTGCTTAGTGTTAACTGTGTACATAGTTTAACAAACTGAACACTAGTACACCCGTGAATCGTAAATTGTTTTTGTATACAGAGCATGAGCTTTGTTATTGTATATGTTTAGAATTCACCGGGAGTGTTCAATTGTTAAACTCAGTACACACCACTGAGCACTGAATGACAAAACTGTGTGTGAGTTTTACTTTCTAACATTTCTACAATTAATTTTCTGGATTATAGTTTTAATATTTTTCACTAATACACAACAAAATAGCCATTCTTTTAAAGTAATGAGAATATAATTGAAAATTGTGAAAAGATATGTCAATGAGCTAGTCATGAATTCAAAGTTTCAATAACTTTGAGATATAATAAGATTTTTATTATAATTCAATACAACATGCTAAAGCACCAGATATATTTAATGAAATAATACAGAAATTTGAAAAAAAAAAATCAAATTTGTGTCCAGCAAGCAGCTATGAAATGATATAGCAATGAACAGTATTAGACGTAAAAAATAAAGTTTGCTTGTGATAAATATAATTTGCTTAATTAGTGGTCTCCTGTCATGTTCACTCCTTAACTGATTCAGAATCCCTTGCCTGCAATTAAAAAAAAGTAAAAAGAAAATAAAAATTAAAAGTACTATACAGTTATTTATGTACTGAAGAAAATCTATCACAGTGAAAAATGTCGATATGATATTCTGTCACAGGATGAATGAATATCGAAAATTCTATAAATTTTTCAAATGTGTTTAC
>PRKT01000867.1:119859-137602 GCA_003671525.1 Saccostrea glomerata | reverse complement strand
GTGTCAACTACTTTTAGTACCAATTCTTATAGCCTACTACATTTTCGGTACATTTCTATAAGTGGGGGGACCAAACAGGCTTTGAATGAACATTTCCTATAGTGTAAGTAAGGTTGGGAAAAAAAGTGGGGGGCCAGGCCCCCCCTGGCCCCCCCGGATACTACGCCCCTGATCAAGCAGTGTTGATTGTTGCTACGCTTGAGAGCGTGGTTTCATTAGTGGGCGGATAATAGTGGCTGCGTCTCGGGAAATAGTCCTGGTCAAGGGGAATTAGAATCTTGCTAACTCACCAATTATATACATTTTGACTGTTTTATTATATCGATATAAAAGTAAAAAAAAATACAGGATTTAGAATGACCGTGTCAACTACTTTTAGTACCAATTCTTATAGCCTACTACATTTTCGGTACATTTCTATAAGTGGGGGGACCAAACAGGCTTTGAATGAACATTTCCTATAGTGTAAGTAAGGTTGGGAAAAAAAGTGGGGGGCCAGGCCCCCCCTGGCCCCCCCGGATACTACGCCCCTGATCAAGCAGTGTTGATTGTTGCTACGCTTGAGAGCGTGGTTTCATTAGTGGGCGGATAATAGTGGCTGCGTCTCGGGAAATAGTCCTGGTCAAGGGGAATTAGAATCTTGCTAACTCACCAATTATATACATTTTGACTGTTTTATTATATCGATATAAAAGTAAAAAAAAATACAGGATTTAGAATGACCGTGTCAACTACTTTTAGTACCAATTCTTATAGCCTACTACATTTTCGGTACATTTCTATAAGTGGGGGGACCAAACAGGCTTTGAATGAACATTTCCTATAGTGTAAGTAAGGTTGGGAAAAAAAGTGGGGGGCCAGGCCCCCCTGGCCCCCCCGGATACTACGCCCCTGATCAAGCAGTGTTGATTGTTGCTACGCTTGAGAGCGTGGTTTCATTAGTGGGCGGATAATAGTGGCTGCGTCTCGGGAAATAGTCCTGGTCAAGGGGAATTAGAATCTTGCTAACTCACCAATTATATACATTTTGACTGTTTTATTATATCGATATAAAAGTAAAAAAAAATACAGGATTTAGAATGACCGTGTCAACTACTTTTAGTACCAATTCTTATAGCCTACTACATTTTCGGTACATTTCTATAAGTGGGGGGACCAAACAGGCTTTGAATGAACATTTCCTATAGTGTAAGTAAGGTTGGGAAAAAAAGTGGGGGGGCCAGGCCCCCCCTGGCCCCCCCCCCCGGATACTACGCCCCTGAATAATAAGATTTCAGCAAAATGATTAAGTAGATAAACATGTATACATGGATGAATGAATAATATAATTAGGTCATGTATTTGTATGAAAATACCATATGACATGAAAGTGTCCACAGCAAAATCGAAATATCAGCAATAACATTTGTCATGTATTCTCTATTGTAAATTTATAAAAAAAAAATTAGGTTATTTGATATTGCAGTATACAAATAAGGAAGGGAAATCTTTACGGGTCAAATTCAGACAAGATTGTGAACCTCCTCCCCATTTCATAATTATTTCATATATTTCCTTTGTTCTTTTTCCTTCTCTAACTTTCAATATTTCCAGTTGTCCTCCCTTTGATCTCACTATTTTGAGAATCCCTTTGAACTGTACCAAAAATGCAAATCCACCAGTTCTCCCCTTCCTGAACAATTTCTTTATGGCACAGAATAGTCTCTACAAAAATCAATTCTACAAGTTATATTAAAGTAACTTTTCATCAGCAAATAAATGTATTCCCAACTTACCGACACAGATAAGATACGAGATAAAACTAATGTTACAAGTATATATGTTATACTAGATGTTTTGTGAAATCCTGTGATGTAATTTGCAAGACAATTTCACTATTGGAAGATATGCTTCATATTAAAATCATAAAAAGCAATTTTTTTTTTAATTTTGACAATTGAATTTGGAATGTTCAAATAGTATTATACATGTATTAATTCAAATTGCCAAAAATTAAGAAGATTCTGACACAAATATATTACTTTTGAACAAAAAAGTTACAAACAAGTAGATAGCCAGAAAAACAGACTTTGTGATTCCAAGAGCTTTGTTGGGAAGAATATAACAAAGTCTATTAAACAATGTGTAGTTACCTTGACTTTGAATCAAGCCTTGGATCTTTGGATTTTCTCTTATGAGAAGCTGACTGTATATTGAACCTATAAAACAAATATTCACACAGTAGGTATTTTATAATCATAACTAAAACTACAAAAAAGAGAGAGTACAAGTTTGTAGGTTCTCAATAGTCTAAAATATCTTACAATTTACCTGAAACTAAGTTCTCTATCATATAGTGTTGGAACAAAAATTATAAAAGTCAATCAATGAATACATACGAGGGTTGTCCCAGAAGAACGCGAACTTTTTGAATATTTCAAATACTATTTAACAAAAACTAATAATTTTTAGCATGCTGTTGGGAAATTATCTTTTAGATATTCTGACAAAATATTATAGGCATGCCCTACAGAAACAGAAAAGTGTGTCCGATTCCTGCAGTTCAACCAAGGACGTTGGATTAAACTTCCTTGAAAAAAACCACCCATCAAGTTCAGGCATAACAGCCAATGAGTGAAAGTCAGTTGCCTTGGTCTTCATTTCCTCCCACAGTTCATTATTTGGTTCAATTCTTTCCTTGTGAATATCTTTTTCTGTTTATACGACAAAGTCTGCATACTCCTTTCCACATACAAAAATCTGTGTTTGGATCTGATAGTAGTATTGATGGTTTCTTTTAAGTCGAAGTCCATCTGGTGTATTCTCCAAGCAATATTTTCCTCCAGTGTAGAGACTCAGGGATGTCGACCGCACACAATATGGACATTTGATTTCAGCTACTCCCTGGCCACAGCAAGCATAAAACACAAAACCATCCGGGGAGGCTCCAATCAAAGGATAGCTTGGGTTAGTGCAAAATCCGGGATCTTCTACTGTAAAGCTTTATATTGCATTCCTCCTCTGTTTTCATACGGCTTTTCTGAAAACTGTAAGTCCAGGACCTTTTTCTTAGCTTTCGCTGATGTAAAGTCTATGTCTTCAATTCTGGCATAGGAGACTCCTTTCAGCAAAGCAGGTAGCCAGTAAAGATTTAATTTCCGTCACTGTCCTGGAATCCCGAACTTTCACTGATGCTTCAATTGAGAAAAGCATTGCGGCTATGTGGGTGCAGGCCTCTCCAAAACCTGCCATACAGTTGCAGTGTGCTGCAAGAACTTTGCCCTCCGGCTGTACGATGACCCAAGGGTTAAGGGGGGGGGGGTTCACTTAGGCGCTGTGAGTGCATTACCTGAAAGTAATAATTTAATTATTAATTAATTTACACCAACTGATTAAATCACTCAAATTCACAAGTACAGAACAATGCAATACAGTTAATTTTTTTTAGTTTTCATTATCTAAATGGGATGTTGAAGATTTCTAAGACATGAAGATTTGGATAGAAAATAACCTGACACAAAGATTAAATTTCCATCCGAATTTACACTATCAGCTACGGAAATCTTTGATCTCAAGATGATCAAACGATGCAGTGTGTTTTGTCCTATCGATCGTGGCTTTTAAAACAAATTGTAACAAAAGACGCCATCTTAAAATGTCTTACCAGAGAAGTCTGTACGCACAGGCCATTAATTTCACACACTGCAACATCCCTTACCCATCCGCTCACAAACTGGTTATATGCTTCTAACCCCTTATATGATTTCAGTTCATCGAGTGTATAAGCACTTGTTGCTTACAAGAGAAAGTTTACAATGTCGGGGTATGTCACAGAAGCCCATTTTCCCACGTCTTTTGACCATTTCGCTTTCTCTATCTGAAACGGGTCTTCTTTCTGAATTAAAGTGAGTTTGTCATCATATCTCTGTTTTGAAACGCTGTCTGAACTCTCTCGGAACGTCAAGGAACGATCGACTAAATTTTCCCTTGATGTACCCCTTTGACATGGTTTGTTAACGCCTTTTCCACTCATAATGCGTAAACAAGCTCCACCTCCAATATGGCTGCCAATTCTATTTTGAGAGGGCGGAAGTCACCTGATCGAAAACTATCTTAACTTTGATTTTTTATAGCAAGTATTTATTTTTAATAATTGTGATGATGCAATCGTCTGTCAAAATCAGCCTCAGGATCAATCGCCAGTCTTATTGAGAATCAGCTTTAGGCTTCTTGGAATTAATAAAAAAGCAGCACGGTGACACTGAACTCAAGTTGTTGAATGCATCTATAGGCCATATAAAACAAACATTTGTCATTAAGTTGATGAAAGAATAGATTTGAAAACGATCTCAACATTCAAAAACGCCAAAATGCCAGACAGGGTTTCTACTTTCAATTTCAAACCAGTACGTAACAAAAGTCAAAACAAAGAGAAAACAAAGTTATGCTTTTAGCCTAACATATAAATTGTAACTTTTACATCCATTCAGAAACAAATTTATCCAAAATTACTTACAGAGCACTAACGTAATGTAGGTTTACGAAATTCATTAATTTGATAATTATGCAAGTGATGAGAGTATTATAGAAATAAGTTCATACGAACCTGAAACCGTAATGAAAGGATATTTAAACAATATGATGAAAGGTCTTTAGAAATTGTTAGATTACTTAATTTTTCCAGTGCAGTCTCTGCTTTTTCCAACACCCAGCACTTCTGCTGCAGCAGTGACGTCAAACATGACGTATACTTTCATCCGATAGAAGTCAAAAGCGGTCCGGAAAAAATACGGATTATATTGATTTTACTCAAGTAATAAACCAAACCAAAAAGATTTGAAATAAAAATCAAATTAATTCACTCTTTATCAATTTCGTCTGGGAAATGCATTATTACAGAAAAAGAAAATTGTGAAAGGTTTTTTTTATAAGGTAATAGGGGGGGGGGGGTGGTGGTGTTGAACAGATTAGACTTTTACATAGGCCTAAGTTATTGCCAACAAATTCTTTTGAATTAATGTACATTTAAATTTCTATTGATATATATAATTGTAATTGCAATTTTACTTGAGTATACAAAGGGCAAATTAGTGAACACTGTTAAAAATCAATGTCAAAATATTCATATGATTTTATCTGAGTATAACAAGGGCAAATTAGTGAATACGGTTTCATATGATTCTCATATGATCGGTTTCCTATGATTCTCATATGACAAGTGTCAAAATATACATATGATTCTCATATGTAGGGCCTTTCATATGATAATCATATGTAAATACATTTACATATGATGTCCTTTTCATATGATTCTCATATGTAAATGGCTTGAAACATTCTTAAATCATTTATATGCAAATCATATGTAGTTATTTTCATATGATTCACATATGTGGATCATATGTAAATCATATGATTTGCTTCATATGATTCGCATGTGATGCCCTTTTTTATGATTCTCATATGAAACCAAACATATGATTCTCATATGATACTCATAATATTATGTGGATCATATCTGGCTAAGTTGCCTGTGTATGTGAATTGTTTATGTATTGTCTGGGGTCCTGGATGTTTTAAGTCTCATCAGAAGACCCCTCAACTAACACCTCAAAGTGCCGAGCGCTTGGCGAAGGAACATCGGTAAACTCTTATTTTCTTTTTATCGACTAAGGTCTATTGCGGTCGTAATTACACACAACCTTCTGATCACAGGACAAGTGCTCTGTCGACTAAGCTACCGTGATTGAGCCTCCCAAAAAAGGAGAATGTTTATATAAAAAAAAAATCAATAACAATGATAACAATATAACCACAAAAATATACAAATCATATATGTAGTATTTTTAGATAATCAAAAATCGTTGCATTATTTCAGGTATGTTGACGTTTTACGGCATCGATGTATCACAGGAGGTTTATGCCTGGATAATTGTCCTTGTGTTGCCCATTAATTCTGCACTCAACCCAATACTGTACACGTTGTCTTCTATTATACGAGAACAAAGACGAAGCAAGGTAAACACTTGAACATAGTGCCAGGGTCTGTGCTTATTTTAATATTAGCCATTGAATTATGATGAAATTGAATTATAGTTGAAAGTGTTAATTTATCTAAAAAAAAATTCTTTTATTTGGAACATAATTCTGTGGAAAATCATCTTAGATGTTAGGGAAAACAACTTGGTTTTATTATTTTTATATAAAAAATGCATTAAAGAAAATTATTTATATTGTATATAATTGATCTTGACTTGAGTACATGTCAAGTTGCGGTAAAATCTACCATCTAGGTATTTTAGGGACCTTCTCAAAATGCAGATTCTAGTATTATAGGGAGATGTGTCAATCTTAGTACTCAAAAGCAAATTGGAGAAAAAAAATCCGGACCACCCGCTAGGCACGTCCGATCAGTCAGTCATAGGTACTTTAAATTGACAATCAGTGAAACAGTACACTCCACGAGTATTATACCTATATTTATAGGCAAAAGAGATTAATGTACAACGAGAAAAGGAGTTGTTTTCACGAGAAATTGATCGTCTTCAATCTCGATTGAAAGTCATAATAGTAAGTCTCTCTCTCTCTCTCTCTCTCTCTCTCTCTCTCTCTCTCTCTCTCTCTCATGTGCTCTTCTTGTTTGGGGGAATATTTTGTGTTGACTTTCGTTGTTTAGTTGCTAATCTTTTATTTTGTTGATAAACTTTTTCCCCTCTTCTAAAATATTGTTTTGTAATATTACTTGTTCCAGTACATTTATTTCTTAAGACCTAAAAACGAATGCACAGTTTAATTGAATTTTTGGATATACTCTTGTTTAGCAGGTATAAAGGGTTTAATTATTTATCCCAATTATCTTTCTTTCGTTGGAATTTCTTAATTGAGATATTGATACCTTTTCATTTCAAAATAATAAATATTAAGTTTCCAATTATTCAAGCATCATTTTGTACACGTAAAGTTTCAGTATAAAGTGTTATAGAATATACACCAAAGATATGTTGTTTTACAGGAATTTTAGTCGTTATCATATGCAAACAAAAATTTTCTAACCAAATCTACAAGATTATGAACCCAATTTTTAACTTTATAGTCCTAGTAAAACAAAAGATATTAAAAATGTTCGCGTTTTTCTGGGACAACCCTCGTAGATGTAAATATTCAATGGATTAGCTATCTGATGTACTTTCAACTCATACACATGCACATGTACTTGTAACTTGAAAGTTGCCACTGTTATTATCAATTTTTTGCTGAAATTCAAAAATTCAATTTACTCCCTGAAGTTCTTGTATAGTTTCATAGCTTTTAAAGCCAGGAAATTCTATTCATACTTACCATATTTTAAAAGTGCCATTGGATGACAATTGTTTCATAATGTAGAAAAAAACTTCCATATTACTGAGTTGAATTTATTTTTGATGAAGTCATGCAAACAAAGTAGAATTATAAAGGAAACTTAAAGAAATTATGAAGAAATATTTTGTCATAAAGGAGTCATTACAGATGTTATGATATGTATAAAGAGTTTTTATGTGACGTCAGGCATCTTCCGGTTTTAATAGCGGCGGCCATCTTGGAGGTGAAACTAGGGCAAAGCGCCGAAGCGTAAACATGTAAATAATGGTTAACTACTGTGCTGTTATTGGCTGTACGAACACTGGGGGGAGGGATAAAGTGTCGTTTTATTGTTTATCCGCTATAATTACAAATCAAGGCGAGAGAAAACAGGAAATATCCGAGAGACGGAGGAGATTATGGCTTTCACGTATTAGCAGGGCAGACTTGACACCATCGTCCTACCCCTATGTACGAGTCTGTTCCGATCATTTTGAATCAGGTAAACGGTTAAGTATATTTCTGTATTGTAGTTTTAAAAAATAACAATGATAGGCTAAGATTTGGAAATTAGACATGCCCTCATTAAAAGAATTATGTATAATGTAGTTTACTAATTTATTATGATGATATTGTTTTTAAGTACAGCGTGTCGTTTACTCGTTTTTTGAATGGCATTTTATATGAACTATTAGACCATACAGACATGTAGCATCAGGAGGGGACCTTCCCCTTCCCGACTTTTCCAAACATAACATTAATTTACCATCGAAAGTGTTCATTGAAAGGCTGCCCCCCCCCCCCCCCCACACACACACTTTTTGTTACTGTAGTCTGTTTACTAAAATAAGGGTATTGTAGTATTACGAGCAAAAAAAATGAAACTGAAAAAAAGTTGGCCTCTAATATTGGGGCCCCTGTTTTATACCTGGTTAAAATTTGTATTAATAAAAGATTCTTAAACCCGACATCCCGTTTATACGCATCAACCCGTTAAAAACGACATTAATTAATTTTAAAAAATCAGTAAAATGAAATGTCACCAAAAACGCATTAATAAAAAAATTATCAAGCAGTTGATCAACAAAGTAGTCACAAGAAAAATATTAAGAAAGAAATAAATTGATAACACTTGTGTCGATTTATTTAAGAAAGGTGCCGAATTAACCAGAATCTGATGCCTAATTCACCAGACTCTGGTGCCGAGTTCACTAGATGCCGAATTCACTTTTTCTTTGAGTGCCGAGTTCACCAGGTGCTAAATTTACTTGTACCCGTGCCTGCTTATATTCATTATTTACAACCCCCTCTCGAACATTTCCCTTCATATGGAGACGGCACGACTTTCCGAAGGAATCTGACTACAAATTCTGATCTAAACTCGGCATTTTTGGCCATTTGCATTGACAGTGAGTAATCTTTCTCATGCCAGCACCAACTGAAACACAGGGCTTTGGTGTTTTTCTTTCCCATTTGCAGAATTGTACGATTTTATAAAAACCGATTAAATTCGTTATATTCATTCTTCCATTTCTAACGATCTACTCTCATCGGGTTTCCAAAACATACAAAACCCAGATTATCAGGTGGCATAAGTAGCTTACTTTTCGATGAAATCAGAATTGGCTTGAGCTTGAATTAGGTAGAGTGTGGGGATGCTAACGTAAAATTAGGTGTTAAGAAAATTAATAGAAATAGTTGAACTTAAGCAATAAGGTATTAGAAATATTATCTTAAAACAACTTTCATTTTTACAATGGTAACTAGGAAAACAGAGTGTAACCAAGCAAAATATTATTCTCAGCAATTTTTTGTGATATGTTTGACGGTGCGACCGTTGGGACGAACGCAGTTATTTACTTACTATCAAAAACCTTTACACTGGTTTGCCTATCCTACTCAGTTCATTAAAAAGAGAAAACACTAATAAAAAAAAACACTTGTCACAAATCCGGATCGAAATTCCGAACTTCTCGGAAGTTTGCAATAAAATCGGAAACACTCGAGCCGTGTAAGTGACGAAAGTATGACGTCAAATAAAAGGTCCTGTTGCCTTAGGACGCAAACGATAGTCTGTGGCATGGACATTGCATAAAATCATTGTTTGTTTGCTTTATAAATTAAGTTGTCGGTATGTTAAGCCACCATGTTGCTATGCACCGCAAATGATAATTGGGACTATTTTCACGTGGTACGATAAAAAAAATTCGGAACAATGTACAGATTTCAACCCAAATTTCCTCCTTTCATACAAGTTGTCTATTGAGCTCGCTTCGCGAGCGGCGTTTCGTGCCGCCTTGCTGCGCTTGCTATGATACCTTATAGCGATTTTTCTTGACGGGTTTAAAATCTTGGCGTTCTCAATTTTATGCCCATGATTTTGGCGTAACTTATTTTAGCGTATACAGTGATTCAGCTCTTTGCAGATAACAACTAAGAAAGTAATGATTTTTTTAGCGATTTAAATTTTAAAGCTTAGCAGGATACCATCAAAACGCCACAATAAGCCAAAATTAACAAACCGAAAGAATAACCCGCGATACGGTATTTAGCTTGTTCTGCTTGTTCAAAAGTCTGAGAGAGAGAGAGAGACTGTATTTCTGTAAATGAAAAGAGGAATATAATTTGAAACTGACCATTACAAGGACCCATGCTGATGGATATGTCATCTAAAATTGCATATCCAGTCACATTGGTAAACGTCAAGAATCGAGATTGGAACATCAACTGAAAAATAGCAAAGATACCACTCTATATCTGTTAAAAAAATAATGAATATGTATAAAAGGCTTTAAAATATGTTTAATTCATGAATATATTTCATTCAAATTTCTGTCTTTATTGAAAGAATAAGAAAGCTAATTATCTCTTTAAAGTAATAATTACATTTGTTGTGCTTTAAATAGGTGAATAAAGTTAAAGTGTATCTATTAAACAGCATGTTTGCTATTCAACAACATACCTTATAACTTAATACAGTTGGCAAGTCAACCGATGCTCTCTGCAGATAGTTGTTTACACTATGATTCATTTTTAGTATTGTATACTTTGAATATTCCAACTGACCGCGAAATAATTTTTGTACATCAGTATTATTTGGTATATAAGCTAAAATTAATAGACCAAATTTGGATAATTTGTACGAATAATGAAGGCACCGGACTGAATATGCTATTGGCAGCTCTACACTTAACAGATAATTAGAGGGGTGTATATAAATGTTGTCCGGTATTTCTGGATTTGCTAAATATTTTTGTACGATTTCGGCTCCAGCACTATGACGCAACGAACGAAGCATTTGAAAAGTTAATGAAGTTGAAACAAGAATAGTGCTTCTTGGTGTAAAACCTGGAACGAAAAACAGAAGAACAATTCAGTATTATTTCATATTATGCATATCAGTCTCCTGTTAGAATTTGAGATTAGTCTGTAAGTACTTGAGCTTTTAACAAAGAATTTAAAAAGTACAACAAACACCAGTAAACACTCTTAATGACTTCAAAACTTTACTGATAAAGATTATTTTTAGGAAAACTAGAGTTTTCCAAGACACACTTTCATCGCCTGCTTCATAACATCATTAAGAATGTAAATAAATATATAACGCCTGCAGTGACAAGGGACCTCTTTTTCGTCTCATCCGAAGTACCGGCAACTTTTACTTAAAGTATTGTGCGCATAACTAAGGTACAGTTGCCCCTATTTTTATATATCGTTTATTTTTTAATGACCGAAATTCAATTCACGACCTCCCTATTGTAACGTATTTACAATTAATCACTGGGATCGTACCTGGTCATTTCCATGGTTTGGGGGGTTCAACATAAACTGGTTTAAAAATTGATTGGTATGATTTAAAAGGACTGCCGAAATATACAAATATGTCTAAACCTTATCTAGGTAAACAATAATCAAATAGTGTATCAATGCAACAATCGGCGGCAAATAACAACAAATTATTTGTAGACCTATTAATACTAAAACGAAAGCCCAGTCGCCCTCGGACTACCGCATATACTGTAGGATGCCTCATTTAGGACGGACAGTATATGTGATAGCCCTTCAACCACTACACTCACTTTATGATGCCTTATTCAGGACGGACAATGAGTATATCGGCCTGGACGGACTGGTCAGCCAATGCAGACGAACGAACTTTTATGGCTAGCCTCCTTGCTCGTGGTTAACCTCTTCGTGGCAGGCCTTATAATTGGTTTGGCAGACCTCAAAATGGCCTTCCAGATTCCTCTCAAACTGTAACCACAGGCGAGGAATTAATAACCGCAAACTTTATTTACTACAGTCTTCAGAACACTGTCAATCGTCTTCTCTCCTTGCCTGCATCCGAATAACAACAACGGATGACTGCAGAGTCTCAGTATATATTATACCCTATCAAAGTCACGTGATGTCAACAATGACTAATTGAGGACTCTGCATGGTCGTACCTTTAAATTCCGGAATTGTCACACTATCACGGAACAAGCTCTCTACCGACTGAGCTACCGTGAATGTCACAGCAGTGCAAATGCATTTCGCTCTAACTATATTCTCTCGATTGCAACAACAGTTCACGATGTAATAAACTCATCTTGATCTCATGTTTATTCCAAGTTATTTATATGTAGCTCTTTGTTAAATTGATTTTAATAGGCCTAAATGGTAATGTAACTAAAATTGTGTTTCACCTGACGTCAGCTTTGGGGAGAATTTCTCTACTTTCCAGCATCGGTCAATTAACTACCTTTCACTCCCTAATTCTAGGCATATTATTTAACTAATCTGTATATTTTATCCATCTCCCAAACCCTTTATAGTCGTCTCTGAAAGTGATAAATTCGCTTAATTAAAATTATTTTTAGATTGCTGAAAATTCATTTCAATCAATTTTATTGCCTGTAAAGACAACTATAGATGGTTGGGAGGTGGATAAAAATATACTGTACATATTGGCTATAGAATGTGTCTAGAATCAGAGAGTGAAAGGTAGTTTATTGACCAATACTAGGAAGTGGAGAAATTCCCCCCAAAAGTGCGCAAAATATATTGCGCCGTAATCTGCACCTTTCTGCAATTTACGAAATCAAAAACAAATATATTAAACCATTATATCTCTCTGAAAGTGATAAATTCGCTTAATTAAAATTGTTTTTAGATTGCTGAAAATTCATTTCAATCAATCTTATTGCCTGTAAAGACAACTATAGATGGTTGGGAGGTGGATAAAAATATACTGTACATATTGGCTATAGAATGTGTCTAGAATCAGAGAGTGAAAGGTAGTTTATTGACCAATACTAGAAAGTGGAGAAATTCTCCCCAAAAGTGCGCAAAATATATTGCGCCGTTATCTGCACCTTTCTGCAATTTACGAAATCAAAGACAAATATATTAAACCATTATATCGCTACAGATCTGCAGCTTGCCAAGATTTTGATATCGAAAAATTGCTATTTTATCATTCACTATCATTTTAATAGAAAACATTTATGAAGATTGATGATATTATAGATATTTCCTTATTGTCATATTTTTCTAGATCCGTTTGAGTATTTTGTTTACTTTTATGGTGAATGTTTCGCTCCTGTAACATTTTATTTTTTTAATACATAATGTTTAGAGAAATATTTTTTAAAATCTAGTGTGTAATAATTGCAAATCCTCAATTAATTCACCCCTCACATTAGAAAAATTCAAAACATTGGCAATAAAATCATATTTAATAGGTGGAAAGTAACTCGTATAAAATAGGTGCCGAGTTAACTAGATCCCGAATATACCAGGTGCCGAGTTTACTAGGTGCCGAATATACCTGGTGCGAATTCACTTTACTTGGTGCCGAGTTCACCAGATGCCGAGTAAACCGGGTGCCGAGCAATCGCAACTTCTCGGGCCTTTCCGACTATAGCGGAAAAACGACCTCGAATGTATATGGTAGCCGCCATGACAACCCTCCCTTTTCACAGTTTTTGAAATAAATGCATGGAGACTTTTCATCCTATTCTGAAACTATTATTTACAGATATTCGTAAATACATGTCAACATACATTTCATAAAATGAAAGAAAAATCATGATGTCTTTATTCTTTTTTTCATCCTCCAATGCTCTAATTTCTATTTCAAAATCTGATCCCTCGAAAAAAGTTAATATTTTCAATTTTTTTGCCGTACAATTCATCAAACTTAAGGTTTGTAGCTGTTCTCCAAGTAATTCTGTTTGAGTTATAGTGATATTGTCAATGTGGCTATTAAAAATAGCTACATGCTGTAAGTTGGGTATCTTCCTTTTGTCAATCCACAAAAACTCAATGTATGAATCTAAAATAGACAAGGAATAAACAGGGAGAGATACTTCAAAGTCAAAGCAAAGCCGACCACAGTGAACATTTCTCCATTCTAAAAAATGGTGAAAGTTCACTACAGAACTTGAACATATACTTCTAAAGTTGTGGGAAAAACAGGAAATAGGACATAAGTGGGTAAAATTCCATAATCCTGAAGAAAAGGTACATCTGGGAGTCATTTCCGCAATCCTCTTATGTTTTAATAAACCAAACCCCTCTATCCTTTGACTGTCATTGCTAATATAACCCTTAGTTTGATACATTTGGCGAAAGTCATTGTCAGAACTATTCCCGAACAAAACGTCTGGTGAACATCCAGTCTCAGTTTTTAATTTTTGTAATATACTGTACTTCGAAAAATGATATCTATCTATGGATGAATTACACAAAATTTTTATATGATCCTTGCCCAATACTGACTGTGTGGAGGAACCTGCAACAAGTAAATAAGAAAATGGTAATTTAGGAATGCATATAGTGTTTTCAGGGTCTATACATGCACACTATACTTAAAATTTAAGGGGGGGCGACTATAATTTCCATTGCGCACAATTTCGCGCATCATAGTTAAATGAAGCGTATTTCCTGTTTTAATGCAATTTTTTTCGCTTAATTATCAAAATTAAACAAAAATAAGAAATTATAGGTATAAAAATGTAATTACAATTTTATATAACTGATTTTTTAACCTGTTTTGCAATTGATAGATAGGTTGACGTCGCTTCAGTGTGTTTTTGACGTTTTGATAAACTGAAGCTTTTAAAGAAAGGGGTAATAAAAATATTATTAAAGAAAAAGTAATAAACATACGCAATTGAATTTTAAAACAAAAAATTTTGAGAATATCTCCAGTATTTCTGTTATACTTTCATGAGAATCCATGGACGTCATATTTTGTAGTACTCTATAAAAATAGTAACATTTGCTATTTTTTGCATTTTGAGATGCCCCCTTTGGTAACAAGACAGTAGAATTTCGTGTTTCTTACACATATTGTATAATATAGTATTACTCATCAAATATTATAGTTTGAACAAATTGTCTATTGTAGTATTTGTATAATTTGCTTTAAAGTGCTAAAAATTGGCATTTTTCCATATAATCCTATAGAAAATGTACCTGTATTTTGAGACGGTCCCTAAAAAATACCTAGACGGTAGATTTCCCCCAAACTTTGCATGTACACTGTAGTTAATGTAAGCTATATATGATGTAAAAATGAACAGTTTCGCTATTGTAGTTTTGACACAAGAAAGCTATAGTCAGCCCCCTTAAGCATAATATTTGAAGTCTAAATAATTTGACTCAACCGAACCTTTTGTACCTTTATACACTTCACAGTCTCTCAATTAATCAATTAAATGATTTTTAAAATAATTATATATTCAGCTTTTGCATTTACTTAGAGCAAAAGTAGAGAAATCTGTTTATGATAACTCTACATGTAATGGTCAAGACAGAACTTACATTCCATTTCGTCACTTCCGTCGTAACAGTCCCTTTTCCCATCACAATAGACAGTCTTGGATACACATTCTTTACTTTTATAGCAGCGAAACTCTCCTGAAGGGCAGTAATCTGTAACTGTGATATGCAAAGAAGAAAGAGAGTCTCGAAAAACGATTGTTACAGAAATGAAAGCTAAATGAGCAGAAATCATTAGTAATTGTGATGGTTTAAAAACTAGTGTAGTTTTAAATTACATGTATTTTGTTTGTAGTGCCTGCGAATTCTAGTCAACTCGGCACCTGGTATACTCGGCATCTGGTGAACTCGGCACCCTACAATATACATCTGGATTTAAAACATTGAGCCAGGATTTATTTCTCCTCGTCTTTTTCCCGTTATAAACGTCCCTTGCATATTTACATAAATCACACTGAGCATCAAACACAGTTTTTCGAAAAGATTGCGGAATGAATTTGTCCTTCTCCATTAAGTAGCTTATGTATTCCGTTTCATTAGAACCTATTCTGATCAATTCTTTGGCTAAAAGACCAACAGTAGGAAAATCCTGACTGTTAATGTAAGTTCCTTTTGGAAGATATTGACCGGCGTCTTTTGGTCCGTTAATAACAGGTATTACGTGAGCACGGTTTAAAAAAAGTGAAAACAGTTTTTCTGTAGTATAACTTTTGCAGAGTGAATTCTCAAAAGAAAAAAAGAATTTGTAATCTCTTTCGAATATGTCCTTGCACCCCTTCAAATTATCATATTGCTTGCCACATTTTTTACTTCCACATCTGCCAAATTTATCCACTTTTAAGTATTTACTTAGCTCTTCAACCATTTTTTCTCTTCTCGAAGGAGTTGGACAGTGGCTTGAAATCCATACCGCGTCTTTAGTTTTCTTGCTGAGTATGCCAGTGTAGTTTTTGATGACGGGTTCTTGTATTTTTTGCAGTTTACCGTAGAATGGCACATAAATATCCGATTCCTCCATATACGACATAGATAAATCAAAATGTTTCATCCATTCTTTGTTTGGCCTCAATGTGTAGTACGGGCTTTCTACCGAGTTAAACACCCAAATCTGTCCTTTTATTTTCCTGATCACTTTTTTAGGAAGACGTCTGTGACTGAATACCACAATATCAGCATTGAAAACATTCGTTTCTAAAACACAGCCAGGTACGGAACATTGAGTACTATTGTAATACCGCAGCTCATCTTCAAAGTATTGCTCTGCTTGGAACCAATGTATGCGATACATTCTTGGAAGTGAGTTATTGAACACTTTATTTGTCATATTGGTATTTGTATCATTGAGTGACGAGTCAAACGTATCTAAGGTAGAGAAGAAGGCCAGCAAAGGACGTAACGTTCTTGGAATCAGACTCAGGATTATAACAAAAGATATTATTGTTATAAAACACAGTGATGTAAAAACGCCATTTCTTTCGAACATCTCTGAGTGGCCTGAAATAATTTTAAAAAAGAGTTTTGATTAAAACAAAAAATGATAAAGGAAAGGCAAAAAAGCAAGTAACTTCTGATCAAAGAAATATTATTAAACCTAGTAATCATAATATTCTATACAATAGTTATTTTTATTCCATGTCAAAGGTCCTAATTATATATAAGTGTATGATGATGTTTCCTTACATGTATATGTTGTTTTCTTGCTTTGATAAACCAACAACATTTTTGAATTTTATACACATGTACAAAGATAAAACAGTTTAGGAAAAAAACGTTTGAATTATTTTAACGATTAATTGCATTAGAAAGCTAAAATGAGCGTTCATAGACAAAAGAAGGCGTAGAATGTTTCTTCCTTTTAATATAATGTTTTTCACTAATTTTGCGGGGATTAAATTTTCGTTGTTTTAGAGGCAAGGAGAGACCCCCGAATTTATGACCAATACAAAATGTAAAATCTAATATATACGTAATATACTACTTAAACATTCTCCAACAACGAAATCAAGTCCCCACAAACCAAGATTTTTTTTTCTCAAACCTCGAAACTTTGACCCTACGAAAATATGTGATTTTACAGTAAAATGAAAAAAATTAAACATACATATGTATTGTGAACATTGAACCGGTCGGAGAGAATACTCGAAATCGGGTATTATCCGTGAAATCGCGTATAATACTCGATATTAGGGTATCGCTCAGTACATTTCATGATCTGCACACAAAAAGTCGTTTGATTTGCTTTATATTTTTCCTTATGTTGAAAGTATATGCATCTTCCTAATGTTCATTCCCAACACAACAGAATTGTAAAGTATCATAATTCGGGAATTTATAATAATTTCACATCAACACGACAAACATGAACAATTTGTAAATAAATCAAATAATACGGAAACACATTTCACACACCAGATATGATGCCATGTATAAACAAGGGATTGTCTATCGTATTTAATTATGCGTCATTAATTACTTTCACATTCATCTTGTGCAGAAAATCAAATTTATTTATGAATGTATAAATAATGTAATGATATAAATGTCTAAAATTTCGGCTAAAAGAACCCTTTTATTTATCATTCAAATATATTTGCGGAATTTGTCATCAACATTTTAGCAGAGACAGTAATAGATTCAGGAATACAGCTTATGAGAG
>PRKT01000867.1:0-119426 GCA_003671525.1 Saccostrea glomerata | reverse complement strand
GGGGGGGGCTAAAGGCTTCTTGACCACCTCTGACAAAACGACAAAACAACCTTGACTGTGTCCAAGAGACATCTCTTTGAATGTCAGAGTCGGTTAAACTCTGTCATATACTTTTAATCGTAGGGAAGATTTATTCATCAAATAAAAATCATATACATTGTAGGTAAACAAAAAGCAACCTGATAATTTCTAACACAATATAAGACTACAAGTAACTAGAATTCATGTTCATTTTTTAAACATATTTTTTTCATTATAGATGAGTATTAGGAAAAGTTATTGCCATGAGCAATACGTATAATAGATAAAATAACTAAAAGAAAACTGTGACATATTGTCTAGTACCAATCAGATAGTGCGTTGTATTAGCATATTATAATGAGGTATAAGATAGCGATATAAAAAAATATAGAAGGTAAAGAGGTAAAATTTACCCTGTCTATCAAATAGTATAATAAAGTAAGGAAGTGGCTACGATTTTTATGAAATTTTAATGTCCGATGAGGAATTATATTCTCTAAAATAAGACAAGAGTTTCCAAGGCAATTGAACACTCCATTATTTCAATCTGTTCATTAAAAAAATGTCTAAATCTTAGTTTTTCTCAGTGTTTCATATCATCAATGGAACAAACTGACAAATATCATGATACTTATCTAGACTGATGAGTTTTTTCTACTAATTTACCAAATGAGTTGGGAATGGTACAGTGTACATAATTATACCAATTCAATGTGGAAAAATAGCATCAAAGTTATTTAAGTACCTTTAAGTTTTAGATGAAATATTTAACCTAATGACACAGAGAAAAGTTATTCTACCAAAAACAGAAATGGAATATGTAATTCTTTATGAAAGGAAGTTAAGATTGAATATGTTTAGGTAGTTTATAATTATTATAAATCAATTTGTCTGCTCACGAGTGTTAATATATGTAAAAGTGCAAATACAATTAATGAATTAACAAAAAAAAAAACAGGGATCACAGTGTACCATTCCAAAATTTACTAAATGTTTATTTTAAAGTAGTCAAGAAATTACCTTACCACGCCAAACCCTATCTTCAGGAAATCAAACCTCATTAATTCATATATCAGGTTAAAAAAGTCAGAACATACATGTGTAAATTATGATAAAGGAATTAAGTAATGTTTGTCTTTGAGTATTGAAACACCGCACTCCAACGTAAAAATCCACACAGAACTCCTATATATTTTGAAGCTTGTTCATCCGCATTGTTCCACTGTTTAACTGATTCATGCTTATTATATACATTGACAAGCATAGAGGGAATTGCATACAATAATAATGGTTATGCAGTCTTCACAGAAGATAGGATGTATATACATATACAAAATATAAGTTAATCCTACTACATGTATCACTTTTTCAGTAGTAATACATAAACTTTTTTTTTTTTTTATTTTTTTTTACAGCAAATGGTAGTTGAATATGACATCCTGTTCCCCTAAAGAAGCCACTGGAGGAAATCTACATGTGTCTTGTTTAGAACAATAATTTAAGTTTTAATATAATTGTTTTACCATGTTCCAAATTAATTGCCACATAGCTGTCTAAAAACCAGTCTATCCCCAGAAGTGAATGTGAAGGAATGGAATGGAGGACTATGTGTGTTATGTATTTTTTTTTAAATTTGATATGGAGAGTTAATTCATGTATGCGCCCAAATCACAGGTGAAACTTAAACTTGCCTGGACTCTTTGTATTGTTTTTTTAGCATTATGTCTGTGTAAACTAAATTTTAAATGAATAAATATTCCAAGAATATCATGTTTTTTTTTTAATATTAAAAAAGATCTTATATTTTGAGCTATTAGAAATAGGACTTGCAAGTATAAGCTACCACTAAAGTTTTATTTTTGATTTTTAGGATATAAAATGGGGGGTTTTATTTATTAAGTTAAACAGGTATTTTATTAAGCATGTTAAGGAGTAATTGTCAAAGAGTTGAAGAATTATTCATACACTTAAAAGAAACCTCCTCCCTATAAAGGAAATTAAGATTATGCAAAAGGGAAAAATAATATTTAATTTATCAAAACAATTATTATATTTAATATCAAAACAAAAACAAAACTAGAAATATGTTCATAAGTCATGAATGCCCTGTCGAGGTTATATTAGGAATGTATCATGAAACAATGAAATTTAATGTACGAAATTTGATCAGAATATCTTAAATAGTGATGCAGTTGAATTGCTTACATTAGTATGTATCAGCATAATGAAGTTTGACAGTAATTTAAGAAAAGTGAGGTCAAGGTCAAAGGAAATGCCAAGGTCAAAAAATGTTGACACAGTTAAAAAGCTCTCAACAGTATGTATTTCAGCATATGAAGTTAAAAAAAATATTAATATGAATGGTTTCTTTAAAACTGATTTAAACACAATTTGATAAAAGTGAGGTCAAGGTCAAATGAATGGACAAGGTAAAAAATGTTGATGCAGTTGAATTGGTTACATTTGTATGTATCAGCATAGGAAGTTTGATAAAAAATATCTTGGATGATTTCTTTGAAACTGAGCTTTGAACTGAGCTAAACTCAAAATGTGACGAAGGAAGGACGGAAGATGGACATTTCAAACGCTTAATGCCCCGGTCACATTCATGGCAGGGCATAAATTAAAAACAAAGAAGGGTGGGGGTGTCACTTGAACTCTGATCATGTTTTTACACAATGTGGTCAAATTAGTTTTTGTTAAATAATTTTTAGTCTAAATAAACATTAACTGCAGTTCAGTCTTCATTTCTCTTCATGAATTGTCCAACAGTTCACTTTACACTATGTATCAATGTATGAAATATTCGAAGCAGGGTTCAAAATATCAAGAACCATGTATATTTAGTTAAGAAATTATTAAACATAGAATAATTTGACTTTGAGGTAAGAGGTCAAGGTGAGGAGAAGGTCAAAGTAATGTATGACTCATTACCTCTTACTGCTGAACCCATGTGAAATAAGAATATATATTGTTTCTTAAAGGACAAACTACTTCTAGTGATCTGAATAGTTAACAGAAAATCATCTAAAAATACCCAAATTTGCTTATTTTTGAATCTCCATGGCAACATTGTTTTGAAAGTTGACCCAATTTTATTTATTTTTTAATTTTTAATAACCAAACCTTTTTTTCTTGAACTGTCTAACAGTATGCATACACCTGTGAACCTGTGAAATACTATTAAATGAAGCAAGGATTAACAAATTAAAGGACCATGCAGCTTGAAGAATATGAAGCAAAAGATAAAGAGCAATATGCATGTATCATAAATATTATACCTTCAATGGCCCCTTGAAATTAAAATCTTTATTTTACTTAATATATTTAAGCTTTAATTTGTACAGCTACTGTATACATGCAACCTTTATTGGTCATTTTCAAATTGATCAAAATGCTGCTTATTTAGAAATATGACATAAAGGTCACATTTTCCTGCCATTTTAGCATATTTTGTATAAAACTGCTTATTTTAAGCAGTTTTTCTTCAGAAAATAAAGAGTGCAGACTAGAACAAACTTTATATTTTTACCAAAGATGTATCTATACAATTATAATTAGTGACAGAAAAATTATATATGTTCTACATTGCGCTCTGTTTCCCATAAGACAAAACATCAAGAAAAGGCATATTTTTGCCTTTTTTGGTTAGATAGCAAAAGTAGCATTATTTCTCATGCCATTTACAGCCAGTGAGTGCATACATGTATAAATATGAAAAATATTTTGAAATATTTCTAAAATATCATCTTCTTCACGATTAATATCAATTAAACATAGCTGAATATCATTCTAAAATGTTGATTTTTAGGGGGCCAAAATTGGCTCTTATCATATATAGTCCTTTATAATTTGACTTTGAAGTCAAAGGTCAAGGTGAAAAGAAGGTCATGGTACTTTCTGACTCATTTTTTATTCCAGATGCACCAAACTGATACATTGGACATTGTTTCTTATGGGATAAATTACTATTAATACTATGAACTGTTCACAGGAAATCATCTTTTAATGCCTAAATTAGCATATCTTTGAATCTCCATGGCAACATTGTTTTTGATTGTCTACCCAATTTTATTTTTTTAAATTCTTTAATTATCCCAACCCTAATAAAATCACACTAAAGAGTTTATAAGTAGTTGCACAGCATTTTTTGAAAAGCCTTTCAAAAAATGATTTAAATTCGACTATTTTTTGTTCAAATCATATCTTTTCTTCCCATCGCCATAGCAACGTACTGAAAAAATGTAATCATACTAAGTTGGTCACCAGAGAACTTAGAATGAAATCCTCTTAAAGGAAAAAGTAATTGTAAACAATCTTTTGATAACATTTATGTGCATTTAGACTTTTTATGGCAATATTTGCCTGATTTGAAAGTAAAAAATCTATTCTGGTAACCAAGGACATTTTATTCCTTGGATACGACAGTGTCGTTATGGTTGAAATCAATATTTTTGTATTATTTTGTTTAATTGTGAGAGAAATAATCCTTAAACACTGATTTCAAGAAAATCAAAATTTTTGACTTTCCATTCAAAGCTCAATGCTTACTGACATGGCCTCTTAAGAAGTCATAAAATAGTAAAATTATTCCCAACACCGATCATTGTTTTTTTCACTTTTAATAGATACTTTCTGAACTGAACTGCTAGATATGAATGTAAACATTCAAATGGTGAAGCGAAGTACACTTTCAAGACCAAACAACTTTGAGGTCATTGCACGTCACAACATAGCAACACAGCGGCCCGTTTGTGTAATAAATGCAGTTTTACTCGGAATTTATTTGTCTCAAATGTAAATATAAGTAACAAACGAAAATGTTTAAAATTATTACTTGAAAATTAATTTAGTTGGTACGTTATCAATCTACTGAGAATCCCTTCGGGCTTCACAGGATTTTATCACGTGACCAACAAAGTCTAATTCCCGGAGAACTTTTAACATCGTTGTTTATTTCTTAATTATTATGCCTAAACTTGTATCATATCAGTATGCGTGCACAGAAATAGATCTAGACTTTCTGCTGACAAAATATCTTAGATTTATCAATGTATAGATCAACCCTTTAAAAGACTTTATCTGACCACTTTGTAATCATACACATGTAGTGTCTAGGAAACGACTTTCATCTTATATATCTCAACATACACATGTACTGTCTTATAGAAACAACCTTGATCTTAAATCACTCAACCTGTTTAAACCACTAGCAGCATCTTAACCATGACAGCTTGGATTCTTTTTCTTGTAAATCTATCTATATAAATTTGTTTTGGAAAATATGAAAATGAAAAAACTTTACTTTACCATGCAGGAAAATATCGGTTGAAACATATTACCCCTACCTTCTCGGACAATATCTGTTTATCCTCGTCTGCTTTTCTTAGGTACAAAATATACATGTAGTACTAATACACAACTTCATAAAAATGACTTCATTCAGTATCTAATGCAAATCACATTCCTTAGTCAGTACATGCTATATAATATCTAAGAACCGCCATCCGGTGTTGCAATGATCATCTCAATCACGTGATCTCAATGATGTATGTTTCAGATAAAGAGGAACTTTTTGTTTTCCCTTTTCCTAAAATAAATATTTCCTTGTCACCATACAACATACATTTATGAGTAGTTTTCTATTTCCTGATACTTTTACGGAATTTTATATCTCTAATTTGTCCTTTTACAGTATATTAACAACTCTTATCAAACATAAACGAATCTGTTCAATTACGTTACAGAGACTGAAAACAATGTTAAATCAGATGATTGTTCCATGTATTCTCTTTAATTATGTTTTGTGAAATACAATCGATTACTCGATTATTACTTTGTTTTAAATGTACCGTTTTTTTTTTTTTTTTTTTTTTTTTTTTGTTTTTTTTTTTTTGACAGAAAATTTATTTGGGTTAAAATAAATCTTAACATGTACAGCTCAACACACTTTTTAAACTCACATAACTTTTCGAACAAAATAAGGTCAAATTGTTATAATGAGAAAATAGTGTAATGTGACAACAAAATATATGTACTTTAAAAATGACATATCTTAATTTTGATCATATCCCATTACTTTAAACATAATTCACACATAATAATTGGTAGGATTTTTATATGCTCTTGGTTAATATCTTATGAGATTTTCCTAAAGGTTTTTCCATTGCACATGTTTCCCGTCAAATGCAACCGTCTTTGTACCCATTCATTTAACAACCCCATAAAATCCACTGAAGATGCCATATAATCCCTAAAAATGCATTAATGATTATCTTGAAACTGGAACTGGTTCCTCTCCTTAATGTTAACCTCAATATAGTATCCGAATTGCTTTTCACTGTATTCAATATAATGTCCATTGCTAGTTTTTATACTCTTTCGAATTTATTTTGTAATTGTGTATGTGGTGGGGGGATATCACATTATTAATTCAGCTCTTGGCACTTTGAAGTAAACATTGCAGGTTTTCGGGATGAGAGCGTTTCATGTTACATGTAGTCGTTGACATGCTCAATGGCCCTAAGCACCGTGTAAAAGTCTAAATTTGAAGCCCTTCGGTATATGATGAAGTTATTATTTAAGTAAAACGTTCTCAAGCGGGGCGTAAAACATCACACAATCAAGCAATCTGGGTCCTTTGGATGAGACCTATAAACCAAGGTCTGAGTAAAGGGCAAAATTTGCAGCTCCCCACTTGCAAGTGCATGGTGGCGTCTCCACAGTAGTGAAAAATTCTCAAGAGGGATGTTATACAACAATCAAACAAACTAGCGCTATTTATCTAGGGTACTGAACTTTTCTTATGACAATTAAAATTTTCTATGCAGTTTAAATGATAAATTCTACTTATTGTGATAGGAAAATAGTATTTTTGATAACGTTTCCTATATATGCTTGTGTATTTGAATAATTTTTATTTAAGTAAAGAAAAAAGTTCTCGAGCGGGGCGTAAAACAACATACTATCAACCTATCTGGGCCCTTTGGATGAAACCTATAAACAGAGGTCCCACGAAAAAGATCCATCAGTCTGTTGTAATTTGGATAAGTCTAAAATATTTCGTTGATTTTAAAAAGCTGAAATGCACGAATCTATTACATAATAGGATATGTTTTAAAACGATATATGAAAATCTTACAATGCGGCCTATTTCAAAGACTTCCCGTAAAATTAAATCCCTTTTGTGACCCTACTTGGCTCCAGGGTTATGTTCAGAAAAAACCAAAAGCTAAATGTGAATCAAAGTGATTTATATTGTTTAAGAAATATGTTTACAAATTACAAATACAGTAAAGTAAACTTTACATAATGAGCAACATTGCAATACTATTTACACACACACAGGTCAAGAATAAGGCCATCTTTAAAATAATTCTTGTTTAATGCAAATAAACAATTTAATAAACAAATAATGCTTCTCCAGACTCAGGGTAAAATTATCTGTAAAATCCTTTTTCCAGAAAATTTCAACATATTTGTTGATGAGATATGAGGAATAAAAAAAAGTTTCATGTCCTGGAATGTAAAAAAAAAGTTTTGAGATGGGCCATTTTAGTCAGTCGGTCGGGTGAGGGCAAACAAACATTTTTTTAAAGATGTTCTAATCTATATTACATTTATTTTTACAAGTAAAGTATAGATCTCACTAATAGAATCAATATTCTATAGAAGAAATTTTTTTTTCTTCACAAAATCAAACAACAGAAGTTCAACTTTTAGACAATAAAATATTTTTATGTTGCAATAAAATCACTAACGACTCTCCATAGATTATTTCCCCTAATTTTTCAAACATCTAGTAAAGGAGAACACTACATTTAGACATATATAAAATTCTCAAATCTTATATCTTCAATAAATATGTGAAATATAAATCCTTGAATGTTTACAAATTGAATTATTAATTTTATTATGCTTGTTTAAAATGAAAAGAGGTTTGTTTACAGTGGTTAAAATTGTCTCCCTTGTTACATATGGTAGCACATTTCTGCAATATACATTTTTTTTCAAACTAGTAAATACTTATTTCTTTAAAAGACATCTTTCGCCTTTATATATTTTTCTAGAGTTTTTATATGTTAATTAGAATACAATTTACTAATTATAAATGAAGAAAAAAATTCTGTTGCAATTTGTTTGATGTTTATGACAGTTTGACTGGACTATATAGGAAAAATTTATAACACAAGAGTTAAGTTTTTAGTGTTATTGGATGACAATTCTGATAATGATAAGACAATATTAATCTGAAAACTGTGTTTGTTTAAATTTGTTACATGTAACTTTTAAGCAACTAAGATACGCCTAACCTACATGTTGGACAACTACATGTAGTTTTTAATTCTCAAGTTAAATCTAATTCTTGAAAGGTTAATATTAAATGCTAAAAAAATTAATCTTATATTTTTTCTTTAATCGATGTATCATAGAAAGCCTGGGCGTAAAAAAAAATCATCAATCCAAGGAGCAAAGATCTGTACAATTAGTTATTTAAATTTCAGCAACGTTGAGTAAGGTTTAAGAATCATTGACTGAATGCTTAGTAAAATCCACGATGATTATATGACATACACTGTTATTTGAAAGTTAAAATGTAGAAATAAAAAACAAATAATTTTTTAAAAAATAATAAAAAACATTGTTGTGATGTATTCCTACGCATTGTCTATGATGATTAAATCAAATAAAAGGTGAAAGAAAATTTCGTTTTATTATCTACAAATCATAGGTAAAAAACAATTTTCCTTGACCGACGCATCGAATAAAAATCTAAACTGAAAACGTTTAATATCAATGCGCTACGTTCATTAATTGGTAATTTGTCCCCTCCAAATGTTTGTTTGAAGCGTCCACGTCGGTTGAAGAAAAAAAATGCATTCCTTTCTCAGATCTATTGTAGGGAAAAGAAGAATACCTGGCAACACGCTGTAACATGAAACTACAAATGATGAACTACAGATCAACATTTAAGTTAATAGCTGAAAGATATTTTGGTTTTTTCCCTATAACATTACTTTCCTCTCAGAATTTTTAGAGTTACTGAAAGACATAAACATTGCGAATGGAAATTTGCATGGTAGCATCGAAATCAAATTTTTAAAAATGTCAATTTTGGTCCATTGTTGTCAAATCTTTACGAAAACGGTTCTATAATTTGAAGCAATCCACATTAAAGTTTGAAGAAAAATATAAATGTTTTAAAAGCATCCCAATTGGCTTAAAAATTAGTGACCACATAAATATCAAATCAGGTGCATCTAGAGTGTAGCAAAATATCTGCAAGTTTTCACTTCATGTAGAGGTGATAAGTGATGGAACTTCTCTATGAGTTTCATAAATACAATTTTTCATTACTTACGCCACATTTTTTTTTAATTTAAAGTCTTCTATACGGTTCTAATTACAGGACATGTAAACAAACATTGTTATTAATTGACACTTGAATAAAACTATGTATTTTAACAAACGGAAATTTATTTCAAAAATAAATTAAATGTCTTTTCGTGTTAATCTATGTGAATTTTCTTAATAAAAAGATCAAAATACCTGTCTCATGGTTACTTCCACATAAATTGGAATATTGAACAAAGATGAACAGTGACAGTATGATTCTTCCCATTTCTCGTGATTCTTTGAGAATTCTTCCGTAAATGTTTTTATGTGGGAACAATTCCTTTAAATGAAAGAAATCAAATATAAACAAATATAAATATAGCACTGTTAAATTTCAATGTAATACTGCTATGTATAACTGTATGCACAGCAGTATTTAGTTTCTTACGTTTAAGAGAATTAAAGTTTCTCTATGTGTCTGCCCAGTAGTTTCATATACTAGTATACACTGTATTTCTAAAAATGCTCTAGAAACACTTTGATGTAGTGCTAGGATGAAACATCTATTCAAGTGAAAAAAAAAATCATGGATCTTTCATACACAAGAACCATTGTCATAACTGGCGTTGGCGTGCTGAGGAAGCTAATTTCCCTGTGACCTTAAAGTCTTGGCAAAGTTTAAATTGGCAAAGTTTAAATTAAAATTCATAGGCGCCAGGTGCAGTCTTGTTTCAATTAAGTGAACTAATCTCACAAAAGACGTTTTTAAGGAATAGGTGTCTAGTTTGTTTGTTATGACATGACATTTACGATAGATTGAATCTTCTGATGATTTGCATAAGCACGTTCTGCATAAATTATCCCACGATATTTGGAAACATGGGAAAATTTGCCCGTTATGCATAAATTTTTCCAGGTTTTCACCTATCATTGATATTTCTGGCAATTTCAACAAACTAGAGAGTAAATCATTATATTTAAATTGATAAATAATATAGTTAATATAAATGAAAAAAAATGCTGTTTACAAGATATTAAATTCAGAAGGCCTCAGATAGTATCCCCACTGACATCAGATACAAACTCAGATTCACAAGATTTATCTGCATATAAGCGTTTGACCATTCACCTTGCAAACTTAATATTCCGGTTGAATTACTAAGAAATATACTCCACCTGCTTTCAAAGAGGCATCACAAATAAAAGTATAGATACTGACAATCACACCGTCTTTCATTTCCCAAATGATAGTAAATCATTTAGTAAAATGTAAAGGGTAATGACAATTAGAAAGAAATATTCGTTTTTTTTTCAGGTTTTTTCACCTCTCATTGTAAATGGTTCAAAGTAAAAAAAAATTGCATTTATTTCCATTTAATATCTTTTTAGTTTTTGCCAATTATTGTAAAAATGTATAATGTGCCGTATGTTTTTAAGATTGGAGACATAAAGAAAAAAAAAAATCATACATTTTTTTTGAAAATTAGTATTGTAAATGAAAAAAAAATTATGTATAAACTTTCTACTAGTAAATTATTTTTGAACTTGGAGTGTCAGTATCAGGGAAGTTATTTTACACAAGAAGTATGAAATAATTCATAAGTGAAAAAATGAGATTGATTAAACTATCAATACGTATTGACCCCTGCTGACAAAGCAGATAACAACATTGCCTTTTGTTTGTAGGTCTCAATATATAATATGTATTTTAAAGGAACTTGGATATAAATCTATAAGTTTTAATCCAACTTATATTCACAGTTCCTTTTCTTAAGAAGAAATTCTTCAAAATGAAATGTCAGTGTTGGATTTCAAAACTTCATTAAAATCCTTATAAACAAAGATACATTGCGGGCTCCAGTCAGTTAATGTTCGACTGGAACATTTTTCTTTTTCTTTACATCTCACTTAGATATTAACAATATTAACAGTATTGAAGGGAATCTTCAAGAGTACTGTGCAACAATATACCGGTAATCGGAAAGTGGTGAAAATCAGACATTGAAATTAGAAATTCCAAGAAATTTTTGGAAAAATTTGAAATCACAAGATTTTATCAAAACCAACTTCAAGTCCAACGACTTTTCTATATCATATAGATGTACCGCTATTCCAAACGATAAACTAAAGTCTAGGCTCTTTGATTTCATTAAAATGGAACTGGAAAATGGAATTTCTTCATCATACGTAGATTTACTGACCTTGTCGTTGGTCATTTGCAAAATTATTTGTTAAAAAGCACTCTGATTGCAAACTAAATACTCCAAAGATTGCATTAAAAGATGCTTGAGTTTCTGATTGACAACGCAGCTACATGGAGGTTAAGGACTCATAAAGGTAAATCACTCTATGCAGAGCTTCAGGAAATTGATTATGACGTCACGGTGAAACTGCAAAAATGAATCTCGGCAAATAGATAATAATTTTCTTTTTCACACACGTTTTCATACAGTGATTTTTCATAATTAGTTAGTTATTGTACTATCAGTCGACATTAAAAAAAAAACTCTAAGTTTTCCACAGTTTTCCAGTGCAGAAAATGGTAAAGTTGCTCATTTTATCATTTTATTCAAAGAATACCACAACTTTCCAAACCAACTCCAATTTTTGTTTTTGCAAATCTCAGAAGATTCTAAACAAATTCTACAATGCATTCATTATTACTTCACAGTCTTATTAAATTGATAACGAATAGGTCTCTTATAAAGCCGCAGTCGTGCACTTTTGTACATAAACGTACTACAATCACAGGCACAGGGCCTTGAAAATCTCAAAAGTTCAACAATATCCGCTTAACCATAAATTATTTTGTACACTTGTAGCTATTGTCCTTTCTATTGTGACCGTTCACGGTCGCTCAGTTGGTAGAGTGCTCATTTCGTGATCAGAAGGTCGTGAGTTTGTTTGGATAGCAACTGTTCCTTCGCCATGCGCTCGGCACCTGAAGTAGAATTTGCGGGTCCTTCGGATGAGACCTTAAAAACCGAGGTCAAAACAGGCGTGGGCACAATAAAGATCCTGCACTGCTCAATGGCCCTGAGTGCCGAGTAAAGGTCACATTTCGAAGCCCTTCACCGGTATGTGGTGACATCTCTACATGAATGAACGATTCTCGAATGGGCCATAACACAACATACAATCAATCAATCCTTTCTTTTTTGAAAAGTGCTGGGATAAAGTTGTTAGCTGTTGTTGTTTTTTCCGTAATTTTACATTATTTTAATGCATAGAGTGAAAATGCACGACGTTTATCAAATGACGGCTAAATTATATATAATAACCGGGCATTAGGAAGTAGCTCCCAGCACTTTTCGGATTAAGACATTTGTCGTAAAGAAAACACAATCAATATCATAGTGAAAAATTTCTCGTAACTATATCGTTGAACTTTTACGCACTTTGTATCCGTGCATTTTTTTCTAGTTTTAACCATGTCACCTGACAAATAGCTGATGATCATGAACGTGAAGTGGCTTTGGCCGAACTAGGTTGCGACCCCAAACATACATATGCATTAGTACAATTCCCATCAAATTATAGCTCATGCTAATAAAAAAAAATATTGACATTATATTGACTTCTCGAAATATTTTAAGGCATATTTCCTATGGGCGCCCTTAACCTATAGCTGCGAATTACTATATAGTGTTTGGAAACCAGGTCTTCCAACAATTCATTGGAACTCCCAGGGTCACCAATTTGTGACCCTTTCTTAGCAGACCTATTTTTGTTTTCATATGAAGCACAATTTGTTCATCATTTTATACGTAAAAAGGAGAAAACACTTGCTGCGGTATTCAATTTGACATTAAGATATATTGGCGACGTGTTGTCAATTAACAATGGTATTTTAAATAATATATACACGCTATACCCTTATGAGCTTGAGATAAAAGATATCACGGTGTCCGACACATCTGTTTCATATTTGGATATTTTACTTTAAAAAAATAAAACGTTATTAGTTATAAAACAACAAAGCTTTATGATAAACATGATAACTAACTTTTTAATTGTCGGCTTTCCTTACTTATGCAGCAATAAAACGTCATCACCTGCATACGATAAGCACGAGCATGTTTTATGTATAGACAATTTGCTTTTTTGTTTTTTGTTAAAATTTAAAGCAATTGGCAAGGAATGAAATAACACAGTTTTGAAAAAAAAATCACGAAGACTTTTCGAACAGAGGCCTCCCTAGAAGTCATCTCAGTTCTATGATCGATGCAATGACCTTGTCAGGAAATGAAATTTGTAATTTAGTAAAATGCTGACTGGTGTTTTTCATTCTAATTATTATACCATTATTTACACCCATGACAAATCATGACAAATTGGAATCGGACAAGTGACGGCGGGTATTTCTAGTCGGCAGGAGATGTTCTCTTCTCCGTGACATCTAATCCCACCTATGACGTTTCAAGGTCCGTGTTTGCTTAGCTCCTATTTTTTGTATTGTTTAATGGACTTTTGAGTTATGAAAACTGAACGTAATCTCCATATGTTTCTAAATAAATAAAATGCTCGAAAAGATACCTGAGAAGAAATTATTGTTCTTTTCAACATTTTTAAAGATTGATTGATTGAATATGAATAGGAAATAATTTTTTTCTATTACTTCCCAATAATTTATTACATGTATACCTATTGAAAAGAATTTTTCTCATTTTTTTCCTGTAAACCTATTCAAAAGAATTTTTTACATTTTTTTCCTTCTGGGTATGAACCTAAACTAACAGCATTTTCTTTGCAAAAACCTATGAAACAATAGGAGGGTGAACATACCTTAATTCAACTTATGATGATAGTTATTTAGAGTCTCACTTTTTTGTTCAAAAAGATTTATTTCGCAATTTCTTAAATTCAGCGTTTTGTTCTTTCTTCATTTCTGCGTTTTAAATATCTAAAGATTGATTAATTGTTCCAATTTATCTTGTTTACATCCTGTTCAATATATTTTCTCTCATACAGAAACGTTATCATATACCGAACGGGGGTATACGATGTCAAAAGATCCTACTTGGCTCTCGGGTTCTTTGTGCAATGGGGTTTCTCCATCGTGCCATCGCTTACCTTGACATGGGACCTCGAATTCTAAGATCATATCTAAAGGACCAGCAACATTCACTTCAAAATACCTGATGCTTGAGGAACAAGAGGCCCGAAGGTAACAACATTGTCTTTGTTTGTAAGGTTCATTATATTTATTGCATTTTAGAAAAACTTGGATTTAATTCTACAAGTAGTAATCATACTTATACTCATACTTCCCTTTCTAAAGAAGAAATTCTTCAAAATCATATGTCAGTTTTAAATATTCTGAATTTCCACGGAGCCAAAATAAATTTGAACTACCCTATATTTATTTGATTTCGAAACTTCCTAAAAATTCTTACAAAGATATATTGCGGGTTCAAGTAAATGTTCAACCAAGCCTCTTTCGATTCTCTTCAGTAAAATATTGACAGCAGCGAAGTAAAACTTCAAGAGTACTGTGCAACAGCATATGTTTAAGAAGTGGTGTGAATCAGATGTGGATAATAAAAATTTCCTAAAAACTTTTAAACAATTTGAAATCACAAGAAATTACAAAAATCAACAGCTTAAAAACTAATGACTTTTTAACTGTATACACAACTATTCTCCACGATAAATTAACGTCCAGGCTTTTTGATATCACTGACAGCTGCTGTTTTAAAAAAAATGTAACTAGTAAATTTACTTACCTGGTCATTGGTTATTTGCAAAATTATTTTGTTAAAACACATTCTGATTGCACGCACAAGAATTCTGAAGTTGAAATCAAAGAAAGGTTTTAGTTTCTGATTTACAATATCTATGTGGTTTTTGGAGACCATGTATTCCAACAATTTATCGGAATTACCAATTGTGCTCCGTTATTAGCATACCTATTTTTATAATCATATCAAACAGAATTTGTGCAAAAACTCATGCGTGAAAAGAAGAAAACAATCGACATTTGCAAATATCGACGACGTATTGTCAATTAACAATGGTCATTTCCTTTCCTACGTCTATACGATATATTCCGGTGAGCTTGAGATCAAAGATACCGCAGAGTCTGACACTTCTGTTTCATACCTGGATATTTTACTTCAAAAAGACATTAATAGTAATCTAACTACCAAGCTATATGATAAACGTGATGGCTGAACTTTTCTATCGTCAACGTCCATTACTTATGCTGCAATATACCTTCATTACATGCATACGGTGTGTATATATCTCAGTTGATTCGATACGCAAGAGCATGCTCTACGTATGAACAAATTCTAAAACGTTGATAAAACAAGAATATCAACAGTCTCGTTTAAAGTCTTCATTTCGCAAATTCTTTTGTCGATACAATGACCTTGTCGGAAAATATTTTTTCATTGAGACAAATGCTGATTGACGTTTTTCATACTTATTGTTAGTCAGTTTTTATACAATGAATTGACGACGGATTTTTCCGTTTTTTTTCCAATCATGACAAGGAGCACACGGTGGGTAAGAACGGTCAGCAGGGGATGCTCACTCCCAGACCTGGGTCAATTTCTTTGAAATGTAACGCATTAAATTACAATTACTTTGGAATATTTATCATTACAATTACAATAACCATTACTCTCATTCAGAAAAGTAATTAATTAAATTATAATTACTTTGTTAAAGTAATGAATTACATGACACATTACATTTTATAAGAGAAAAACACAAACCGTATGACCACATAATTTACACCAATAAATTAACTTTCACACTTTTAGCTCGATTAACATGATTAATATGCTTTCCCTCAGATCAGATCATATAAATCAGAGCAGTTTTTGGATTTTGGGAATTATGTATCATATTCTTGTAGCTAACCGTTCCAATCTACAGTTGACAAATAAAAGTGGATCAGAACACCAATGTTGTAGGTTTGTTCAATATCTGATGTTAGTTTCTCTGTTTTTTTTTTTTTTAAATAAATGATTTATTAAACATTTCCTACTAGATGTTTTATGTAAACGGATAATGCTATTTATGTAAAAGGAGTACAGTATTTTGAAAAAATAACTTAATGAATTAATTATAATTAGCACTTCTAATTAGCTTAACCACTGTTAACAGGTATAGTCAATCAAGCTATAAACTAAACACAACCAAAGGTGATAATTATTAGTACCTAGATGTAGGGTTTTAATTTAGAGGCCTTAAGCTACCAAAAATGAATGATGGTAAGTATATTAGTCTCTATTTATATTTGGCTTCAGTTTCTCTTTGTGTCTACAATAAATGATACTGATCTTGTATCATGTTTACCAAGTCCATTTTACCAGATTGAAAAGGGGAAAAAAGTAGGAAAATATAATTTGTATCTTAATTTCACTGGAAGTCTCACTATACATGTATTAATGTCACTTTTTTGTATCTTTCTTTAAAACCTGATGATTTCTTTTAATGGTTTCCTCTAGTTCTCTTCAATTGATTTAACAATTGTCTTGTCAAGAAGATTTTTATTAAAAGAATTATTTAGTTAATGTCTATCATTTACCATATAATAATATAAAAGAATTGTAGGATATATGATTTTAACTTTAAGGCTCTAACATTATTAATAAAAAATCACCTCTTAGTGATATATATTTGTTTCACGGTAATAATATTATGATATTAATTTCAGATTCATAAAAAAGAAGAGAATAACATACAAAATGTAATTGAAATGTAATTGAAAAGTAATTGGTCATAACTAACATTTTTTATTGTAATGCATTACATTACAATTACTTGTAATTGAAAGATGGATCCATTACACATTACATCCCATTACTTTGAACAAATGTAATGATCACAATGCATTACCATTACACATTAACATTACTCCAGTCTGCTCACTCCTCCATGGTACCTGATCCTACCTCTGATGTTTCGGAGGTCCATCTTTGCTCTGCTCCTATTTTGTATTGTTTTATGGACTTTGATATTGAATACTGACTGTTCGTTATCTCCATATCCTTCTATACAAAGAAAGAAAGACCTCGTTTGGCCAGTGATAAAAATTGATCTAAAATCAATAACAATCTTTATTCTTTCTTGATTAATATGACATGAGTTGTACAGAACAATTGCGTCTTTTTATAAACATTTTTAAAATGTCAGTATAAAAATCATCAGTAATGTAAAAATTAGCACTTTTGGGATTCAAAACAAAAATTTTAAATTATCTAAGTATTCGTTTAAAGCTAATTTAATTTAATAGAATTAGTAAAGATTTATGATAATTTCAATAAAAAATTCTAAGGTGTTTTTTTTCAGATTTGACGCACAATTAGTTTAATTTATTGGAAAACTATTGGACTTTTGCAAGAAACACTGATTTTTATAGTTAACAATTAACTTTTAAACTAGGACAATGTACGGATGCTCTTAAATGATATGAATATTTAGCTTAACGTTTAATTTTACGAAAATAACGGTTAATTTCATAGCACAGATGAGTTGTTTTCGAAGAAAGCGACAACCATCCTACCCTCAAACTGGGTCTTCAAACGTTAGTGTCCCTAACACCATAACAATAACCAGAAGGTTTTCTTATCAATTTTTAATCCTATGATACAGGTTAAGATGTCAAATTAAATTTCAGTGCTTCTCAGAGTCCATTACCAAGCTGTTATTTGTATTCGATTCTTTAATCAATTAAAGGGGCATGGATACATTTTCTTTTCAATTTTAGTAAGTAATTTCAATGTTTACAATTCTTCACTAAGGTAGATCTAATGAACAATTATTAATTTGATTTATAAAAGAGATATAGAGCTTAAAATTCTTTATACGAAAAACAATTTAAGGTCAGTGCTATCGTTTTTACGTATTGAAAATACCAGATCTATAATAAGATAAAATTCAGCAAATCACTAGGAAATGTCTAATCGTATTTAAAATTAGCTTCTTTATTTAAACAACACCTGCTTTATACGAACATATATTAGTTTTATTACGTACAAAGAAAACATGACACAGTCCTTGTTTGAATAACAAAGATTTGGAGATTTAATCTGTCTTGTACCTGGACAACCGAAATTTATTTTTTTCGTAGGTAGGTTAAGGTTACAACCAAATATTCTACTTGCCTATATGATATGACGTCATAGTAAGCTATATGACATGAGGTTTCGAGATAACGATTTCTTAAATTCGATATCTAAGATTGATTTGAGGTCATAAAAATGAATCAAAATATGCATAGGCATAATATAAACGAAAATTTGTCGTTACTGGGCCTCTGTAGTTATCACAGGGGTTGAATACCAAACCCGTGACGTCATAACTGTTGATCATGCAGTAGCAGAGTGAAAGTAAAACGTCACGAGAATTCAAGTAAACAAAGACTAGAAATTGGAGTTTAAAACCATTTAGAAGGAATATCATATGTGATTCATGTGGTAATAAAGCTTATGAATAAGGTATGGTAATATACTTCTACAATTTCTTCGTAAAACTAAAGCAGGCAGGGTGTTCACTTGCCGATCAGCCTTTCCTCTGTCGTTTATAACAAAAAAGATGCAAAAGTTCAACACTACGCCGCATACCTTGAAACTTAATTTTTGTTTCCATCTAAAGTTCTTATTCTATTGTTTTTGGAAAGTGCTCCTAGAATCGTATAGTTTACGGGAATTGATGCATTTTTTTCGATGTTATGATCAAAATGTAAAAATTTTGGGAAGGTTTCGTCTGAAAGTGTTTAATAATTATTTATGTGATAAGACAGAAGGATTCTAGCAGCACATTTCATGGTACAAAGATGTTTTTACATAACTATTATTACAAATTGAAACTTAATAACCCCGGGGTAGTGTTGAACTTTTCACTTTTTCATTAAGGCATATTTTCTAATTATAGACATCACGTGGTGACGTTATAGTGAAGTGCTTACTGGAGTATAAGTTCCATTTGAAGTCTACAGAATGCATAATTATAGCAAAAGTTTTATCCTTGACTTTTCCGATTTATTAGTGTTACATAATTATAAAAAAGTGTTTATTCCCCGAATTCTGATCCATGTGCTGCCTTAACATACCCGCGTTGATTATCGTTAGAAATACGTTTCTTGGGTATTAGTAAACATTATTGTGATTATTGGGGAAAATAAAATTTGAAAATCTTATGCAGAAATAGTGTTCATGCCCTTTTACAAGTAACAAATCAAATAAACCATTACCTATTACTATGATCTCTCTATGATCTATTACCCTCGGTGTTAAACTTGTGAATAGATAAATGTTAAAAGTAAATATTAAGATGTTTGAATTAGATCTTATTTATGTTACTTATCAACATTTCGAGCATTATTTGTGCAACCAAAAATGCAAGAAAAAAAAACCGTTCTACGTGTATGTCTCTGTAACTTATTAAATGTTTTTATATCATCTGGCGGTATGCCAATACATTATGTAAAAAGAATCAATATGCAGATTGAGTCTTCAATGTAAATGTTTATACTGATATCGGTAGATATATCAAATTACATTTAGATATCAATTCAAATCCTAATTTGTTATTCATATCAACAAAATGGATGGAGGGCAGGGGATGTTTGTAGAAAACAGTCGTACGGGCAGTAACGTAAAAGTGTATATCCTGCAATCAATATTAAAAATCAATGTTTTCTCATCAAAAGATAATGATGAGTAAATGTTTTCTAGTAGAAAAATCATCTACAAGCTATACATCAAAACGACAATGTGCCAGGCGAAGCCCGTTATGCATAAATTATCCCACGTTTCCCACTATTGTTGATGTCCCTGGCATACTATAATAACTAGACAGTGATTCCTTATATTTCCATTTCATTGTGAAATAAAATTGTAGATTTAACTTTAAAAATGCAGACATAGATTTAAATTACACGAGGATTCCCGTCCCAATTTCAAAGTCCTAGTCCACTGACGTCAAACACAACGGCAGCCGCATGAAATTTTCATGCATATTTGGCCTTCTTAGCGTCAGACTCAGAGACAGATGCGCACGAGATTTGCATGCATACCAGGCCTCCTTAGCTCCTGACCTATCGACCTGCCTAATTTACATTCCGGCAGAATTATCAGGAAATCAACTCCGCTAACTTTCAAAGGGTTATCATAGAGAACAAATTTAGAAATGGAAATATATAAAGATCATACATGTTTAGACTTGCAAATTCTGTATAATTACAACAAAATTTAGTGATATTTTACGATATTATATTTGTTAGCAATATATTTCTACACTGTAATAATTTCAATTATAATATCTACAAGGGAGATAAGTCTTTCTCCATCTAAGAATCTCTTATTTTACCTCCCTTCTTACGTTCGTCCTAAGGGCCTGGTCCCACTCAAAGACATGTTAACCATTTTTTTAATAGATTTTTAAAAAATAGAGTGTTTTGTATCTCCCATAGTATGTAATTTTTCAGAATAATTCAAAATACAAGATTTTAAATAAAGTAATATCCCTGCAGCTGTTTCATCAATATTTTCTATTCGACAATACATTCTATATTCATACATCTTAAAAGCCACAAATGACAACAGTTAATTACATTGTAAACATGACAGTGGTTTCATTTTTATCAATATAAAAACCAAAAATTATGTGTTTCCATTGTACATCAAAACCTGCGAAACCACTGACTATATTCCAGAAATCTCGTAGATTTGCACAATCAAAAATTAGATGCTTTGAATTTTCGACATCTTCTCTTAATCTTGCTTACGAAATATTTGTTGGACAGTATATTATTTAAAAGCTTATAGTTGAATTCCGCGATTTGTTTATCTTTCAATAGCTCTTATTTTGTTAATATTGATTTTTTTCCCATCCTCCCTTAAGTATATTAAACTCTTTATAATACTTTGCTTGCACAAGTGGAGCTTGAAATTTGCTTTTTAAAAATTCATTATAAAAGAATTTTGTTGTATATTTATCAAAGCATAGAGTATTTAATGACACTTCCTTTAGATCTTTGCACAGATGGAAATCATATCTTTTTTCATATTTTTTTTTAAGATCGAGTGTATGATTTTATATTCAAATAACCAATTACTCTTGTTTATCAATATCCCTACCATTTCATGAGGTGATTTTAGACCATTCTCGGAAAATAGATGGTTAACAAACAATATATTGCTTTTGAGCAAATTTTAAGGTAAATTGTTCTTCCTTCATATGAGTACAGTTACTGAAACGTTCTACTTTCCCATTTTTCCGTTCGCTCACCGTTCGTTCAGCATGGTTCACCGTTCGCTCTCCGTTCACAGTTTTGCGTTCACCGTTTACCGTGCGCTCGCGTTCACCATTCACAAAACGTTCACCGTTCGCTCTTCGTTCCGTTTACTTTGCGTTCACCTTACGTTAAGTTCACCGTTCACTTATCGTTCAGTCTTTATTGTCATTCGGAATTCCGAAGTGAAAGGACTTATCTTTTTGATGGTAAGGATTTATCCGTTTTTTAATTAAATTACTAAGATATCGTGTTTGAAGAATAATTATTTCCATGCAAAAAGTATCTACGATATTTATATTTCTATTATTATAACTTGGCTGTTACTTTATTCATAAAATTTCTCTGGAAAATAATACATTAAGAACCTACTTGTAAGTAGAACGATGCTAAAATATTAAATTTAGATAAGGTCAATGTACAAATACTTCAAGCGCGGCTTTTTGTTGTAATGGAAAAGACGACAAATCGTTAATGATAATAATCCAATTCTTTTACAAGACAAAAATACACAAAACAATTATCTCTTACACGTATTTAAAGAAAAAATGCTCGAAAACATGTAAGAACTACATATTATATTATAGGTATGAAAACTATGAATAGTACTGCAGATATTCAGTTAAAACTAAATATTTGTAAAGCGAATTAAATTGATAGTGTGATTTTAAATTTTAGGAAAGACCAACTGTTTAAAATGTAATACTTTAGAGTTTTTGTTCTACTTCACGTATATAAAGTATATTATTAGAAAGAACAAAAATACTTCCCTCACCGTAACTAGATATATGTTTGCCAATCAGTATGATTAAGCCTCCCCCCTCCCCCGGGAGCCATTTCTCCCGAAATCAAATTCTTAGTTAGTATTTTCAGTATATACGAGGGTTGTCCGTAAAGTTCGTGGACAAGCTAAGAATTAAATAAAAGTTGCATATTTGATATTTATTATTAGCATATTTCTAATCCTTTACTAAACGTGAATTGAAAAATGTAAAATCTTATTCAATTTCAAATGTTTATTTTCAATCATGGCTTCATAATTAGACTTGAAATTGAGGCCCGGAGCACCACAAAATTTTGATTAAGAAATTATGTTTTCTCTTTATAAATTTCATTTGTATTTTATATAATTCTGCGGAAATCTTGATAATTTTAACATTATGAGGTTGATAGAAGCTATCACGTCAAACATGCAAAATTTGAACGTTTAAAGTTGTAAAATGATCGAACCTCTGTCTACGTAAAAACGGTTTTATTTGCGGAAATACTGTAAAGTCACGTTATGAAAGCCATTTTTACAGCACTACAATCTCGGAATGATGGTTTTTCTTCACGCATGTCATCCTATAAACTGTTCCTTTCGTCCGAAAATATTATATGCCACTTAAATACTAATGTTCGGTTTTTTTTTACAATTTTTTTTGCGATTGCTTACAGAATGTATTGGTCTCTGTAGATCTTTTTCTGATGTCTACGCAGAATTTTATCACTGTTCACTGCTCCACCTATTCCAAAAACGTCCTTTTTTTAACCATTCCGATCCTGTCTTGATATGTTCAAACTTTGATTCCACTGCCATTTTACAACTTTAAACGTTCAAATTTTGCATGTTTGACGTGATGTGATAGCTTCTATCAACCTCAAAATGTAAAACTTAGCAAGATTTCCGCAGAATTATATAAAATGCAAATGAAATTTATAAAGTGATACATAATTTCTTAATCAAAATTTTGCGGTGCTCCGGGTCTCCATTACAAGTCTAATTATGAAGCCATGATTGAAAATAAACATTTGAAATTGAATAAGATTTTCCATTTTTCAATTCACGTTTAGTAAAGGATTAGAAATTTGCTAATAATAAATATAAAATACGCAACTTTTATTTAATTCTTAGCTTGTCCACGAAGTTTACGGACAACCCTCGTACATGTAAAACTTTGCTAAAAAAAAATAATAATAAAAAATAACAAATAGCAAATGAATATATAATATTATTGCATTAGAATTTTAAATACGAGTTTATTTATGCAATACGTCAACAGACCTTTGTAAATTAATAAAAAATCGTTATTTTACACAGAATTGCTATGGCATCGAAATATATAGTATATTGTTTTTACAACTGTGGTACATAGAGAATAATACATACCCTTTTCCAGAGGGCTGATATTGGTCGGGGGCTGATACAGTATGTGATGTGGAAAAGGGTATGTTTTATTATATTTATTTCATACTTAGTAATGTTGGCCCTGTAAGGCTGATACAGCTATTGTGACATCAGTCATATCGCATATGCAAAAAACCTGTATTTATTACTAAGTGTGTAATAAAATATAGTAAATTCATTCTATAAGTAGTAGTTTTCTCTTCTGAAGTCCTCATTACTTTATTAGTTAAACGAATAAGCAGAATGATTTATTTTACTAGAACATTATTATTTTTTCTTTTATACTGCACGTGTTCGGTAACAATTACACATGTATTACGGCAATAAAAATCGTGTTATTAAAATATTGATTTAAAATATCATACGTATGTGCCAAAAAATGTTTTCATTATTTATTCACTTATCTATTTATTGTTTATTTATATTTTAGCATCTAACATTAGAATACAACAGAATAGTTTTAATGCAAGGAAAAAATCTAAGGCATTCCGAATAAATCGTTCATCTTCCGTTCACCGTTCGTTCACAGTTTGCGCTCCGTTCGCGTTCTGCGTTCACCCAACGTTCTCCGTTCACACATTGTTCACCAAGTTACGTTCAGCGTTCACACATCGTTCACTCACCGTTCGCTCTGCGTTCGTTCACCGTTCGTTCAGCGTTCGCTCACCGTTCAGGTGGGAAAGTAGAACGTTTCAGGGACTGTATCTTAGATTTGACCTTATCGGTTGTGTAAGAAAGATTTCAACAGTGAGGTTATCGTGCAATTGTTTACAGGCGTTAAAGCATGTGAATACTTGTTTATAGAATAGAGGCATCTTTTGTATTATACCGATTTTTTCAATTTTATTTTCCGTAGTATTAATCACATAATCGATATTAATATTTATTGGAATACAATAACTATTTATTTTAATGCAATAAGTATTTTGATACCCCGGTTATCCATCAACTGGCTAATTTCTTTCCATAATCCTTTCAACGCTAGAACACCTTATCTTATCCTCCTTCCATGAGTAAAAAGTCTGTAAAACTGTTGTCGCAGCACAGTTAAGTAAGGAGGCGGGGCCTAATTTGTACGGGAAATGTTTACTATGACGTCACACATAATACAAGGTCTTCAAAATGCCACAAAATGAAATTATTTCCTATTTCAAACAGCTGGATAGCTGTATACTAACTATTACATGTAGTTTTGTCGTTTGTAAAATCCCACAAAACAGTATATAAACGATGCATCAATCGCAATGCACTTGTCAATGTGACGTCATCAATCAAAAATGACGCAGTTTGTACACTGTGAGAGACTGATCAATTCACATTTTGTACAATGAAAAATGTCTTCTGTTCTCAAATAAAATATTATTTGCAGTTAGATAAAAGACCTTTAACTTGGATGCGATGTATATTTTAGTATCATATTCATAAACTGTCCGTACATTCTCCAGACAAGTGATACTGTCGTGTGTTTTTATGCAGATTTACTGAAAATGTAATAGAAGGGCCCTAATAAATCCATTTATTGCAAGGGCATACCCTCAGTGTATCTTGTCAAATTTCTACATATAAACTAAAGAAACATTAAGATATTTGAAAAGTGCTGCGAACCTCATGAAATCTTGCGAATAAATTAATTATAGCTATATTTAATGTATATAGTTGACCAGCAAAATATTCAACCTGCCGTCCAACAAATCAAATTTTAGATTTTTAAAAAAAGAATCGATATAGGTTCGCATCACTTTTCATAAACTTCATATAGTGTTGAAAAGTATCATAATGTAAATTAAGTATTTTAACTTGGTTATGCCCTTGCAATATTTGAATTAATAGATGACCTCTAAACTGCAAGTATAATTGCTAATATCATGTGACATAGACATCACGTGACAAGTCTAAATAAAAAATCTAAATGTCCCCAACATGTAGATTTAAACCACATTACCTTTTTTGATATCATTGAAGTCCTAAAAAGAATCGCCAATCCCAATAAAGTATGTATTTTTTATCTTAAAAATTCGCCGATATTTCAAAAGTATTATAAAGGGGATAGCAGATACAAACTTATGCCTTTAAAAATAAAATGCGGATTTTTTTGTTCAATTCTTTCATAATCTGGACCATTGAATCGAACATGATTAGATAAATCAACTTGAAGTGAAATCGATATAAAATCATAAAGGTAAAAGTGGGTCTAACATGAATTAAAAAACCCAAACCGGCTAAATGGCAAGTACAAAAGACTGCCTGAAACTTGTACTTAGAACTTGCCTAAGGTACTGTAAAAATTCACAATATTGTAGTAATCAACTTATACCGAAACAAACAAATTGGCAGATATTTTACCAACGAATTGTTTTCTTTTTATACAAAGGATAAGTCTTGAACGCAACAACATGCATTTCTAGACTAATCAAATAAACAAACGATGGAAAATAAATCGCCGGGGTAAAAGTTGAAACTAAAATGAAAAAACCCGCATGGGTACAAAATGGCCAGTATAAAAGACTGCCTGAAACTTCTACTTCGGACTTGCCTAAAGTACTGTAAAAATTCACAATATTTTAGTAATCAACTTATACCAAAACAAACATATTGGCAGACAATTTCCAACGAATTTCTTTCACAGAAATAGGATAAGTCTGGAATGCATTGAAATACATTCATAGACATCAGATAAAAAACGATGGAAAAACTCGCAATCTGCAGGGTAAAAGCTGAAACTAAAATGAAAAAACCGAACGGGTTTAAACTTGGCAAGTACAAAAGACTGCCTGAAACTTGTACTTAGGACTTGCCTAAAGTACTGTAAAAATTCACAATATATTTGTAATCAACTAATACCGAAACAAACTAATTGACAGACATTCTTCCAACGAATTTACTTCACAGGAAAAGGATAAATCTGGAATGCTTTATATACATTCCAAGATATCCAAAAAAAAAAATAGATAAATAAAAACGATGGAAAAACACGCCATCTGCAGGGTAAAAGCTGAAACTAAAACACTGAAAACATAAATTTGTCACGTTGACCAGATTTGAAGTCATTTTCTTTTGTTCAGTTAGTCAATACATAATTTGACTATCTGTTTCCTCAACATTACCAGTCTCTGGTCAAATTTTTACTTTATCCTGGTCATTTTGTTTATATTGTTTGGCGGGAAGAAACAATAGCGTCGGTCGCCATTTTCCTCCCAGGAAAACACGAAGTGATGGTATGTCATGTTTTGTTGTTTTCTTGTTTCCGATAAATAATTCTATGATAAACTTATTCAAATAAGTTCTATGGAGAAATAATATTATAATTAACAAAGTACTCGATATTTTTCTTCAATAATTATTGAATTTTACATTATTATCATAATGATACATGAAGGCTAGGATGTGGGTTGATTGTGTTCAAGTAGATTTTTGCATATTCAATTTATGCGAACAGTTCAAATTGGACTTGGTCTAAAATTCAACGATTATTAAATACGTATTATCCTTTTACGACTCACAGGTATGGCATGGACTCTCAACTACCACTGAATGGACAAATAAATCAAAATACAATACCTTGTTACGAATATAGACAAGATGAAAACCACATTAGGTACACAAAGATGTTACCGTGAATAGAAGAAATAAGGTATGATTACACGTACTGATAGCTTATAGTTTAAGTATAATGGTGATTTACACAGAACGTGTTATTTTTCAACATTCTATTTTATAAAATGAAATAAAATAGACGAGTCCCTTATGTTTATGTACTAACTCTCCACTGACGATACTGGCCTGCTTCACCAAATATTATTCATATTATTCCTTGTATTTTCTTTATAATACATGTATATGATAAAGGCATTTAAAATAAAATCACAATGGTTTGTAGTTGACCCATTTCTGACGAAAACATTGAAACAAGAAGGAAACAGAACTGATGATGATTTCATTCCTATGTGCCGTGTTTGCTAAGGTAAATGTAAGTTTTTTTTCATTTTAATTGTATGTATTAAACGACTAATATTATGGTACCCATTATTTTCTTCTTAATACTGCATATATATCTATTTACTATATTTATATCTTGATTTCCTTTTAATATAAATGAATTTGTTTTCATATAGGCCTACTTTACTTTTGCTATCAAGCAACTTTATAAATTATAAAGGCTATTTTTCATTGCAGGACCTGTGAAAAAGAATTTGTTATGATCAAAGAAGAAAACAACCAGTAAATATATCCCTCTTAGGTAGGAAAACAAAGCAACAACTGAAAGGGTGCAACAAGAGACTGTTACCTGAAGCTATTTCTTTGATTGATTAGAAAAATCATTTACAAACAGTAAAATAAATTTGCTTGAAAATACTAGTATATAAATATCTATGTATGCTATATATGTAGGTGTATATGATCTCTTTTAACTTTTTACAATGTTTATATGCAAATCTTATGTTTTTTACTAAGATGATCGGTTTATGCTTTTGTGTATATTTGGTGCTTGAAATAACGACATTTATGAAACAAATTTTATAATAAAAAGTTCAAACATTAGTTGTATAATTGTTATATTTTGTATCTGAAAGGCATTGATGCGTGATAATCAGTATGATTTAACGCGCATCGTCATCATGATTTCCAATATCGTCAAAATGCCTAGAAATATAACTAATTGAAAGTCATTTTGATATGAAATGATAATCATTTTGAATATCGGAATCTATCATTATGACAAGAATACAGTCAAATGAAATCCTTATAGTGTACTCATGGTGACTTTCAATTAGTCAAGGTAGACTATCGAGTCAGTCAGTATGATTTTTCTGGAGTAGTCAAAATGAGCTCAAGATATTGTCTAAATGACTACCTGCACCCTCATCTGGAGGACCATTAATCTGATTATATTTTTAGGTCATGGTGACTAACTTAAATTTTCAGTGAATGGAAAACCCAAATGGGTTGAAACTTGGCAAGTACAAAAGACTGCCTGAAACTTGTACTTTGGATCTGCCTTAAGTACTGTAAAAATTTACAATATTTAAGTACTAACTAACAACAAAAAAAACAAATTGGCTGATAATTTTCCAACGAATTTTTTTCACAAAAAAAAAGGATAAAACTTCAATACATTTCTAGACATCCTAAATGCCTATCGTACTGTTAAAATAACAAAATAATGTATAATTTCATAAAATATCTATCTGAAAAATTGACGAACATTAAAAGTAACAAAATGGTGACAAACTTTTATCAATTTGATGGATATCTATTTTCTCATTGAAATTAAAGCCCTCCTAATACTCCTATATAAATGAACATTCCCCTGACTGTTCAGATGAACTCCGTCATAAACAAATTTACGACTGCAGTCTCCTTCACGGGGAGAAAAAAAAATAATTCACATGTTCCCAAAATCCGCAGTAACCAAGTGCTGGCAATGCATCTCAATATTGCGTTTACTTTGTCTGCTATATCATTGTACCCGAAACGAACACCAAATCGTGGCAATAATTACAAACAATTATTTTTGCAACTTTATAGCGGTGATGCATTACCGATACCACAGATTCAATTTCTTCAGCTAACAAGTTAGCGTCGGTACTAGGACTAATATCGTTCTTCCCAATCATTAGAACAACTACATCTGGACCTGAAGCAAACACGTTCTTCATATCCTTAGATAATGCATCACGAAACTTTCTTCCACCCACACCCCTGTACAAACGGAGTGCGTTTCTCCAAGACCAAGGGCGCAGAATATCTAATGTCACCATGTTTCAAGAATTCATGAAAACGACGCACAATTAAGTGGTCAAGAACGACAACTGAAGTTTTACCCATTGAAGACATAATTAAATAATTTTACTCACCAAAATCTTGATATAATAAATAACAAACTTTGAAAAAACGTCCGTCCTCCAAGGATGTAGATGGGAGAAAAGGCAGAGTAACGCACCGCGTGGTCAGAATTTCATTTGTTAGATTTTGATTGGTCAGACTTTGATTGGTCAATCTCTGCCTCTCCTACCTCGGTAAGACATGAAACAAAATTACCATTACAAAGCACAGCTATACAATATTTCAGACTTTCACATTCAAGGAGGACACTTATTGATTACAATAAAATTTTTAAAGTAAACTTAAATTTATTTACGTAGCTCTTAATGCAGTGATCTGATTCTAGCAATCTACAAACCCATGTGGCTTTTAGCGCTCTAAACATAGATTCAATATCAGTTATCCCTTACCCACCGTCCTTTATATGACCAACCATTGTGTTATTTATAATCTTGAAAATGAAAAGTTTAGACATGTACATGCATATAAAAGTAACTTGAATAAGATATACTGCATAGAGTTTTAAATTTCTTTATAACTTTAACAATTTTTGGAATGCAGAAGGGTTGCAGAAAGATGGGGTTTTGATCATCGTAGAATATTTACAATTTACTCATATTTATTTTGGAAACTTTTTTTTCGAATGAATTATAATTATGATAGGTAAAATAAATATATTTATACCAATCCAGAGATCAATTTTTGGCTTACATCATCTGTCTTTAATGATTGTCTACAGCACGAAAAATATGGAGATTAAATTGAGTCATAACAATGCACATTTAAGTGTTCGAAGAGTATTGAAAATGCATGTTATTCCTACTATGTACCGAGGGTATTCATTTTTGCAGTGACAAAATTTGGTGTGTTGCATAGCATATTGAATGCTGATAGAATTCCAATGGATTTCAAAAAGAAAATTACACTAAATGTAAATATACAGACATGAATGCTCACTTTAATCTCTATCAAATCTAGGATATCATTCAAAATTTTGTCATTTATGTATAACAGTTTAGACGCCAAAGCACTAGAATATTTAATTGAACTTGTGTAAAAAAAAAATTCAAATAAAAATGTTGCACTTACCCAGAAACAGTTACACAGTCCGATTGAATGTGCGAAAAAAAGTTCAGCGACATAAATTTTAGTGCCATCGCACCAAAATTTATTAAACATACTACCTTTGCATATTATACAAAAAACCAATTGATGGTATCAAAAACAACTTTTAAGGAACTTATTTTAACCGTTACATAATATTGAATATTTGTAGATATTTTATGTCAATATTTTTTTACTGTTACTATACAACGCCATTGAATACGTCTGTGTAAAAAATGGCGTTAAAAAAAAAAAAAAATCAGTTTCACATCAGAGGCACATTGCATCTCATAAACATGGAAATATCTTTACTTTTAGAAAATCTGGGAAGGAGTTTGTAATGTTGAATCTGTTAAAGACGCTCGAGAAGAATATTTACAGGGACAACGCATTCTTTTCAAAAAAGGAGGAGGCAAACTCGAAAATATTTTTATTTGAAGGAGGCGTGGGGGGGTGAGGTTAGGTTCATGTACTACTACATTACCCTATTTAACGATACTGCAACAAAAGGGTTTTGTATTTCAATGTAGCTGCAGAACTGCTCGAGAAAATTCAGAGAGCTACAGATACAACAGTTGAAAAAAACCTTCGATCTATTTCAACATTTGAAAAAAAAGGAAATATTTTTATAAGTTAAAACATGGCCATGACTGCTTTAGATAGATATACTGTAACATCTGTTCCTTCGCCAGTGTTGAGAAATTTGAAGTGAAAGTTATCCATCTTTCAAACAATACCAACAAAGTTAAGGCTTAGTGTTGCGACAGCCCTCGGTACGACAAATATCTTAAATGTACATTCCCCAATAATTTAATTTTGTTTTCTAGTCTCTTATTAGTTGATTACCAAAAAGCAACGCAGATTATTTCTTAATAACCTGTTTTGGTATGGGGACACATCCCCTTGACAACCAGCTGAATGATCTGTATCCATACAATCCCCTCATTTCCAGTCCTTGGAATTCATGGGAAATTCCAGATTTAATAAATGTACCTTTAACTGAAACAGTAGCCTGATCTTACCTAGTGTACACAAACTTCATGGCTGCTAGATCTGTATATCAGTTATTACCTCACCTTGTTTCATATCACTTCCGTTACTAAGGATGTATTATTGAGTGGCAAATTTCATAAAAAGCAACACAATTTTACATCCACAGTTTGTTAATTACTTTAAAATTAAATTACAAGGAATGACTATAATTTTTGGCCAAATTATTCGATGATAACCTCGTTTGGGCCACTTTACTCTTTTTTATAATCCGTTTCGTGGATTATAAAGCCTAAACTGACCCAAACCAGGTTATCATTGAATAATTTGGCCAAGACTTAGAGTCATTCCTTAAATGACTCTAAAATTCTAATGTGGAAGTATATTACCAGACTATTGCCACTTTTTTCCAGAGTGACATTTACATATTGATCCTGAAATCATGGGTTATCATAGTTTGTAATTGATTTTTTTTTAAAGTATTTAAAAACAATACTGAGAATATATTGCAAAAGCAGCTGTTATATTCACTTTGACGATGTATGTTCACAATGTAATAAGTAGGTACTAGCTAATATTTTAATCATGTAACATTTTTGTTATGGATCAGGATGTGGATATAACGAATAATATTCAATATCAAAGTCCATAATAAATTTAATTGGATTTCCTGTAGTGATGTATAAGATAAGCGTTTGATCCAAGATTATACTATTCTATTAATAATATGAAACTGTTTGCACAGTAGTTAATGACAGATACACTATTTAATTATTTGTATGTTATCTTCATAATTTGATGCAGTATACTGTTTCAAGAATCTATATGTATAACATCGATGTAACGAAAGCTATGACCCTAAGGTATAAAAATGGAAAACGATATCAAATTCTTTGACTCGACTTTTTAAAAGACATACCTTTTGTTAATTGATACGTGGTCATTTGAACAAGTAGAGGGAAGCACCTGATCTATACTCTTTTTTGGAGCTACAAACAGGTTGAAGATTCAAGACCAGTGTAGAAATTCAACGCCGCCAATTTTCATGTTCTACACAGGTCACTAACCATATAATAAAAATATTATTTAAAAAACCTGAAAAGCCATCCACATTCAGAAAGTTACGGACACAAAGACTGCCCATTACTATTGCGAGGACTCAAAATAAGTTCCGAACATTTGCACATTTTGTTTCGTTAAGGAATTTTGTGTGAGGCTTTTTCACTAGTTACGAATGATGGTAGGTTCATATGCACACCGTTAGCCGAAGAAAAATTATGCCGGAAAGTGCAATGCTGTTAAAGGCATAGATTTTTTACCGAATAGTAAATTCGCGCTGAGGGAGGGGCTTATTTTGAACAGGCGTTATGCTTTGGGGAATAGAAGCTATGTACTTGTGATCATCTGTCTCCTAATCCCTATACACAGGAAGTGAATCAATAGACAGTAAAATATCCAATTGTCAAATTATACCTGTACTGGGAATTTTGAGACAATTTTAAATTGGAAGTTAAAGGTTTTTGCAATGATTTAATATTGAATTCATTTTTGAATGTTTGAAAACACCCTTTTAAAAATTATTATGATATCATACTACAAATTCAAATATCAATACAAAGATAATTTTAGATGTTATATGTAGTGTATGTGTTAATTCAAAAAAAATTCTCATATTTGTAACAAGCAAATAAGATTTAATTCATTTATCCCCAGGATCCCATATATTAAATGAAAAGAGGGTTGTGTCATGTTAACTAAATTGCATTAGAAAAATATCTAGGTTTATCTTTAAAGGTACTTGGACACAGATTTGAAGTTAATATTTTCTCTATAATATTACGACTTATATATTTTAATAGCATTTCACACAAAAATCAATACAAAATCTTATCTCATTTAAAAGCAATTAAAACTTCAAATTTTTTTGGCGGGTTTGATTGACACATCCTTGCACTTTCACAAATTTTGATTTTATTCTTAATACTTAGGATAAGTGGCGATCTTTTTGTGTATAAATGAAAAATATTAATACTATAATCCAGTAAGTAAATGTCAATTAAGTTTCAGCATCCAGTAAATGACTTTCAATCACTTGATGGACAGGGTTACCCAGACCAGGTATTTTTTGAGGCAGTGTTTAAAATGTTTTCCTTTAAGTCAACAACGATATGTACACGTACAATTCGACACTATAAATGTTCACATGCAAATATCACTTGCTTATTGGATCAGATTTTCAAGTCAAAATGTACCCCTAATCTGCATTCATTCAATAACATTTAAATAGATAGAAAGCAATAATCCAGCAACATTGTCATTTCATTCTGATTGATTTAATTAATATATTTATACACTAGAATATGACCTTTTCACATAAAAAAAAATACAGTTATATGATCAGCTGACACAGGGTCTTGTGTCCTGTCATGTTTCCTCACAAACTGACTCATTTTCCTTTGACTGCAATGAACGAAAGAAAGAAAAGATATCGATACATGTACATTGACCATTTGTGGATGGAAGTTCAAATTTGAAAATCCATCATAATGATTTCGTTCTTTGTAAGATTCTGTAAAAATGACCAAGTTTATCAATTAAGAAAAACTGATTTTTAATATTTCTTTTAAATAAGTTATGCATTTAAATTCAGTACATATAATTGCAAATAATGAAATGATGAAATGTACATATTTTAGCTTACAAACGAATGTGTTTCCAAAAGTAATAATTTCCTGAGAAAGATTTTGAAAAAAAACTGTAGGTATGATTGGTGCATAATTAATCAACGATTGATCTTGTCAAACTACAAAAATATGTTTTTAAAAGAAGAACACGATCAATCAAAATCAAATAAAAATATCCAATCATTTTGATATACCTTCAGCAATTTCATTTCTCGTTTAAGATTATCAACTTCACGTAAAGTCATCTCCTTTTCTCTCTGTAAATAGAGTTGTTTTTAGTGTAAGCAAAGTTTCGATGAAAACGATTATTATCTTTCTTTTAGCTTTGTTTGGCCACTTTAATCATATTAAATTAGGGAATTTGACATTATTTATACTTTTCAAATAAAAATATCTTGCAGTCAAATACTAACAAAATCAGAATCATACTGTATTTGTAGATCAATAATAATAAGTATTCTTGCCGTTGAGTGATCAAGAGCTACCAGTATACTCCGCTGAATTAGATATTTAAATCATTATTTTCTTAATAATTTCACTTTTGTTCAAAAGAAATTATCAGAAAAACAATATGGTAGAAAAAAATTGATTAATTAATTTTGTTTTACGCCAGGTTGGCAACATTGCACCCCCTAGATCAGCGGTTTTAGAAATGAATAAGATGAAAAGCCGAGCAAAATAAATAAAGTTATATTTAAAAGAATTTACATTTAAAATACCTACATTACTATTTGTATAAAATATATTAAAATGACACGTGTGTGTTAGAGAGAGAGAGAGAGAGAGAGAGAGAGAGAGAGAGAGAGAGAGAGAGAGAAAGAGAGAGAGAGAGAGAATTTTAATGCTTATGATAGTTGAACATTGATATTTTAATTACCCATGGGAAAACTTTTAAATGAAAATTAACATGCATACTATTTTTTTTTTCAAATTTATTTCATTCTCAGTTTTTTCAATTTAATAGCACATGGTATTAATCATAGCATCATTTTTTGCTTCACTGCCATTCTGCTTGATGACATTGTGAGGGAAAAAAAATTGAAAAACCGTTAAATATTGTTTTTGTAGATATGTGCATTGTTTACCCTACCTTAGAACTTGTACTCGATTAAAAAAAATAATGGGTAAGCTCTGAAGTACATATTTGTCTAATTAGACTTATAATAAAAAAGGTCTCCTGAGCTACTCAAGTGACTTATTGCCATCTGCTTTGTCTGTTTTCTTGTGACATGCGTCCTCCGTCATGAGTTAACTTTTGAGCATTACCCACCTCTTATCTGGAACAGCTGAGTCAAATACAGCCAATTTTTTTGAAAGTTAACAAACACTCTTTAAAAATATTTTCCTACGTCATTGACATCAATCTGCCAAGGCCTCCTGCGCAGTGGTTAGAGCTTCTTATCTAAAGTCGCGCAATAAGGCATTAATCCTTACGCCTGGGGTTCGAATCCCACTGTTGGACGTGAAGACTGTTCGATCGGATAAGATTGTTTGATCCGACGTACCGTGTCGCAGTAGGTCTTGACATGAAAAAATAAGCCCTTCTTGCCCAATGGCCCCAGTGTCGAGTATAGGACAGAAATTGCAACAACCCATCGACGTTGTTGCGTCTAAAGAAGAGTGAAAAAATTATCAGAGGGACGTTAAAACAACTATCAATCAATTAATCAATCAAGTAGTCAACTTGTTGGCATTATTGTAACGCAGATTAAGCTCTCTTACCAAAAATGAGGGAATTCAGGTTCCCTGGTTTAGGGGTTTTAGTGCTTGGTAAGGTTTATTTAGATTATATACTACCGAAAATACATTATTTTCTTTACAAATACAAATAATATTAAACACACTTAATATACTATGTTTATAGTTATGATGAGCAAGAAACGCTACCAAAATTTTAACTTTCATGTTCCCTTGGTAAGGGGTTTTGGTATCAGGGCGGGGTTGATGATTAAACCATGGAAATGTATTAATTCCTAAAACATCTTTTATGCTTCTCGGTAATCAAGTAATTGTTATGACGAGGAAGGTTTGCTTGTCCAAAATAGCGAATTTCTTGGTCACTGTTTTAGCTGTTCTGGTAATTGGAATTACCTCTATTGATTATGAAGCAAAAATACATAAATTGTATGAAAACATCTCCTCCTGAGTATTAACAAAAGTGTGATACATACAATATAATTATGATTTAAAAAAAAGGTTAAATAGATGAGGGTTACTCTTTTTTGTTAAATTGATATAATCAAGATATCCTAATCGATTAAATTAATTAGTTATAGGGCATTTAATTGAAAAAAGAGAATACAACAAAACTATTTTATGCATGAAGAAACAAAAAAAATTAGATCATTTCCTAGAAAGCGATATAAAAGATTGGCATGTATATATATATATACAATGGACGAGGATGTTTTTACCAGATTTTTTAAATTCTTATCAACATTGAATCTTCCATCAATAACTTTTAATCAATACTTCATTTGGTCCTTCACAATGGTGTATTATATTCAGGTGATCGTAAAAGCCTTAAAGCCTCTTGTAGATATGATGTATATAAATATTATAGTAAATCTGGCTGAACCGCAAATCTGGAAATTTTTGCTATAGATAAATGTTTAGCAAATTTGCGAGTTCATTGCATTTGCGAAAATATTTTTCTTCAAAATAAATTACCAGTAAGAAAATGTAAACAAAGCAGTGGTCATTCGCAAAATTTTAAAACATAAAAATTAATCAACAGCATTTTGACCCGAATTCGAAAAATTAAATCGACGTAAAAATTTCCAGATTTACGGTATTTAGCCTTTAATTTTGTTAAGGCATTATTAAACAATATTGGAGTGATTCATTACAAGGATCTGCAAAAATTAGTACTAACATCTGCGCAATATGAAAGAAATGTTTACATTAATCCGTCTTTTGTTTAAAATGAAGTCCGTATTACTTATTTATGTACAATCTAAAAGGACATTCCATTTGAATGAATAACGACTGTCAACAGATAAAAAAAAAATTAAGAATGATTTTTTTTAATTTATAGTTCTCTGTGAGATTATTTTACAAATGGACATACCAGGTACTCCATGACAACAAGAAGATGCAATAGATATTTTAAATTATAGATTTTTTTATTATAAATCTATTAATAATTTCATAGATAATTTCATAGAGAAACGTTAAACATTTCCGGTATTCAGGTGACCATATAAGCCATGAATCTTAGGTTGTGGGAGTCTCAGTCTTTGTTTGTCGTCGATATGCCCTTCTAAAAGATCTACTAAAATATATACATGTACAAGTATTATCAAATTGGTCATCATGTTGTTGATTATATATAAGAAAAAATATATTTTTTACTTCGAATACTAAATTTATAAATAGAAAATCAAAATTCGGGTTTTTTTAATCTATTATAAAGATTGTGTAAATTACTTCAAAAATGACGAAGGATGATTAACACGGAATGAGAAACTGCTAAAAGATGACTGATTGTTTACCGAAAAAATTGCTTGTTAACGCTTCTGAAATTTCATGAACCATTTAGTTTTTTTTTTTTGTTAAAAGGTCTGTTAAGTAAATATATACGGATTTAAGGGTATTCTACACAGCCCAGTGTAAGTTTTTTTGGTCGATTAAATGTATCGTTAGATAATATGCTGACTGACTTCATGAGTTGTCCAAGGATTTTCCTACTTATTTTCGATCATGACAAGGAGCACACGGCGGGTGTGACCGGTCGGCAGAAGATGCACACTCCTCGATGGCACCTGATCTCACCTCCGATTTAAAGAAAAATATGGTCCGTGTTGCTCTGGCTCCAATTTTGTTTTGTTTATTGGTCTTGTGATTTAAAAAAAATCTCCAAATAATATTAATAATGTTTCCCATCATTTCATTTTGCTTTTAAGTGGAAATAATTAGTCATTTATTGTATAAAAAAGCGCTAATTAACATATATAAGACATAAGTAAATGTAGTTTATGAGAAATTTATATTTAAAGAAAGTGTGAAGGTGCCTTAGTTTCATTAAGGCAATACAGGCTGCATTTTGAAAATTTAGTTATGCTGTAAAAATGTGTTATGATTTATTTGTATGCGATTTAAAACTTCATTACCAATTAAACTAAAAATGTTGTATTAAAATTTTAAGATGTACACGTTCAATGATGCCAAGGCTATCATTTCCCCAAATTTCATAGCAATAAGTCAAAACTAGAACAAAAAACTTTATCAAAAAGATCTTTCTGACATTCAGTTGGAAACGTAAATTGTCTTATCTTCCCTAAAACATTATGCATTGCTTTCTGTGCTTGTTCACATAAATGTTTTTGGCCTTACAAAATGAGCCTAAGCCTGAAAATATTATCCAAAGATACTTAAATTCTCAAATTGACATGTCTGATCACAGATTGATAGAAAACACTAAAACATATTGGAAAATTTAGCAAAGACTTTGATACAATTATGCAGACATGTATTTTATTATATTTTTATGCATGTAACAAACGATTATAGGTTATATTATAAGTGCTTTCAAAGTCTTGCAAACAATTATCAATAATAACAATGCTTATTTTTTGCCTTATCAAATGATCTCGCCATTTATTGTTGAACAATACCACATTTTAAGTCTGCAATATGTGCTTGTTTACATGTATCTTTATGTGCTCTAACTGTTTCCTGACATGTACATTCTGAAGCTGGATCGTTCTCCTTTGACTGCAATCAAGAAAGAAAAATATTTTGATATTGGTGGATTAAGGTAGGTCCGTACTCTCAGAATTTTCTGTCAAACTCTTTATTTTTTGATTTGAAAATCTTGAATAAGTCATAATCTAACTAAAACACCCATAAAAAACATATCTTTGCAGGTTAATTTTCATGCAACATGTCTAGGAGTATATACCTCTAAAAATGCAACAGCAAAAATTCAACATATAGAAGTGTAACATCATATTTTATTTAGCTATGTACCAAATCACATCCAATTATTGTTAAAACTTGAGAAAATCATAAATATTCATTTGTCAAGAAAATATCTGAAATTTCTATTTGAAAACACTAAAAAATTTATGTTGATTCTGTCAAAATCTCTCAGAGAAAAAGCTCAAAATATCTTTATTTTAAATATTTCTCAAAATCTTTTATGTTTATATGCTATTTTTTCTTCACAATTATTTAGAATTATATCTTAGGTTGGCAAAAAAAATACTTTATTATGGTTGACCAGAAAATTTTTACAAAACAGCCTTTTGAACACCTATACCCCCATTTTTGGAATATCTATTTTTTCAATCGTTATTCGCAAAACGTATTAAAAAGTAAATTTAAAAAGATGATATAGGCTAAAAATTAAAGATAAATAGATCTCAAGTTAGTTTGTTTAAAAAAATTGAAAAGCTTTAGGTCCATAAAGGCAATTAAGAATTCTCTGTCTGTGTATGTACTAAATTACATATAGATCCTATGAACAGAATGCAAAGTGATTATTCCTATAAATAATGTATATTAAATGCTTTGTGTGCACAATGACAAACAAATATATACTTGCTAAATTATTTTTAATCATCCAAAAAGATTTTTTTTCAATAGATAAGGATAATCAAAATTTTATATTGGTGTGTAAAATTAAAACCAGATCCGTAAAAGTGTGGACCTGCCTTAAATGGTTTTTCAAATTTATACGAGGGTTGATCCAAAAGTAATGTCACTGTGTCCATATCTTTAATATTTGGCGTCATATTATCAAATACAATATACCAAAAGAAGCACAATCATAACTCCAATTAACATTGAAATTTTCATCTAAGAATGTATAAATGAATTTATTTTATAAACGTTTAAAACAAAGAACATAGGGGGTGTCGCCGCGTCACACCCAAACGTCACAAATGAAAGTGTAGTTTTTAAGAATGAAAAAGACAAACACATTAACTAAGCATCTTTACAAAGCACCTAATCGCCCAAAATTTTAAAAATACAAAATTTACAATTATATTTTCTAGTCTTAAGTTAAAAATTAAATGACACCATTGCTATTTTTATCATACACATTGTTGTTTTACTTTGATGCATTGACCAAAGGAAATGTCGAAATGAAGAAAATCGCCACATTAGTGACAACAAACTGTAATGCATTTTTGCTTTCAAATCGGGAAATTGGCAGTAGAGACACTTAGTTGATTCACAAGTCTCACAGAGGAAAGGATGTAAATAAAAGAGTTGTTCAGATGCATGGTTTTACCGATTTTGGATGGTTTATGGGTCATAGAATGCTCAGCAGATGACAAGAAAACCGAAAGATGGGAGGGTGGACGGAAACATTCAATTGCGTGTGACGTTGTCAAAAAGACAGAAGGCTAAAATGAAATGTAAAATTATAAGTTTGTCTAATGCAAATAACAAAATTTTACAGAGGAATTAATGATGAAAAAGTGAGCATACGAGGGGTACCAAGAATTCTTAAAAATTTGAAATCTGTGAATGTGTTTGCGAATCTCAAATTTTTATTTGAAACGAAGGGAAGCGTTGAAAGTGTATAACGGTGCGTATCCGTCATAATTATGACGTTATTTAGGTGCGGCGACTACCATAATTACACGTTATATATAATCTGATATCTTAAAAAGTCTAAATCATGTTGAATTGAAATTTTCAAGTCTTATTTAAAATAAATGTAGCTTCCATTATTTATAATTTTGTTGTTTTACGTCGACTGGTAGCAGTTTTATAGAAGTCGTGACATTACTTTTGGATCAACCCTCGTATATATATATTTTTAACTTTCCTGATTTCCAAATCTAAATTCTTTGCAAGAGGCTATAAAAACAATGATCCAAGAATATACACTAGACAAAATTGCTAACGGACCACTTGTTAATTCTTATTTGTAAATTGAGCAAGTGTAAGATGGGTGCTAGTGTATATAAAAGGTAATATTTTCCAAAACGGTGGGATTGAGAAATGCTTTGAATCATGAAAAGACCCTTGAATGACCTTATTGTACGAAAACCAATTTCAAGCTGTGCACTGCGCATCATTTCTGCCAAGATATGAAACTCTTGATCAATAAGGGTGGTCTGTGAGGTTGCCACAGGAGTAGTCCCCAAGTTATAAATCAAATAACAAACAGTAATTGACACTTCTATCGTCTAGTCATAACCCAGTGCATAAGTGTCCATACCAAATCCCCTCAAATTCCGGTTGACCCAGTTTTGTGGAACCATTTTCAACCTATTGTATGCTGCTAACCCAATGCCGTAGCAAACTATAGTAAACATTTTTATGTTTGTTAATCTATTTGGAACAATTTTTCATGAGTGAAATCCATGAGCCTTTTATTGTTTTCATTTTTTTTTTTTACATATTTCTCTTAAGGAACCCTTTGCAGACGACATATTGTCTCTTCTAGCGTCAAACGCTGCATATTGTGAAAAAAATTTTAATTAGTACAAATGGAAAGAACACAAAAACAAAGAAAAAAATGAAAAAAAAATCATTTAAAATCGAATAGACATGATTTAATTTTCCTCTATGAATTGTTCAAACTTCATTAATCATTGTAGTTATTTATAAGGTTTGACATTAACATGCCTTATTTCTTATCAAAGTACCATATTTATATATCAAATACATCATAAACATGTTTTTAGAAGTAAAATATCAATTTTGTTAGGTGGTGCGTTAGCAATTTTGTCAAGTTTATATATTTTAAATTTGATTTTAATTTTAAAATGTATAAATTTAAGTAGAACTGATGTTCTATTATGAAAGCTAACAAAACTTCGTTGTGAACCGAAATAATAATTTTTTTGATCGGATATAACGGATCTAATTCGTTATAACACTTAATTTGAATTCGGTATAATGAATTAAATTTGTGATAAAAACAAAGTTGAATTCAACATACAATTTCACATTAATTTACAAATTTTAAAACTTTTAATCGAAGTCTTTATTTTTTTTATAACTTTATAACTAATTATCTTTTTGACTGATCAAATTCGACAAATTGCTTTATGAAATTCATAGATTTAATTCGTTTAAACAAACTTTATAATGTGTGTAAACGAATTAAATTTGTTTGAACATTTTATTTTGAATGTGTTTAAACGAATTTATTTCCTTCTAATAAATTTTTGAATTCATTATAATGAATTCAACAAAGAGCAATAGCCACTTTGGGCCTTATCAAGCCCTGAGAATTTCTGAAAAATCAAAACCCCTATAGGGTACGTCAGGTTGCAAATGCAGTATTTATCAATTGGAGTGTAGGTGGCCGCGTATCTATTAATCAAAACCTATCATTTATTGCATGATAGTGAGGGAAATATGAAGACTTATTCAGCCAAGAAAAATCATAATCCCCGAGGGCTTCGCTCGAGGGGAATATGATCATGTTTCCCGAACATTCATGCAATGAATTGTTTATTATACCGAAACAAGCAAAACCTTTGAAATAAACATAAACTTTCAAATTCGGCACCGCTCTCAAATTCACTTTCATTGTCAACGTAAAGTTTTGTTTCGTAAACCAGGCTATTGTGACTTCTACTACTCTCGGGAGTTTTCGTTCAACGAACGAGAACTATATTGCGGGAAAATTCACTAGGTGTTCCGAAGAGGTGAAATATGATGCAAGTGTGCCGGCGACGGGAAATATGAAGTTTTACGGCCCGATCACGTGATAAACTAAAACCAATCGGATAACGCGTTATGTAGAATATTTATAATGAGGTATAATAATATTTCCTATTCTCAATGCATTATGTCGTCATGAAATGCTTCATTTTTCTTATATGATACTGTAAATTCTTTTGAAAATGGCCTAAAGTTGAATTACTATTTTTCAATATTTCATAAAGAGCACAGCCTATGATCCAAATATGCAAATACATAATTAAAGATTTGTTCCTGATAATCAAAAATATGTTGTTTTTTTTGGATCATGGGCTGTGCTCATATTTTTATTCTTTGCTGAAGGTAGTAAAATATGCATATTTTCAGCAAATTTCAAGAACACTGCAATTTCTCAAAGTCCGTTTTCCAATATCTTGGAATTTCAAAAAGAAATTTTATTTCAGGAAATGAAAGTAGCATGTGTCTTCTTTATATATGAAATGGGAAAAAGGGTGATAATTAACTAACATAAGTGCAGAGCCATTTTATGCATAAAGTTAACCTAGCTCTTTGATATAACAGATTAAAATTGTTTTAACGAATTCAAAAATTTCGAACAACTTCCGCATTAGATATTTCATTAATTAACCGTAAATAACAAAGTCGACAAAAGTTTTTAATTGTTTTTCATAGACTTAGAATTTATCTTAATTGGTAGCCTAATCAAATGATTTTTTTTAGTTCCTGGATATTTGATTCCACCTCTAACATTACGGGGAGCCCCTGTTAACAATTTTTTATTGTTTGTGAGATTTTGCAATAACGATCATTGTTTGCCAGTCATATCTTTTTCGATAAATCAATACCTTTAGCAATTTCAGCTGCAGTGTAAGATGATTAATTTCTTGAGAAGATATGTCCTTTTCTATCTGCAAAAAAATTGTATTCATTATCTTTTTAGTAAGTCAAATACATAATATGCGTTCACTACTTATTTTAAAGAAGTAAAGCACACAAATAATAAAACTTGGCCCACAATATTGCACATTTACACACATTGAATCAATTTCAATATTTTATGTAATTAAGTACCTAGCTCTAAAAATACAACAAATGATATCAGTATAATCTTGCAAACAAGATATGATCAGTGTGATTTACAGATTTGCATGGAATATATTGAAAATATAGATTGAGCATTAAAAATTACAGAATTTTGAATTTGAACTATAGTGAAGTGTGAAAAGAAAACGTTTCTTTGAATAAAAAAAAAACAAACTATTCTACAGTTTCTTTTTTCTGTAAAACATTTGCGTCCCTTATATAAAGGTCTTATCTCCCGAACAAAAAAAATGAGAAAAATGATATTGTAAATACTTTAAAAATTTGCTTTTACTGAAGGCTTAAATATTTCATTCTAAATCTTGATATCTGTTCATGCAACATTTTATTGACTGATAATCACACAATTGATATAATATAATAAAAAAAGATATATCATTCTTCAAAAATGAGTAGCAAAATAACTAGAAAAAAAATCCTCTCTTAAATGACAAAAAGTTAAAAAAACAAATGCTCTTACACTATCTCAAATAAACTCTCAAACATACCCTCATAACAAGCCTCTTTCACATGTATACATGTATTCTCCTTCGTAAGTTGAAGTCATTTTTTTTTTATTTAATACTTACTATTAAGGATTTCAAGCGACATTTAAGACGATCATTTTCCTGGATTGACATCTCTTTTTCCCTTTGTACATTCATCTCTTTAGTCTAAAGGAATAGGTGAGTATATTTAATTCATGTTTTTTTCCAAATGAAGATAATTAAAAGCACTAAATCTAATTATAATGCTTTACATCAATAAATCTAGATGAATATATCATTTTCCTTCTGTGCATATTCAGTACATGAGTATATAAAAAATTAATAAAAAAATATTTATAATATACATTTGTTACATACCATGTGGTAGGTATTTGTTTTATCATGTTTACTACATTGTAAAGGATTCAACGGAAAACAAGAAGAACATTCGACAAAGTACCCAGTTACAGGGATATGGGCTGTAGTCACAATCTATTATAAATAACAACACTTATATCGATTAAAAAAATATTAGAAAAAGGAAATTCATATATAATTTTACTTTTGTGATTTTAAAATGTATAAATTTTTTTGAGTTGAATCTTACCAGTTGTCGAACGATCGGTAATAGGAACAAGTATGTATGATTCAATAGTTCAGAGATTAATTCTTATAATGCATTTTGTATGTTCAAGACATTGAGTATTACCCCGACATTCAAAAATATCATACCAATCAGTAGTGCAGTGGCTGGTACTCTATTGTTATAACGGTGCATTATAAAATGAAGACTTTCATTATACATGTAAGGTATTTACATTTTAATTTGGCTTATCTGTTGTAATTTGCTATGACTTAATTTAATGCAAACATGTAATCGAATTGTATCATTTAATCAGTGAACCATATGATAAAGCAATTATTGCTGTTTGGTCTTTACAATGAGTTTGTCATCTTCTAAGTACAATACATATTTACCGATCCCGAAGGGCGATATTATACGCCTCATATGGCTATATCATTGTGTTGATCTAAAAAAAACCGCAATGATTGTACGTACAATATTTAAAACATTGCTGTGACCTCAAGCCTGTATTCTTGCATTCTAAAACCTTGCCTTAAGCTGTCCAATAATAATATTTTCCAGTCTGATAACATATTATCGGACGGCAATGATAACAAAATCAGACGGTATTTAAAAAAAACAAAAATGAAGAGTAAAATGAAGGTCAAATACGTTAAAAAGTGAACCCATTTTTTAATTTTCTATTTAGCACTTGAAATTAGCGAATTTGTATCCATTTCTGAGAATATGAAAATCTCATTTTTAAAAGGTTAACCGCTAACTTTTTATGGTAATGGTAATAATATCACCCAAAATCAAGTCTGTATCAATGGCAATTTTTGCACTGACTACTACATATATGAATGCCTGGCCTCTGAATACCTTTTGCTTTATTTAACACAATTTTTCATGTTCTTGAAATTTTAAAGCTATGTATAATATTCAATCTAACAAATGATATAAAATTTGTTTAATAATAAGTTTTTTCGTAGGTTAAGTTGATTTTAATTTTTGATTTAAGTCTGTTCTCAGTTCATGATCATAGGACCTGGCCCCGGGATCATGAAACAGACTTAGACTTAAGTCAAAATTTCAATTATCTATAAAATCTTTAAAACTTGTTAATGGAAACTCATAATTTGCATACAACAGCAGACTGATGATATAAAATCAGAAGGCATTTTCATTTTGGGTTGCTTGACCTCTAAAAAAAATAGCATCTAAGTCATTTTTTGACTTAAGCTTAAGATGCTTCATGATCCCGGGGCCTGAACTCCCATTGTGTTATTATCGGACTCCCCCATGTAAATTTTGGACATTTAAATGGCATTAATGAAAGTAAGATTAATGCCGAATACTATTCTATATGTAAAATTGTCTGACTGTTTTTGCCCTAACTGGCCTCAAACAGTCTGATAATTTTACATATAGAAACCTGCTCCAAGTTGAATGACTAACCCTTACTAATGGTTTTAAACACAGTCAAAGCGAAAATCGAAAGACCTACTTGTAGCCATGTAAAACCTTTACTACTGTAAAGAATAAATCCTTATTTTGTAAGAAACATCATCCACTTTAGAATTAGACAGTGTGACATAACTGATTTTCTGAAATTAAAATTAAAAGTGACTAGAACTTTGTTTACAATTCATTACCTTACTTCGCCTTCTTTCTCGTACAATAGTCGAAAGTGTGTACAACATCGGGTTGAGTGCAGAATTTACGGGCAAAACCAATACAATTATCCAAGCATACACATCTTGTGATACATCAATGCCGTAAAACGTCAGCATACCTTCGAACATACACAATGATAAATTTATTGTCTCCAATGTTAAATTTTCTTCATATGCATATATGTATAATAGGAAGAAACAAGAATTTCAGTTAAAACTGAAAGGCGGCTTTCAGTGACTTTTCAGTGGCCATTAAGCCACTGAATGGCACATACATTTCAGGGACCTTTCAGTCACATTTCAGGTACCTTTCAGTCACCATTCAGCAGACACATTTCCGTAAACTTTCAGTGACCTTTCCGTTAACTTTCAGTGACCTTTCCGTCAACATTCAGTGACCTTTCCGTTGACTTTCAGTGACCTTTCTGCTCCCTTTCAGTGACTTTCGGTCTCAATTTAGCTTTTTTTCACTAGTTTATTACTTTATAATCAGATACTTTTCCTTAAAAAGAGAGCAATATTTTGAATAAAGATTTATTATTCAATCTTAATTGTGTTTTTTCCTTTATGGTGATTCAATTCGGGTTCCTCAAAATATGTCTAAATAATTATTAAAATTTTATAAAATAAATTATACTTCATGTGTAATTCAAAATGATTTTTAATTTGAATTATCTAATTAGATTTAGAAAACAAAAATTCTTCAAGTGATAAAAAAAAATATGAGTGTATTTTTCATGGAAATATCTAGTTTTAAATGATGAGCAAAATTTATATTATTTTCATCTTTTCTGGAAAAACTCTAATACTATAAATTTCGTTTCTTAATTGTCAAAACCGCAGGATATTTTAGCTTTCGAAAGTCTTCATTTTAAAATCATTTTACATGAATAGAATAAATCATTTATACATATCTCTTTTAGAAAAAAAAACTTATGTAAACCTATAGGGTTTGGCACAGACATATTGTTTAAACATTTTAAACTTAGACGATATTAATATCATAATCATTTTCAGTTATTAGAAGTGAAAATAAAATATTATAAAAGTTTATTAAATCAAAATGTTTATTATTAGTGACGCAAATTCGGTGACTTTATAATTGGAAAAAGGTTTTTAATTTTGTAAACAATTATTATCTTGTCAAAACAAATTGGATTTTGTTCTTGTTCAAATACACTATAATTTGGTAGATCATTTTGTAATGAAATTGATCCTAATAGACCAATCAAGCCCATCGATAGTAAGTAATAAAATTTGAACGGAAATACAATGGTATTATTAAGAGTTTTGACTAAGAGCAATAAAATTGGGAACTTTGAAGTAAATAAGTAAAAGAGCTCAAGGCTAGAACTCCTTTGGTGTAGAGATGGGGACTGAGCCCATAAATATTAGTAATGAGTGTTTACCAGTATTCGAGGGTGGTGCCATGAAATGCATTTTTATATCCGGTACCATGGATACCCACTGAGCACAAAATACCCTATTTTGGTCAGAAAAGAGTATTCCCGCTTTTATTCCCATTCCCGGTTTTATTCTCAAATCATTACATCTCTTTGGCATTTATTATTTTGGGAATCATTCTTTTGGACTTTTGTTTATCTATTTATTTGGAGTTCGGTCTTAAACTCTTTATATTTTGGACGGACCCTTTGGACAGTTATATATAAAAAGTGTATTGGTCTTTTCTGATCATATGTCAGGAACGAATATTTCTAAAACTATACGATCACGGAAAAAAATTGTAAATTGGAATTATTTAATAAACTTTTGAAAACGAAGACAAGTTTTCGTCATTGGCTTACATCCTAGAAGTCAATTTGGTGCTCGTTGACCAGGATTTGCGAAGTACTGTAAATCAATTAACGTTTGTGATCAAGACTGGAAAAAGGACTGTGAATTTAATTAATGCTCGGAACCAGGCATGGAAAAATATTACAAAGTTAATTCGCTACTTACTACCTAGGCTATGCGAAGTATAACTAAAATGTCAAACGCAGAGGGAAAATGTGGCAAGGTAGGACGTAACTTTCTGACCCAGAAGTATCTGTAGCCTGACCAAGTTTTGATTTTTAAAATTGATTTTGTGGAAATATGTTTGGCTTATTGTTTTGGTTTGCTTTAAAGGATATAATGTATTCAGGAAAAGGTTAAAAAATGAATGGAACATCTGAAATTTTATGTAAAGTAAAAACTATAATGTAGTATTGATTCCTTGTTACAAAGAATAAAAAGTATAAAATGATATTTGGAAAATTAAAAAATCATATTGACATTGAATTTCTACACAAGGAATGCATTTAATAATTTTGTATATGTGCAGTGATGGTAGTTTCATTTCTAATCAATGTTGTTGAAAAAAAGAGAAATTATTGAGCAATATCTTGTGATGGACAGGCAAGAGAAAAGGTTAATGAAGTTCACGTCAGATTTGTTGTCACATTTTTTTTAATCATTGAATTTGAAAATTGACTGTATTTGATTTGAAGTTTTGAAATCTCGAGAAAAGTGCAATACTGAATCTAACAATATGTTGGTATTTATCGTGGACTAAATTCGAGGCATCTACTTTTAAAATATGACGTTGGTCTGATACCAAGGACAGTGATTACGTCTGACTCAGTGTTAATGGGCCGTCATAAGTGTTTGTACTGATCCTGAGTTAAATTTGCTCTGAGAATGCAATTGTGAAAAGGATAGTACCGTGTTTATGTTTTTAAGTATACCGACTGTCTATATCACAAGAAGTCGTGGAAATGAGGAATACGACAGGTGATAGCAGTCATTTGGAGATGCTTACAGATGAAGAAAACGTTGGAGACTAATGATATTAACTGATTTGTGTTGTACTTTTGAACGGATGTACCAACAGTTAATAAGTCAATTACAAATTCTGACGTTGGAGAACAAAACATATCTATTCGGACTTAACTTTTGGACTCAAATTTAAATTTGAAAGTACGGGATACATTGATGGCTTCTAATTTGAAGGACGATACTACCGTCTGGAGTGGTGATAATTGCACTCCGTCATGTATTAAATCACCAGGACTGTATCCGCTGCGTGAACTTCAAAAGTAACACGGTGACCTATGTTATTTATATTAATGTGGAATATAACTACATTTTGATCTATACCTAAGTGTGGAATGAGAACATTGATTCCAAAGCGAACAATTTTAGTGAGGAGTAGTGAACAGTAGTAAAACCATATATCCACGTAGAGTTGTTAGGTAAATATATATTGGACACATATAATGGAACCATATAATCAGTGTAACCGTATATATTGGACTTTATTTCGGGAACAAGAAGACGTCCGCGAACATCCTATGCTGTGCAAGTACCGTATGCAATTTAAAGAAATCGTGACTAAATTATCTTCTAAGACTGTGGATTTTGTTTAATAAAGAGTGAACAGTGTCGCGGGATTACTCCTTGCCTTGTGAATGAAATAAACTGTGACTAAGTTTAAAATTATGTTCCGGATCTAACGGAGAAATTTCCAGTGTACAGGGAAATTTCTTAGTGTGTGGGGGCGAATGTAAACCTATAGGGTTTGGCACAGAAAATAAAATATTATAAAGGTTTATTAAATCAAAATGTTTATTATTAGTGACGCAAATTCGGTGACTTTATAATTGGAAAAAGGTTTTTAATTTTGTAAACAATTATTATCTTGTCAAAACAAATTGGATTTTGTTCTTGTTCAAATACACTATAATTTGGTAGATCATTTTGTAATGAAATTGATCCAAATAGACCAATCAAGCCCATCGATAGTAAGTAATAAAATTTGAACGGAAATACAATGGTATTATTAAGAGTTTTGACTAAGAGCAATAAAATTGGGAACTTTGAAGTAAATAAGTAAAAGAGCTCAAGGCTAGAACTCCTTTGGTGTAGAGATGGGGACTGAGCCCATAAATATTAGTAATGAGTGTTTACCAGTATTCGAGGGTGGTGCCATGAAATGCATTTTTATATCCGGTACCATGGATACCCACTGAGCACAAAATACCCTATTTTGGTCAGAAAAGAGTATTCCCGCTTTTATTCCCATTCCCGGTTTTATTCTCAAATCATTACATCTCTTTGGCATTTATTATTTTGGGAATCATTCTTTTGGACTTTTGTTTATCTATTTATTTGGAGTTCGGTCTTAAACTCTTTATATTTTGGACGGACCCTATGGACAGTTATATAAAAAGTGTATTGGTCTTTTCTGCTCATATTTCAGGAACGAATATTTCTAAAACTATACGATCACGGAAAAAAATTGTAAATTGGAATTATTTAATAAACTTTTGAAAATGAAGACAAGTTTTCGTCATTTTCGTCAATGCAATATAAATATTGTACATTATGGCTTTTTAAATGATATTGTTTTAAAATTATTCTACTAAGATTCTAGATAGAGAATTTACAATGATCTCAAATTTCTGATACAGGAACAGGTGCCTGTCGCTGATAATTGTCATGTGTTTTAGATGTGTAATTACCTTCCCCAAAGTCCAAGCAACTAACATAGAATATTCAAAAGATATGCAAGATATATACACATCGCAGCTCCTCGATACAACAGGTGAATTGATTGTTCCATCGCGGACTCTCAAGCAGGAGACCAGGGTTCCATTTTTGTCAGTGTGCATGATTTTTTTTTCTTGCAATAATTTTTTTCTTCCATTTTTTGTTCGGAATTAGATAAATTTAATGCTATTATACCATTTTTGTCAGTGTGCATGATTTTTTTTTCTTGCAATAATTTTTTTCTTCCATTTTTTGTTCGGAATTAGATAAATTTAATGCTATTATACCAGGAAAAGTGAAATAAAATTTTCAATTTCAAAAACAAGCCGATTATTCAATAAAAAGATGCAACTGAATGATAACTGAAAGGTCACTGAAATGTACCTACCATTCAGTCGACTGAATGGTAACTGAATGATCACGGAAATGTCACGGGAAAGGGTCTTTTCAGTGACTATTCAGTGACCATTCAGTGGGCATTTAATTACCATTCAGTCGACTGAATGGTAGGTTTTCATCCTGTGTATGAAGCAATTCATTCTCGTACACTTTATTAAATATCAACATTCCTAAATTGAATTTCGTTTGTTTATCACTTGAAACGTATCAAATTTTGAAATTATATTTCTAAATTCTCTCCGTATGCATTTTTCTTGATTTTTACGGTCTATTTGACAAACAGTAGACAAAACCACGAAAAACTGGGAACGCTGAGTACCAATTTCCGCTTTCATTTTACACCATCTTATTCAAACTCACAAGTATTTTTGTATAAAGAAGGGTCCAAAAGTATTTAATTCATTATTTAAAAACCAGTATCAAATTCTTTTGCCTTTTAACTATTCTTTAAAAAGAGTGGTAAAATTTGGAATTTTTAATTTTTCTGCAAAATTTAATGATCAAATATATTGTATTGATAAGTTATTATGTCATATTAATCAGTAAAAACGTCCATTTTTGCTGATTGATTTCAGCAAATAAAACTGAAAATATATATTATGGATCTCATTAGACAAAAAACTTAAGTTTTATTCGTGATTTTACACTCTGCAACACATGTAAAAAATGAATTTTTGTTCCACAGGAGTGGGTGTTTTATTTTTATATTAATTTTGTGGATTTCTATAGTTCATAACACAATTTGGACAAAATGTACACCTTATGTCTCTTTAAAGTATCTCTCTTTGTTTCTTCAAATTAGTTATATTAAATAATAATACAAATTAATATCTATGAAATATGATATTCCAATCGAATGTGTTAACTTTTAAAAAATTGACATGGAGGTACATAAAGACAGCAATAAATACTATTGTTTGCATTTTCTCTTACAAGTATTGGTGTTTAATCAACTAATTTATTCTAAATAAGCGGTTTTATTATCGAAGAACATAAATACTTATAGAAATAGCATAGTCATAACCCTTTCTGTACTGTATGAAGTTTGATCCCATCAATTGACAGTCAAGTGATGAATGCATAGTTAGTGTACTGAATGTAGGTCATTTACAATTTCTAATATCGCAAGGGCGTACCCTAGTTAAAATTAATAATTCAAGCTATTAATCTTTTCTTCACACTTTGTACTTTCTGGAAAGTGTTTCTGCTTTGAATAAATTGAAATTCGCGTTTTATAGTTAAGATTTCAAATAAATAGGCTCATATCAAAATATCCTTTACTTTAACCAAATATTTTATGTACTAAAGAAGTCACACTCTTCATTTGAAAAAAGTAGCATTTTTCAATTTAAAGGAAATAGCCTTTATTCTTATTCGAAAAATGGTTTAAATCTATTTAGTGTATGTCCTTGCCAAAGGGTGATTTAATGAAGCATCTCAATGTTAAATAATCCTAACCTGTTTATAAAATCACGACAAAATTAATTAAATACATTCTCTCGATAGTTAATAAATAATCAATCTCAACAAATGTAAACATTCGTATTTATAGCCTATTTCAAACCAGTACATTATATTCTGATTGTTAATAAAACGCTGGTTTCATTCTAAAAAAAAATTTCAATCTGCCTCTCACAGTATATGAAATATGTCATTTTTACCAAAATGACGTCATGTTGACAAGTTCATCGTGGTCAGTGATTTGTTTATAACCAGCCTGTGAAGAATATAACCAGCAGTTTTCTTTATGCATTGATAAGTTTTATTTTCGCTATTATGTTAATACATTAAATGCGCATGCGTAATGATTAATTTTTTTTAATAACTTACCAATAATTCCAATAGGTATCCAGCAAAGTAGATCAGTCAGAACAACGGCAACAACAGACTTGGCTAAAGTTACTTCCCTACGGCGGACATTTGAAGAGTTAAACACTCTACTCGATTTAATGACTTCAGTGAGAATCACTATTTGACCAACAGCAATAGCGAGAAAAATTATGAAATTAAAACCAACAAAAATAACCATAGAATATTGCCAGCCAGTTTGCCTACGGACTGATAGTGGCAGAGATATGCAGATGGGGAATTTGGAATAAAAATCTACAAAGAATGGCACCTCTTCCAGCAAAATAGGAGCCACAGATATAAAAATAGCAACAACCCAAGATAATAGAGTTAGTCCGAGGGCGAAACCTCTCTGTCTTTGGAAAAAGGGGTATTTAATAGATATTACTCTATCTATCGTAATCAATAAAACAAAAAGCGTTGATGCCTCACTAGATGTTGTTGCTAAGATCCCAGCAAATTTACAGAGTCCACTATGCCGCCACGCATAGTCATTTAATCCATAGTTCCCAATATAAACCAAATTCATTATTGCTATGATATATAGATATACACCCATTAGAAAATCAGCAACACTCAAATTTCTGCAAAAAGTAAAATAGGAAATTGTTGTTTTCTGAAATGTTGTAAAGCTGCTTATAAATGCAACAATATTACCAAAAGTTGCAAGAAGAGCTATATACCAAATAGCAACATTCAGAATAGGAACATTGATAAGTTGATCACACGAAGATAGTTCATTTTGAGGGGCAACACATTTAACAACATTGATGCTTTGTGGTTTTGCACAACATATAGAAAATACATCCACATAAAGCATTTGAAGATTAAATAACCCGTGAAACATTCCAGGAATTGGAAGGATTTCATTGTTCTGAATATTCAAAATCTGTAAATTTTCCAAATGCATAAATATTCGATTAGAAAAATGAGTAATTTTATTGTTTGACAGATCTAAAATAGTCATTTCTCTCAGGTTAAAAAAAGCTTTTTCATGGATATATATGATTTTATTGTTTCTCAATAACAACACTTTTAGAATTAGTAATTGCGTAAAGTTGTGTTCTTTGATATTAGTCAAAGAATTGTTTGAAAGATTAAGAAGAAGTAAAGATGACAAGCGATACAGGGCATTAAGTTGGATTTTTTCTATTTGATTATTTTGTAGATAAAGGTTCTGAAGATTTTCTGTAGACAATCTTGGAATGACTGTTATTTCGTTGAAAGAAACGTCTATTGATTTAGCGAAAAACAATACAGGAAAAGCAGAAGAATAGTTAATGTATCTTATTGAACTGTGTCGAACCTTTAAAAACTTTACATTCCATGTGTTTGTATTGAAATTGTTAATATCAAAGACTGAAATATCATTGTTAGTCATATCAAGAATCCAGAAAATTGGTTTAAAGTAAAATCCCGAATTGAATTTTAATGATGCTCGAAATATCCTCGTTGTAAATTTATGTACAGGCGCCTTTGAATAATTAGATGATAGAAAGTGTATTTGAAAACTGTTATTAACAGATGTGTTTAAATCCATGTCAACAAACATTTCATTAAATGAAAAAAAACGCCTTTATTTTTGTTTTTTCAGTCGTATAATTCAACACCCTGATCTCTATTTTGACTTTTAATACTTCTTTTACGGTAAGTACCACTAAGACATTTACTGTACAATTTATCAAATGCAATGTTTGTAATTGTTCTAGAACTGAGTCACCTTGAATTAAAGTAGAATTATCAATGCGGCTATATTGGATGGTTATGTGCTGTAAATTTTTTATTCTCCTTCTATCAATCAGCAAGGACCCAATATCTGATTCTATAATAGACAAGGAATAAACAGGAAGAAGAAAATCATGCAAGGGAACATTACTACAATAAATATTTCTCCATTCCACGAAGTGGTGGAAGTTTACAACATAACTCAAACACGCACTTCTGAAGTTGATCAATGAACAGGTTTCTGGACATAACTGGGTACATTTCCATAAACCTGAAGAAAATGCACATCTTGAAGTCTTGTTTGCAAAGCTACTATGTATTTGCCCCTCAATTTTTTTACTTTCATTGCCAGAAATATTGCTTAGCATAACCCCTGATGAACACACAGTATCAGTGTGTATTTTTTGTAATAAACTGTAATTTGAAACTTCATGACTATCTATGGACGAATTACAAGTAGGACCCATGTGCAATGGCTCCACTGAATATTTGAAGGTATCTACAATAGAGAGGTGACAATTAGAAATGTATATAAGGTTACAAACCGTAGACAGTTGTGTTAAAGAATGCAAATGGTTTTGAACATCATTAAAAATTGAATCCGTAGTACTGATGAGTAAATATCTTTCTTTTAAGGATCCTATATTCTCTCAATTAAGTATATACTAATTATAATTATGTTTTCCTTTGCACCTTTCTACTCAGTTTCATCCAAATTGAAAGCATAGATAGTGAATTATTTTTTTTAAATGATTTAATTCTCTACACACGGTATATTCATTTAAATAGACGTCTTACAACTTTCCTCGTCACTTCCGTCGTAGCAGTCTTTATTTCCATCACAATACATTGTCTTTGATATACATTCCTTACTTCTGTAGCAGCGAAAGCCTCCAGTGGGGCAGTGATCTGTTACTATTATAAAGAAAACCAAATCTTATAAAAGTCTTAACTTCAATACTTTGAAAGGAGCAAAGAAATTTTGTGCACTTTAATACAAATACCTTTGGTCACTGAAAACTAAGATTTATAAAGATTACTGGTTTTAAGGAATGTCTTTTTGCTCTCGGAAGCATTAAAAAAATATTTTGTTTTAGCTGAATTACAATATTTTCCTCAGAATATATAAAGTCATATTGCATTTCCTAAATGTCCACATGTTTTGATATTACAAAGATTTGATTTTAAGGCTACGAAAAAATAGTTTCTGAGTAACTTAATTTTCAATCAATTTAACTCAAAAGTTATTATATTGATATAAAGATGAATTTACATTGGTTTCTCAAAACATGAACTCATTGACCACATCGCTCACATGACTAATTGAGCAGGAAAGAGCACAATCGGTTCATTACTTAAAAGTTTATAAAGTTGGGAAGGGGTGGAAATTGGCGTATATATCAAGAAAAAATGGCTTTGATGGTCTTGAGCAGATTTTTTTCCATTATAAAAAATGTTCTCCATTTTGGCCCCTCTCTGCCTCTGAGGATCAACAATCCTGAATCTGCCCAACATTCAGTGTTTCCAGATCAATATGATTTAACATTGTTGTGCTATAGTACCATAGTTAATCAAACGTCCAATATTCCATTTTAGTAAAGCAACATTCACTCAAGTTTTCACTACAAATAGCTACAGAAGGTTTAAATGTTTTGAATGTTGAATAATTTTGATGAAATTTCTTTTATTTCACAGTATATTTACTCCCAAATTCATACTAACGATACATCTGCATACAATGATAATCAAACAGATTTAAATAAAATAAATATTTCTTACTGGTCGGTGCAAAAGACATTTTTCATTTCAATTCATTATCTTACAATTTTCTCATTAGGGACGGGTCATGGTTTTTTTTTAATCTTTTTTTTTTTTAAATCTTTTTTTTTTTTTTTGGTTGAAATTTTATAAATCGTAACTTTGAAATATCACAAGAGGAACAGAATTGGAATCAAAAACATATTTTTCGGGTGTTTAAGTACTCAATCAAGGTTCCAAAGTTTTCACTTTTATTTGAAAATCAAAGTTTTGATTTTTTCTTTGGTCAATAAAAGTTCCAAAGTTTTATCAATAGTAAATCATAGTTCCAATGTTTGTATTATAGAAAATTAAAGTTCGAAAGTTTTCACTATAGTAATTCAGAGTTCCGAGTTCTCACTTTCGTACAATAGTTAACTGTAGTAAACGATATTTAACTATAGTGTATTGATTGATTGTATATTGTTTAACGTCCTTTTTCACTCATATGGAGACGTCACCGTATGCCGGTGAAGGGCTTCAAATTTTGACCTTTACTCGGCACTCACGGCCATTCTTTATCGTGCCAACGCCTGCCGCTGACACGGGGCCTCGGTTTTTAAGGTCTCATCCGAAGGACCCGCAACTTTCACTTCAAAGTGCAGATCGCATGGCGAAAGAACAGTTGCTACCCATTTTAATGACTAGGTCTGTCGCGGCCGAGATACGAACTCACGACCTCCCGATCACGGAGCGAGTGCTCTACCGCCTGAGCTACCGTGAACGGTAACTATAGTGTACTATAGTGTTTTTGTAAGGGGAATATCCATTTTTTACGGAAATTTTCAGTAAACAAATAAAAAAAACACGATACTGTTAAGCAGTATTTCTATTTTTATTTGCTGAAAATTGTTAAGAATTTTAGCATTACCTTTTAAGGTCATTGACAGTTTCAGAAAATTAAAATGGTAATTTAACCCCTGTGATTCAATTCATTATGGCCTGCTATAATAAAATTAATTCAGTTCGTCATTGCTCCAGAGTTGACAGCTCATCTGAATATCACAAATGTTACACGTTTATTAACTTATATAACAAACCAAGAATCGCGGGGGATGCATGAATTTCAAGTCTTTTCTTTTTTTTAAGCAAAATGAATTCTTTTCTGTTGAAATAAAGAACATGGCCAAACTGAGATGACATTTAAGTAAAATACCTACTTTTCGTTTTATTTGTCATAGCTGACTCCAGAAGATCTGAATACAAGTAACATTGTCGTGTAACTACAGGTCCAGATCACGATAATACTCAGTTAAAGTCCCAGATAAATACCGTCGAGCTGACCAAAATTCTTAAAGATTTGCTAAATTCTGTTATAGAACTTTAGACAGAAAGGCATAAAATGAAGAGTAAGTCACCAAGCTCAATGAACTGGACGGATTGCAATGACATGAAGCGACGGCAACCCCCAAGAACAATGGAGTACTACAATTGTCTAGAAGAAGGACAAATAAGCAAACATTGTCCATCGAAACAACAAGGAGGTTTGGCAAAGACTCTAAAGCATCGGGTCATGGTTCTGATTTGCTAAGACGGTTAGAACACACCGTAAGCTGCAACCAATTGATTATAATAGACCAAGTGAGGCTGGAATGTATTTCTCAGCTAAAATGGAAGATGTAGACACAAAATTGTTGATTGATAATGGAGCAACCGTTTCACTCATTGCAAAGAGAGTCGTCGGAGAAATTCAAAAATCTCATCGAAATCTTGTGTTAGATAATATGCACCAAGACATAATGTCTGCTGAAGGTAGACCTCATAAACTTTTTGGCAAAGCTACCTTAAAGTTAACCATTGGTTCGAGTTACTTTTTTAGAACAGTGGTGGTTGCTGATATAACAGTTGATGGTATCCTAGGTCTGGATTTAAAATAGATCTGAAATTAATTGTACGTTAGACGTCTCCAAGAAAGTAATGTCAATAAATGGTGAACATTATTCTTTACTGCTTCAAGGTATGCTATGATGTTATCAGGTGGTGGCTTCAGAATCGTTCACTCTGCCACAAAGAAGTGAAATGATTGCAAGCTGTGATGTATTCGTACCAGAGGGCAAGAACCTTCCAAGTGGATATGATGTTGTAGAGCCATGGAATTTTTTTATTGATTCAAATGAAGGTTAAGTTGGCAGAACTCTGGTCTGCAATCATAATAAGGTTCTAATACGAATTATGAATTTTTCCACCGGTGCACCGACGATTTACAAGGGGACAAATATGGGACAGCTTAGCCCAGTGGTAAAGATATAAGAAGGAGAAAATAAGGATAGCATTCTTAGGAGACCCTATTCAAAAGAACTGCAGGTATTAAGTGAAAAGTCAAAAACTTGCTTAAACAAAAAACAGAAGACTGAAGTTGATAAACTGTTATCCAGATATGCCTTTCTGTTAGCTGGTCAGATAATGGACTTGGCAAAACATATATTGTCAAGCATTGTATCGACACGGGAGATGCACGCCCGATTAAACCGACTGTTACCAATATACATGAGAGAAGAAGTGAATAGGTTAGTGGACGATATGCTTCAGAGGCATAATGTTTGAGAGAATGTAATTGAAGCTTTGTATAGTCCATGGGCCTCGGGTATCGTTCAATTAAGAGGCAATCCACCGAAAAACCAGGCAATGGATGGTTCATTGCATGTCATGGATTTTCATTATTTTTTGCATGTAGACTTATTAAAGCAAGTGTTTACACATGGCAACATAAAAAAAAATTTAGTGCTCCTCTAGTCCTATTTCTGGTAAATGCTTAATTTTAAGTGAAAAAAATGTCAATATGTGGGCAAATAAATAACTACGTTTCTAATTTGGTTTTAATTGTAACAGATACTCAAAAGCTGGATGTGTCAATGAATATTATTTATAGCATAGACTCCTATCTTTTGTTTTATTAACGAATAAGATTCTAATTTATATTTCTTAAAAAAAAGTATATGGTCCAAATTTGAGTTTAGCAAGTAACTTTTTGAATTCACTATCCAATTTTCATTACGTTATAAAACCCAATACATTAAAAGGACAGTTTTTTCTTATGTTATTATGCATGCAAAGTACAAACTAAAAAAAAAATCAGTGGGAAGAGGTATATTGAAAAAATAAAAGGAGTCAAATTTAACTTATTTTTTAAAATATTCTTCTCAAATGAAACCGATCCCGACCGGAATTATACAAAGAAGAAAATACTATAATTGTAATGTTAAATTTGGCTCCTTTGTTGTAATATGATTAAAAAATACATGATTTATTATTTTTTTTAGTTTGATAAATTTATTATTTTGTATTATTTTCGATCGGAATCGATTTTATTTCAATCGGGATCGGTAAATTTAGAAATATTTCCTAAATTTGGCTCTTTATTTTAATTCATTAGAAAAAAAATGCTTGTTTTTTTCTTTTTAGTCAGTTTACTGTTTTAAATGAGTGTAATCATAGATTCAAATGTTATTTAAATTACTAATGTCTTTTACGTACATGAAGGTTACATGCAAAACATCTGTTTGATTTCTTGGAACAACTGATAGCAGACCGCTTTCTAGCTGCATCATTTATCCTATTTCCGATTAAAATTTCTTTTTTATTTTCTCAGGAATTGAAAAGTTAAATTCTATCAGTCGCTAAATTAAACTTGCCTAAATACAGAAAATATTTTGATGTACAGTTTCGACTTCATCCAGGTTTCTTTAACCTGTCATCTGTAAAGCTTTTTTCCAGACTATATTTTCCTTTTTTTACAGAATTTAGTTTAATATAAATAAGAAAATATGTTCTTTTTATATATAGTATCATTATTTAAGAGCTGATAAATCGCATGCAAAACAAAAAGCCGGGGGACGAGGGGTGGGGGTGCGATGGGGACATCATTACAATCATTATTTCTAAAAACTGGTTTCATCAACGTGAAAACATTTTAGAATGGGCTAACATAGTCACATGTTTAAACTCCATATCAAATGTGAATGTGTTGTTGTATTAATTGCAAAATTAAAAAAATATATTTATTATGAAATTAAATTAAAAAAAAACGAAATATTTCTCTAAACCGTCTAACTCAATAAATATATTTTTAAAACTTGTTTTCAGGGCTTTTTTTAATTTTAATCGTACCACGTATTGTTTATTTTGATTTGACTAAAGAGATAAATATATTTAAGTTTTTTTTACAAATATCATGAAGTAAACATCTCAACTTCGTTGAATTAATTGTTGCGTAAATCTAAAACATTCATCATTGATTTCCAATTTTATATGAAATGTTCATTATAAACACTTCATTAATTATTTTTACCCATATCCTTGTAAATCAGTTAGAAAAAAAAATAGTTCTCAGACATGATTATATAAAATTACTTATCAAAACGGACTTGTTTTAATACATCTAGCGGAGACGCCGCCTGTGTATAAAGTACATTTTGATATTGAAATATTATTCAACATTTAGAATAATGCACTCCAAAGAGTAATTAAACAGAAAAAGAGAAATCATATATTTTTAAAATCTTTTTCTTTACACTTTTACGCAGATACTTTAACGCAAAGAATTCGCAAACATCTCTAAGAAACTTGTAACTATTTCATTGTGACGCAGTATTAGTCAGGTATATTGCGTCACTGATTCATCAATGGAAACGTCGATTCAACCTGAATAATAGAGCCAATTTTAATCTGAATATTGCGCTTGGAGGCAAAAATGATTTATATTTTGAAAATAAATTAGTTATTTTTTTGTTTAATAGTTTTCTTTAGTGTACCGATTCTAAATGTTAAACTAGGATTCCGATAAAACACAAGGATATTTTACTAAATAACCAATTTTCAAACAAGTCTTCAATTACATTATTCCTTTTGGACGACATTGATATTGTTTTTAATAAAAATCAAATATTCCTCACATTCGATGTGCCGCCGGTGTTTTTCGCTGAACTGCCTCTTAAGAAGAAAGATGGATCAACTCGATTTTGTATCGATAATAGGCGATTAAATGCGGTTACATTGAAAGATGGTTATCCTCTTTCGAATACCAACGACATGTTAGATAGTCTAAGTGGTGCTTCGTCATTCTCATCTCTCGACATGGCTATGGGAAACTGGCAGGTGGAAATGGAGACCAGTGAAAATATGAAAACTGTCTCAGCCACAAGAAAATATTGTATCAATTTAAAGTGATGCCCTTCGGCTTATGCAATGCCGGAGCGACATTTGAAAGATTGATGGAGACAGTCCTTGCAGGGTTGTTTGGTTTACTTGGACGATATAATAGTCATTAGTAAGACATTTGAGGGCATTGTAGAGAACCTAATCAAAGTGTTGGACGATTTGCAAATGCAGGGTTGAAATTGAATACTAAGCAGTGTTCCTTGTTTTGCAAGTCTGTAGAATATCTTGGAGACATAATTTCCGAGTAGCGTATTACTACAGATCGAAAGAAGATTGAGGTGATTAGGGAAGTGGCAGTGCAAGCAAATGTGAATGAGCTACGCTCATTCCTGGGTTTATGTAGCTACTACAGACTTTGAGTAGAGCAAAACTCCTTCACAAACAGTCAGAGAAAAGCAAATCATTCGTTTGGAGTGAGGATTGCCATAGTGCTTTCGAAAAGTTCAAAGCTACTACATCCTTTCCCATCCTGACTTTAGAAAGCCATTCCTACTGGACACGGACGCAAGTAACTTTGCCATGGGAGCAGTATTGTCGCAAGTGCATGATGGTAAAGAATGAGTGATTGCCTATGCCAGGAAGACTGAAAAAGTCTGAAAGGCAATACTGCTCGACGAGAAAAGAGTTGCTAGCGACAGTATATTTTTTAAGTATTTTAAGCATTACCTCTACAACGTTAATTTTGCGCACGGACCACAGCTCGCAGAGATAACTGACCAAATTTGAAAATGCAGAGGGTCAGCTTGAGCGCTGATTTTAAGTGCTGTCCACGAATGACAAAGAGATCTAACATCGACCAGGCAAGTTACACCAAAACGCTGACGGGCTTAGTCGTCTTCTTTGTAATCAATGTGGATAAGGAAAAAGAAGAACTCAAAGTAAGAACAGCAACAGTCGACGTCCCAGTTATTCAAGAAACTTATCTTCATAGAGTCCAAAGCGAAGCGAAGAGATTGTTCTTGTAACACGATGGATGGATCAGGAAAAGAAACCATTGCTTAGAGAAGTGGCCAGTAAAAGTGCATTTCTACCTCCATGTTACTCGCTGGACTAAATGTTTTTCGATGCCAAATAAGGAATCAAAAGTGTGGCAAAGATTCTAGTTGAACAGGTTTATAACTCGATTTGGAGTACCCTTAATAATACATTCAGATCAAGGCTGTCAATACGAGAGTGATTTGTTCCTTTCGGTGTGCGAACTATTGCAAATAGAAAAGACTCGCAATTCACTCTACCATCCACAGTCAGATGGTATGGCGGAAAGGTTTAATCGAACCCTTCAAGCTATATTAAGTTCCTGCGTGAACAAAAATCATACAGATTGGGACGAACAGTTGCCATATGTCATGATGACGTATAAGATCGGCAGAGCATGACACGAATGGCTCCTCTCCGAACTACCTCATGCTAGGAAGAGAAGCGACCACAAGTTGGGCCTGGTTGCTTCAATAGAGACTGGAAGAATCACACCGTATTGTGAGAGAAAATACTTAAGGGGAAATGATGCGTCAAAAACGCTAACATGACATGAAGTTACGGTGTCATAGATTCTCTCTAAGAGACCACATTTACGTATTCTTTCCTCGCAGATGTATGGGCACTTCGCCAAAGCTAACAAGCTTTTGGCAAGGACCTTTCGAAGTTGTAGAAAACTGTTCAGAACTTACGTACAAAGTATCTTATGGCAGTAAAGGGTCGCCACAGGTGATACATGTAGATAGAATGAGGCTCGATAAACCTCAGATTCTGTCTGTTGAGGTAGAACTTAGATGTCGGTGATGTCGACCAAAGTGAATGTCTAATGTTACAACAATGTGCGTTTGAAATGTTAGTCTTTGATAGAAAGAATGTTTATGATCCGATGATCGATCAGAAGCCCTAAAGATTACGTAGAAGGAGACGGACTCTTGCTTATTTATCAGATTGTGTAGTAGATCTCTACTGGACAGGTTATTGATGTAATACATGTTTATACAGCTTACCTTGTCAAAGAAATTGACAGTATTTAAATCATTGTAAATAAGTAAAATTATCCATAAAATGTCTCTGCTTATTTTCCTTTGCAAACGAGGACGCTTGAATCTGAGGCGTGGGTAATGTAACATAAATTGATAATTAAAGGGAAGGAGATGGGGCGTTCCAAAAGGACCCTGAATTCGTAAAACTCCGATTTCCGAAGAATTCCAAGTGGCTTGTCACGTGATGTACTCATACATGTAGAATATATATAAGGCCTCTAGACTCGATAGAGTCAGTTACTGAGAGCCAGTGAAAAGATATTGTTTTTTGTAAGTCTGTTCATAAGTCATTACTGCATTGCGATGTGCAAAACAGTTTAACCTTATATGTAACAATCTACGTGGGTGCTGCATAAGAATGTAGTCCGTGTATAGCTAGGAGTAACCTGTCGCTTATGATAGAAGCGACGTGCTGGCGCTTTAGTTGTTTCTTTGGGCGTTTCTTGAAGTTGCTTCTGAGTTAGAAGCCCATTTGGTTAGGAGACAGTTGAATTAATTTTTCGTTTATTTGCGTGCTAGGGAAGCACCCCATATCTGTATATTTTGCATATGTAAAAAAGTTCTATTCAACAATCAAATTCCTCAGCAAGTTATCTGAGGGCGCCCTAGACCCTGAGAAAAAAATCATTAAGTATATTTTCGGCAAACACGTTACATTATTATTATTATTATTATTATTAAAGAGAAATCACTGCATTTGCAAAGAAGTTGAATTATTAGAAACCGACCTTTACACGGGCCATTTCTGATATATATGTCATCTAAAATTGCATAGTCTTTCTGGCTATAAAACATGATGAATCGAGATTGGAACATCAGCTGAAATAAGGAATTAATAGACCATACGAGATTTTAGAAAAACAAACCAAAAAAAAACTAGGAGACTTATTGTTCACAGAACAATAAGAGGTCTTTCCACCTTTTTAAATTTCTTATAGTTTTATATTTTACTCTCTAAATTTAATTTTAAGGGAAGTGGCTTGAAAAAAAATGAAAAAAAAAAATTTGAAATGACCTTGACCTTTGATCTTGAAAAAATTTTCAAGGTCAAAGGTCAAGGGCAAAAAAAAAAAACAGAAGAAAATCAATAGGTCTTTCCACAGAAAGGTGGAAAGACCTAATAATAAGAAAAAGGAAAAAAAGAAACAAAAGGAAATCAATAGGTTTTTCCACAGAAAGGTGGAAAGACCTAATAATAAACAGAAGAATTTCAATAGGTCTTTCCACAGAAAGGTGGAAAGACCTAAAAAAAACAAGAATGTATATATAGCTATGAAATGCATTCATATATATTCAAGTTGTGTAAATATCTTCTCTGAATTTCAGTCATTTCCTTATTTAATGATAAAAGCAAATGATACAATAAAAGTCGCTTCAGATATTCTTTCCCTTAAAAACTTATATGGTTCGTAAAAATATTTTTCAAGGCAATTCTTGATCTAATTGATCTAATAGCATTATGTTATACATTTACCTTATATCTTATTGCTGTTGGCAAATCCACAGATGTCCTCTGCAGGTAGTTGTTTACACTATGTTCAAACTTAAGTACTGTATTCTTTGACAACTCCACCTGAGCATTAAGAAAATTGGTCACATCTCCATTACTTGGTATATACGCTACAATTATTGAACCAAATTTCGATATTTTATACGAATAATGAAGACACCGGACAGTTAATGCCAAGGTCAACTCTTTACTAATCAGATAAGAGGTGTAAACAAAAATCGTTCCTTGAGGATCTTTTGTCAAATGTTGTACATGTCGGTCTGTAAATTTTGGACGCCAAGGTGTAGTGTACGAAGTTGATACAAGGACTGTGCTTCTTGGTGAAAAATCTGAAGAACAAACAGGGCATTTTAGTAATAATGTACAATTCCTAGGGTTGTTTATAAAGTTCGAGGGCAAATGTTAACATTGTCTTCATAAAGTTATCACTGCCATAATGTGTAGGAAAATGTTAAAATAGCCTCCATGGATGATATAGACTTAGGAATAAAAACTGTAATTAAGTAGGGGGCTTAATAAAAGTGTCTGATAGTATGTATGTAGATAGAGAGAGGGTTAAAAAAGGTAAGCCCTATTTGCACTGGATAAATCTGTATATCTAAGCGAAAAATAGAGAGGACTTAGCATCCATAATTCCGAAGCATATACATACATTGTAATGGAGTATATGATAAAAATAAAGCAATAAAAAGTATTTTAGGAACGTGGAAGGTGCAAATAATTTGTAGATTAAAGTCGCGAAATCAAGTCTGGAGAAAAGCTTTTATTACGATAACGTCAGAAATATGAAATTTGAATATTCATCACATTTCCGTGAACAGGCACTACAATTTCTTTATTCTGCCACACTGCCAACTGTGTGCAATGATATTTATGTAGTTGTTTCACCAATATACTATTTAGAGCAAATTTTGCAACTGATAAGATAAATGCAGTTGTCAGTATGACGACAAATTCCCTAGTATATTTTGTAGCTGCCGCCTGGAACAGGGCTGTTAAAACTGTCTGTGTCAGTGCTGTGCTTACAAAGAAGACATCTTCTGTCAGAGCAAATTTTAAAGCCTCTGTTTGGTAATGGGTTGCCCAGTCTGGTAGTTACTACCATGTCCTTGGACGTCTGTATGCGTCAGTGGGGGTTCTTTAAAGACCTCTGCCATTAGTTTGTTTGAATGGAGAATTGGTAGGTTCTTTTGAAGGATGTTTCCATTGTACTCGTTAACATTCAAAATGTACATTACAACCGTATTTAATTAGTGTACAAGTGCTTAGATAAAACAACACGAGCAAGTGTTTACATGTATAAGGCATATTAATCCCTATTCTTGTCTTATGAAACCTGTATTAATGTTGATTAGATAAGCAAGTGTTTATATGGCGTAACAAATGCTATGTTTGTCTAAAAAATCTGTAGATTCCAATTACATGTATTATAAAAATATTTAAGATCTATGTTTTACTTATATTGTGCATTTCACTTAAAAATCCGTTTTTAAGTAATTACTGTAGATTGTGAAATAAATTATAATTTTAGTTAATTATATAGAAGAAAATCAAACAATTACCTACATGCAGTACCTAGGAAACAAGATAAAAGTATATAAACATATTCCATTTTCTGGATGGTTGAGTGTACACGTCAATTCTTAAATTTTAAATCGTGTTAAATTGCATCTTGCACTTACAAACATTACTATGAACATAGAAAATTACTTTCCAACTTACAAAGATCTTTATCTATTTTGGGATGCTGGACTACAACTTTCCATTGTTATGAGTACAATTTAATTTTAGATATCATCTACATCAAATACTCAAGCCGTATTCAAAATTCTTTCTTCAAACATTAGATAGGAACAATGGCCAAACATTTCCAGTATAAAAAGGAGGAACAGGGAGATTCCAGTGAGACTGCAACTGAGATATATACAACGAGACTCTTTGGACCAAGTTATTCCTCCCCTGAACTGGACACTTTTTCTTAGGATAAAGCTCGGCAATTTCCGATTGAGGAACCTTGAAAATACTTATATTTTTATTTTTTAACTTTGTCAAAAACTATACGATAACTTTTGTTTGATTACTATATTTAACATAATAAGTTTAGTTGAAAGTTTAATGATCTGGTTTTGATTCTAGCTCTGCTCCATTACATCACCTTGTATTGCTTATAGATGATTTTTAGAACGATCGTACCCTTCACGGTAGCCTAGTGGTACAGCGTTCGGTTCGTGATCTGGAGGCCCGGGTTCGATTCTCGTTCGCGGCGCCGCGCCAAACCTAAGACGTAAAAATAGGTAGTGATTTTTCCTTCGCCAAGCGCTAGGCATCAGGAGTGAAAGTCACGGTTTTTTTGGATATGACCTTAAAAACGTAGGTCCCGTGTCACGGTAGGCACTGGCACGAAAAAGAACCATCACTGCTCAATGGCCCTGAGTGCCTAGTATAGGTCTAAATTTGAAGCCCTTCACCGTCATACGATGACGTCTCCATATGAGTGAAAAATTCTCTGGAGGGACGTTAAAAAAAATATACAACCAATCAATAGAACGATCGTTGTTTGTTATCTACATCCTTTACTTGTTTATAACAAAAGGCCATTGCAATTGGATATTCGACATATCAAGGTTGAAGTCATTACACTTACATGTTTCAAGGTATCAGGATATTTACCTTATTATCAATATTCACCTTTCATATAAGATGTTTTTTTAACATCCTCCGGGGTCATTCTTTCCCAAGTTAGTTTTTCATCCCAGAATCGAAATAAAGATTTACATCGGCTTGAAGGTAAAGGTATATAGCGACATACATCTGGATGACGTCTTGTAGAATTGTATATTTTCCATCCGCAAAAATTATTTTCAAAGTCACAGTCAGCTGTAAAAGAGAGATGAATGTTAATCTGTAAATCGTTTTGCTTTATCTCATTAAACACTAACATTCAAGAAGATCAAGACTTCCTCTAAGTAATTGAAAATGGTGGTAAAGATTTGCAAGACAACTATGAAAAATTTAAATTTAAATTATCTATCTCTGTTCATATTGTGTCAAATCTTAAAAAACACATTTCTTTCATTTAAATAATATTGTACAACAAATAATTTTTAAAGAACTTAAAATTAATGCATTTTAAATAGTTATCCATAATTTGAATTAACATCATTCTATAAGATACATCCAAAATGCAACAAAAGAGCCCTTTATCTTTAAGAGAAGATAAAATCAAATTATATAAGTATTGGTATGTTAATTCCTCAAAAAGATAGTTTGGAATACCTGAATAATGGCTATTTCCAGGTAACGCTGAAAGTTTAGCAAAGATGACTAATGACAATACGAGTCTCCTCATTTTTCCTTTTTTGCTTTTTTGAATAATTCTTCTGTAAACATTTTATTTTAGAACTTCTCCCTGAAAAAAATGAAAAAGAAAATAATGGAAAGTCATCTGTTTCAATAAAACTGAAAAAACGAATACTATTAAATAAAAGAAGAATATCATTAGTCGTCATTTCATAATTTCTATTATCGATAAAAACCTAATCACTCTGTCAAGTCTGCCTAGATTCACCAATACACCTTTGAATGAACATTAGATATTCTAATGATGGTTTTTGCGAATATATTTATATATATAAATTATACTTTCATGTAAATAAGTTGAATCTGATTGATCGAGAAAGATTTGTTAAAAAACACTATTACCAGCTGAATAATGAAGTAACGCCCTCCAGCGACGACGGGTGATATTCCAAAAAATAGCGACTGCACAAAATTTATGTGCGCACGGTTCGCAGTTTTATGTATTTGTTTAAAACATACAGTATGATATAATAAATATTGCGTGTAGTTGAGTGTTACATTGGAAATTCTCACCCCTCGAAACCAATGTCAACTTCGGCTGCGCCTCTGTTGAAAATGGTTTTCCTAAGGTGAAAATTTTCAATATTTTATAAGAAGATTATTTTCGTAATTTTCATTGGCTGAAAGGACGTCACGTGATATTCATCCTTTTGTGATAACGACGCGAAAGCGCGTCGGCGTAAAATGGTCACGCACCTCACAGCGTACGGCTGCACTGAAGCTACGTAAAACGTGACGTCATAGTATGAGAAGCGTGTTTTTAACCATTGTGACGTAATGGTTACCAAGTCTGTTTAGTTCGGACAGTGTCAGTGTATTCACTTTAAGTGATTATATAATATATCTTTTATAGATTTCAGTGAACGGTCAATATATGGTTATAAGGACTCATGGCAATTGATATTGACCGAAGACACAGAAAGTGATAGCGACCGAGCCTGCAAGGTCGCTATCACTTTCTGTGTCTTCGGTCAATATCAATTGCCATGAGTTCTTATAACCACATATCGACCTACACTGAAGTCCATAATTGTATAATATTACAGTCAACTACATGCAGTATTTATATAATATAGCATGATAAAAATAAACATCAACTGCTTATAGGAAACAGCAGAAACTAACAAACAGTGACCGATCTCAACAATATAAAAATAACACAATATTTAAAAAAGGGTATTAAACGCAGACTTCTTCGAAGTTTTTAAGTGAGACCGGGTGCCTAGGAGGAGAAAGCATCCCCTGTTGACCGCTTACACCCATTATGAGAAATATACATTGATCAAGTAGACAGAATATTGCATAGTAAAATTCGGTATATTATACATATATCACATGGCTTCGAGGGAGACATACCAGAATATTTGCCCCGAGGTGACAGGAAAGCCCCGGAGTGTTATGTCACCCGATGCCGAAGGCAGAAGGTGACATAACACTCCAGGGCTTTCCTGTCACCTCGGGGCAAATATTCTGGTATAGTCGACCGAGAAGCCATGTGGTATATGTTATATGACATTTTTAAAATTTAAAAAATTAAATCATTTAGAATCGTTGCAATTTTCACAAATAATCCAGAAATGCTTTCTTGGCGTTAAGAATAACGCACTGTTGTTTACATTTGCTTAGCAACTAACGTCATAACATCTCGAACCTGAGCTAAAATGCGTAACGTAAAAACACGTGAACGTGATCGAAAGGATGACATAACTGTTTCCGTCGGGTGTGACATAACTGTTTCCGGTGTGACTCAGCATTTTTCAAGGTTTATAGCGAAACTAATTACATTTGTTAATATATAATAAGAAAACTTATTCAAAAATTTTATATAAAAAAAAATGCTTAAAATTGGTATTTAAAAAGTCAGCAAAAATATGCTTTGCGCAGCTGAATATCAATTTACCCAATATATTGAATTGTTTAAACATATCATATTGTGGAACTAGCTATAGAAAATATAGTGGAATGTGGAGGAAACGGTATTCAAACTCTAAATTATTTTAAACGATACAAATCCTTACAAACCAATCTTTAAAAAACATCAGGGAGCCGTTTCTTCAAAAATCGTAAATCTAATTCAATACTTATTTTAGGTGTACATTCGGGACTTAACCTTAAGTTTAGTCAGAAGGAATTTGATTATCACCACCCAGTTATTTAATTTGAAATAGAAATATCGGTGAATTTCTTGGGTGAAAAATAATTGTTTAAAAGGATAATTGATTCTTTTTAGGACTTGTCTCGTTATGTCTGAGTCTCATGAATTTAGCAAATTAACATTGAGGTCATTTATAAATTCCAATATAAAAAAGGCAAAACCATGTTAAAAAATTCTGATTTTAATTCATAATCCTTTCAACATTATTTGATTATATAAATCGTCAAAAGTAATTTAAATCTATTTAAATTTCTCTTTTCAAATGTTAATATTACATTTGTCAGACTGCAGAATGAATATTTTGCTACACAACTATTTTAATGTGCGTGAAATTGATTTTAATTTGCAAAATTTAATTAAGTTCCCAGCACTACTCGTTACCCTTATTTTTTGTTTCTGTCCAAAAATATGGCATTATATATTAGGGTATGTCCTTGCAATAAATCTATTTATTTATAGGACCCTTCTATTTCTTTTCAAATGAATCTGCATACAAATATTCGACAGTATCACTAGTCTAGAGAATATACGGACAGTACATGAATAAGTAAAAAGTAAAACTACACATCACATCTAACTTAACGACCTTTTATCTATCGGCAAAAAATATTCCATTTAACTACTAAAACAACATTTTTATCGTGCAAAATGTAACTTGATCAGGTTCTCATTTCGTACAAACTGCATGAAGTTTAACGATATGACGTCACATTGACAAGTGCATTGCGATCATTGAATCGTTTATATATTTTCTGTGTGGGATTCAACAAGCTACAAAACAGCATGGTATTTTAAGATTTGATGTTGTCTAAAGATATACAATAGTTTAAAATAGCAAACAAGAATCATTTGTTGGTATTCGAGGAACTGTTACCTTTGTGTGACACCATAGTAATCATAAATTTGGCCCTGCTTGTCGTAAATGATAGGCTCAGTCTGGGGACTAAGGACTTGACTTGCTGCATTGCACATTAACAAAGTATAAATATGAACGTAATTATCGTGAACGTAGAACAATTTGCAACACACATATATTACATATTTTCTCAACTTCAATAGAACGGTGGATAGGGACCTTGTAGGACAAATGCATTTTAAATCTAATGATTATTAAAGTTTTACTATACTTCCCCCCCCCCAAAAAAAAAAATTATTGTGGATGGCAAAGGAGTAGTTGCTACCAATTTTGTTCGACTTAGGTCAGCTGAAATTCGAACTCATGGTCTTCCTAACACAGAGCGAGTGATCATTTTTAAATTCTTCTTCTCTGTGTAGGTTATTTGACTTTAGGTTATTTTAAACATTTCTATATGCATTAATTTTATTCATTTTTAATAGTTTTGACTTTATCTAACTAAAATTAAAATAATAAATTCTACATACCTTTAACAGTTTTCACGAAAAATGCTTTAAAAAACAAAATTTAATGCAAATGTTTCTCCTTAAAAATTAATAAGTCACACAACAGTGTTCCTAGAGCGCATCAACTGAATGTCAGTATGATGCGGAAGTGAATGCTCATCAACAGACTGAAGCATATTATATAGAAAAAAGATTCCCAATAAATACAATTAAAGCCTTTACTAAAGACACGACCTCACTACAGTAAACTGGCCTACTCCTTCCAGACCGTATTTAGCGTTAGTATTTAGCTTGTTTTATCAGCTTATTTTGTACAGAAATAGGCCCAACGATGTAAAAGTTTAACTCGGTTGTCTTCGTAAATTATAAAACTGCTGCAAATTGAATCTTTCTTAGGAAGCCCCAATTCTGTTTGAACAAAATAATGAAAATAGTGCAATGCACATGACATGAAAAAAGGGAATATATACAAGCTGTTATACTTGCAATGCAATAATGAATTTTTTTTATTAGAATAGAAATAAAAAAAAATGACAATAATTCACTAATTGCTATGATTATCTACATTGTTTTTTTTTCGATATTATCTATCAATGAAATATATGGAGAAAAAGAACGGTTTTCAAGCTCAGAAATCCTTAAAACAATTCCTATTTGAAGGAGAACAACCACAGACCTCCCAATAATCAGAGTTGGGATTAGGTACCATGGAGGAGTAAATATCCCTGCCGACAAGTAACATCCGCTGTGTTCTCCTTGCAATGATCCGAAAAGAACGGAAAAATCCCTCGATAATTCGGCTGTAAATAATGACTTAACAACTAGTATGCGAATCATTTGACTTAAGGGCAGATGATACAAACAAACTTTTATAAAAAATCCTGAAAGTAACCTTAGTTACGAGCTCGTATATTTTTGTTATTAACCATAAATTATTTTAACTTCATATATTTAGATTTTGTATTCAACGTTTTACAATAATGTAATTTTAAGTGATAAAAATTGTATAAATTAAGTGATACATGTACAATTGTAAAAATTAATAAGGATGATTGCAGAAGAGTTAAATTTTGAAAACTGTTGAAAGATGACAAATTCTTAATATTTTAGACATTTATAAATCCAAACATATACGACCAAAATAGGTAAAAAAAATATCAATCTAGGCATCCATATTTTTGTTTTTTTCATTTGTCCTTAATTATAAATTATATTTGCTGACAAGTTCATTCTATCGATTACCTAAATTACCAAAAGATTACTTTAAAAGAGACTGGGGTTATTCTTGTTTCATCAACTTGTTTGTGGATAGTTTATTCGTTTCAGAAATTGTTTATACGTAGATCATGCTCTTGCGTATTGAATCAACGGAGACATGTAAACGTCGTATGCAGCAGATGCATGTTCATAGCTGCATAATAAATGGTAGTTGACTATTGAAAAGTTAGAGTCATCGCCTTTATCAAAAAGCTTGTTTTTTTATAACCATTCACGTCTTGTCAGGTAAATTATCCAAATATGAAACTGTTATGTCAGACTCTGTACAATCATTTATTTTAAGCTAACTTGGATGTTTCGTATCGCCCTTAGAATGGATATAACCATTGTAAAATAACAACGCATTGTCGATATAGCTAAATGTCGAGTTGAAGGCTACAACAAGACAAATTCTGCTTCATATGAATGCAAAAATAGGTCTCCTATTAACAGTTCCCATGATAATTCCAAAATATTGTTGGAAGACGCCACATAGATAAGGTCAATCAGAAACTCTAGCATAACTTTAAAATAAATAAAGGGTACTTGTGTGAACAGACAGAATGTTTTTTTAACAAAATAATTTGCAAATGACCAGTGACAAGATATAAATAAAATGTCCATGATATAAATAAAAACTGTGCCTTTAATTTACCTTTAGGACGGTTTTTATATAAAATTTTAAGTCTTTTTGCTGTTGGTTTTGGTATAATTTTCTAATTTCAAACAAAAAAGGAAGGAAATACATAGATTTAAAACTGTAGAAAAGCCTTCAATTACACACAGTGATAACAGAAATAATCAGCTGTGATACAAAGGATTGGAAGATCTCTTTTAACCACTAATAATGATAATGGAACAAGATCGACAAAAAACTTTAATAGTTATGGCCTTCATTTTACGAAAGGATTTCATATGTTAATTTTAAGGAGTATTTAAAAGACATGAGAATTTGATCACATAATGATTAGGCATCCATTTTTCCACTGCTCAGAACTAAACACAAGCTTGAAGCATACATGTAATTAAAACAAATTAATAGCATTAGCAGATAAGACTGCATTAATCAAAAGAAATTCAAATAGTTTTGAATCAAAATCTTTCATTGTCATGGAATTGTTAGAATGAATCAAACATCTGTTTATCAAAAACTTCTTTCATTTAATTGAAGACTTATGTCATAAGCTCTATAGTGAGTTTTAAAAATGTTACATCAGATTATATCAAAATGATCAGAAGTGTCTAAACTTCCTTCGCAAACTATCATGTTATTTTTTGGGGGTAATTGATTCTTTAATCAGTTAATTTTAATTAAATATTCCCAACAATAAATACTCATCCTCCACTTCCTGAAATGCCAACTTACAATTAGATGAAAAAGATTGATTGATTGATTGATTGTATATTGTTTAACGTCCCTCTTGAGAATTTTTCACTCATATGGAGACGTCACCGATGCCGGTGAAGGGCTTCAAATTTAGACCTATACTCGGCACTCAGGGCCATTGAGCAGTGAGGGTTCTTTATCGTACCAACGCCTACCGTGACACGGGACCTACGTTTTTAAGGTCATATCCGAAAGACCCGTGACTTTCACTTCTAGTGCCGAGCGCTTGGCGAAGGAACAGTCACTACCTTTGTTTACGTCTTAGGTATGACGCGGCGCCGCGATCGAGAATCGAACCCGGGCCTCCCGATCACGAAGCGAACGCTCTACCACTAGGCTACCGTGACCGGTCTAGATGAAAAAGAATTGGCCATGCTAATTGAACCTCATTAATGTCGACCAACAGTTCAATTAAGTGAACAGAAAAGCATGAAAATTTTTAAGTGTATGCCTGGTAAACTTGTAATACTGTATATTCGAACGAAATTTTCCCTCTTCAGAATTTTTCCCCCATACGGTTATATTTTGATATTCTGTGAAAGATTGAAAACATTTTGCAAAGGCAACGATTCATACTAACACGATGTGAAATGTAATTTCTACGATTTTTGAATAAATATAGCATCGTCCCTTACATTGTATTTAGATAACTTTATCAGATTCAAAATTATTCATCAATAGAGCGAGATAGATTAAATGTGGCAAATGCACTTTTTTTAATAGCAAACAGACTCATAGCCAGGATAGTTAAAGTGCATTTTATACAAACAATTTCATAATCTCATCAATATATAATAAGGTCTCCTGATAGAAGTCCACTTTACAAGTGATGGATCAAAATGACAATGTGCAAAGAAATAACAATAGTTGAAAACAAATAAAGTGTGGGTACGATTACCTTCTGCAAGTGCATTTTAACGTTAAGTCAGTTATCAATTTTGCATTGCACGTGGCGAAATCAGATTTAAGGATATTCGAACCACATAAAAATAACTCTTAAATTATTTTTCCCCAAACTTTCATTAATGAAACTTGAAATAGAAATATTTTCATGACATGAAATAAAAAATACATATAGAATGGGAATACTGAGAACGATTAAAAATTATCCACTTATATATTTATTTATAAATTCTATATCAGAACTGCTCAGCTTGTGCCTTTATTCGTGATTTCTGATTTTTTTTTTCTTTTTTGAGATTTGATTATTATCCCTGGTGATTAAGATAAAATATAATGTTGAACTCTCAAGAAGTAAAGTAGGTAAATACAAATTATTTGTGAAATCAGAAAAGTTTTAATTTTTTTTTTCTCATTTTTTTCAATTTATTTCAAAATAATTCGATCGGCTTCTTTAAGCACCTTATATTACTTTGGAACCATACGATTTATAGTATCCAAAAATGGCACATGGCTGTTTTCATCGACATTCATTATTGTTTGCCATTTTTTTATTCGCCTCTGCCTTTTAAAGTACTCATCCATGGACTGGAAACATTTTTCAGACGATCAATTTACTTCTGGAAACAATATTAGTACTCAACAACACAGATAAGTTTATATTTAATAAAATGCAGACACAAGCACATCTCCTTTGCGTCTTTTTTCAGAGCTGTGGAATTTAAGTTGGCAACAGCAAGAAGTCATACGGGACTAAAACTGCGGAAATCGGGGATGTGGTAGGACAGTCAGTTTTTCAGCTTTCCATTCCTTGGAACAATGCGTGCTTTAAGTACAGGTGCATTCTCATGCAAAAGTTTGAGATATTTCATGACAGTGTGAGGCGACGTCTTTCAACTACCTGTTTTTAATTTAGCAACCCATGAAAAAAGGTACCTTTGAGACATTTGATCATTCTCATAGATATCAAAGACCTCACGATAAATATATACATGTATCTAATGACCTATCATGAAATATGCCTCATGACAAGTCAGCTGTCTGCTCGTTTCCAATTATTTTAAGAATAGTGTAATGAATACGTTAAAAAGCAATGTACACAGTTACTACGTCAGCAAATTTATGCCATGAAAATAATTTTCTGCAGCTTCATTTCAGTGATTATTTTAACGTGTCAATATGGTTAATATTAAGATATTTAAACGTTTTTCACGCAAAGATGATGACAGACATTATTTTTGTTTTGATCCTCGTACATAGAAATTTTAATCGATTATTTGGTCACCTGAGTAAACTCATGTGACCTATTGCTATCCGTTTTCGTCCGTCGTCATGCGTCGTCCGTCGTGTGTTAACATTTGAACATTTTTAGCTTCTTCTCTGCAACCACTCAACCAAAGTCAACCAAATTTAGGATAAAGCATCTATGGGTGTAGAGGGACAATAATTGTGAATTTCATGGTCTCTGCCCCCTGGGGTCTGAGGGGTGGGGCCAAAACCACTGAAATTAATGCAATCTTTAAAAACCTTCTTCCTTACTCCTGGAAATCAATCAGTCAAACTGTTTGCATGATTGTCATCAGCATTGAAGTCCTCTACCAAAATTGTGAAATTCATGGCCCTTGGGTGAGAGTTTCTAGTGCTAGCATTGGGTTATATAGATTATGTTATGAAAATGTATTGTTTCTTTGAAAATCTTCATCTCTGCTGCTGGGCATTAGATCAACAAACCAAGCACATAGTGTTGTTGAATAAGGCAGATTTTTCCAAAATTGAGAATTTCCTGGCCCTGGGGTCAGGGCTTCTTAGGTGCTTAGGTTGGGGCTATATAGATTATACAGTGAAAATACATTATTTCGTTGAAAATCTTCTTCTCTTCTTCTGGGTATTTGCTTCTTCTCTTCTTCTGGGTATTTGATAAACAACCAAATACATAGTTATGTTGAATGATGCTACCTCTTTCAAATTTGAGAATTTCATGGCCCCTGTCCCCCCCCCCCCCTCCCCCTTGGGGCCTGAGGGGTAGGGCCAAAATCACTAAACTTAATGCAATTTTTAAAAATCTTCTACTTTACTCCTGAACAACAAGCAGTCATACTGTTTGCATAATTGTAATCAGCATTGCGTCCTCTACCAAAATTGTGAAATTCATGGCCCAAGGGTCAGGAGTTCTAGTGCTAGGGAGGGGCTATATAGATTATGTAGTGAAAAAGCATTTTTTCTTTGAAAATCTTCTTCTCTGCCCCATGGTATTTAAATAAGTATGAAAGTTGTTACGTGATACTCGGGTGACCTATAAGGCCTGTGGGCCTCTTGTATTATTCACAATATATCAAAGCTGTATTGTACTCATGTTATTATTAACTTTGTTCCAAATCTAATTCTTGAAATTTTGTTACGACGATACTTGTATAGTTGCGAAGATTTATTTTCGTATACCAAGTATACATGTATGTATGGAGGAAATTCTAAGTACAGTACTAATGAAAAATATTTTAGACTCTAAAAATAAAAGATGTGTTTGTGAAACACTGATACCCCCGTATGGCAACATGGTTAAAATTAAACTTTTCCTAAATGCAAATTTAATATATTGGCAGCAAAAGTAGGGTCTTCTAACTGGAAATACAATTGTGGAACATGAGAGCATGATCACATCTGTTCCCAAGTTATGACCAGGCCAAAGTTTTTACAAAAGAAATCTTCAAAATCAAGATTATAAGGTGAAGGTTGTTGTTATCCAATGAAAAGAACACAATTGTGAAGTTAGGAGACCCTAGTCTTAATCATTCAAAAGTAATGGCCAAAGTTGAAGACTTTAAAAGTAGGTTAAACTCTAAGATCAAGATCAGGAGGACAAGGTTATTGGTATTCAATGAAAGATATTTCTACAAGAATTACATATGTGAAGTATGGAAGTCCTAGCCCTTACCCTTCAAAAGTTATTGCAAAAGTTATTTTTTTTATAAGTGCGGAAATCTCTACTGTCATGGATTCTATACATGTGAAGTATGACAGCTATAGCCCTTACCCTTCAAAAGTAAATGCCAATGATAAAGTTTTTTCATTAGTATGTAAATCTCAAAGGTCAAGGTCAAAAGGTCAAGATTGTTGGTATTCATTGAAAGGCCTTGCCACAAAGAATATATATGTAGTATAAATGTCCTGGTATATACTGTTCAAAAATTATGGCCAAAGTAAAAATTTGGAATTTTATGTGTAAAATGAGTCAAACTCCAAAGTCAAGGTCAAATGATTAAATTTGGTGGTAGTCAAAGAAAGGTCCTGTCAGAAGAAATACACATGTGAAATATGAAAGTTATAGCTCCACTAAATCAAGTGTTTTAGGCAAGGTTTAAGTTTTTGTTGACAAACAGACAAACAGAGAGACAGACAGACAGAAAGACAGGCAGACGGACATAGCAAAAACTATATACCCTCGAAACTTTGTTTACGGGGACATAAAAACAAAGATATACATACTTATCTATTTATCATATTTATTATAATATGCATTTTAAGTTATCTGCCTTACAATCATACTTTAATCCACTTCAAAATTGCGTTCTTTAACTAATTTCAGTTTATTCCTTGAAAAAAAAATGCAAATAAGTATAAATTCAAACAACTTCCATAGATTTAGAATTTCTCAGAGAAGAATGCACAAATAATTTGTAGTCAACAACATTAAATCGATGTTTTAAAACTGATATTATATAAAGTATTAAAAAGGGAAAGTAACCCGATTTTTGCTTTTAGCGTCTAAACATTCTCTTCAATGAATATTTAATACAAAACGAAAGGTTAAAAAAATATAAATCAAGTAAAAAAAATTAACAATACATGAAATGGATAGGAGCATTTTTGAACATCAAAAAGACGCACGCTTGACGTATGTAACACAATAAGATCAGTTTGTAAAATATCAAAACTCATGAAAGAAATTTTGTACCGAAAAAAATATTTTCTGAGAGATTAGAAATAGTATACTATCTCTTTAATCTCCATACGACCAATCAGTTTACTATATTGAACACAATGCAGATATAATTTTCGACAAACGATTATACACATACAATAATAGACTGCATGCAAGGGAATCATCACTAACTATCAAATCAAAGTAAGTACTATAAGGTACTTGCACTTTCATGGAAATCTGAAAATTTAACTGTACTGGTCCTGTACCAGTAGCCGTCTAGTACCAGTTACCGTCTATTACGTCATTTCGCGTGTTTAAAACGTGATTTTTCGAGATTTTTCTTAAAGATCGTCTGCGGCAGACAGAAAGGTAAACATGAGTAACTTACCATACATCAGAGATAATATTATAGTGGTATACTTAACAAAAACAGTGTTTCGTCCGAATAATCTTCTCGTTTATGATGTGGAGAAGTGACGTCACAACTTTGAAACTGAGGTTTTGTTCTATTTTTTATCCTAAAGCACCCCTATAAACACGTTATCGTGAACTCAGATGCGATCAGTAACGCGTTTGTAAATTTTATTGTATTTCTTCAACATGATGCGAAAAGACAATTTCTATATTTTTTCTCAAATATGGGAGAGCTGATACTGATTGCAATTGTCTACCTATGCAGTTTGCACAGAACAAAATTATTTCCTGGATTTTGTGTGTGTATGTGTGTGTTTTTTTGTCTCTCAAATTCTGTTCACATTTAAATTCCTACCAAAATAGCGTTTGTAGCTAGATATCATTAGAAATGACGTAGACGGTAACTGGTACAGTGCATACGGGAAAATGGCGTCCTACCCTACCCCTCTTTAACGGTATGAAAACAAAGTTTCATGAGTAGGACTAGCAAAAAAATTATATATTCTGATAGAGGAAGAGTAAAGCTTTATATATGCCAAGTTTTATCTCCAAATTGTGTCAAATAGTGAAGCAATGAAAGAAAAACCTCCATTTTTAGACGGCTTCCGGTACAGGACCAGTAGAGTTATAAAAACTTATACATGTACAGAAAAGCATTTTTTTTTTATCAAAGAAGGTATTTCGTTGCGTGCTTAAATCATTGTTATTTATAACATATCAAATTCATTTTAATGACAGCAAAAATGAGGTGATAATGCATATAAATATATTTTGTTGACAATAATACATATGAAAATATATGTTGCTGTTCCTTACATTTTAATTTGAAGGAAAGGTAATAAATTTTAACTTATTTTCATTTTACTTTTTATGATGGAAGAAAAAAAATTCGATATTTTTAAGTAAGTATTTACATCGACTATTTTCTTTCTAGCATTGAAGATGTGCATTTTTCCTTGGACTATGTTATTATACCTGATGACAGCGCTAGCTGAGCCACAGCGTTCCGCATCCTTTAATCAGCAATTGAAAAACTATAAAAGCACCTACCGTGAAATAGGCTTGGAACCCAAATGCAAAACCGGACTAACCAGAAACAAGAGTAAGTATTGATTTTATGTGTATCTGCATAGCCTGATATATATTTATAAAGAAGCGTGTATATAACAATTAATTTGAGATTGTTTTGTGTGTTTGTTTGTGTTGTTTTCTGTTCAAGAGTTCTATAATCTTAATGTGTCATCCCTTTTAATTTATCTCTATCGACACATTTCCGATCAAAAATACTCAGGCACACAATAATATATGAAACTTGGATCATCTTTACTTGTTTACATCTTTACTTACAAGTTGAGAAATACTAAATTGGTCACAACATATAACATTTATTGAGGTCATGAAAATTCCCATAAAAAGAATTAGATTATAAGATTTTAAAAATATCCTTTTGACATGATTTTCATCTTTTTTTTTACAAGTTCAATATATTTTATTATACTTAGTAATACAAAGATTCGGATTGAAAGGATTAAAACAAATTACTCGTCATTAATCCTGTTTGAATTGAGGTTTTGTATGCATTCTTTTCACTTTTTTAAACTATTTTAATTTACTCCCTCTTTTTAAATTTACTTAATCCGTAAAAGTAGCTTAGGAATAGATGAAGTAAAAAGACATGGAGTGATCTTAAATAGAACAATTCCATTAAATGCATATTACAGGATATGAAACTTTTTTGAAAATAATTACGTTATCAAAGGCATTGTCATAATATAAGTTTTACGCAATGGTTAGAATGTTTGCTCTAAAATCGCGAAAAAGGTTATTCCCTTTGTCTTGGTTTGAAATTCCACTCCACTGCGGGAGGTGCAAGTGGGGCAAGTGGGCCGTCTGAAAAAAAAATTATGACTTCAATTATGAACAATCGTCTTATTTACAAAAAAAAAAACGCTATGACCCTCATAATAAATAATCTAGATCTAGGGCAAAGAAGTTAAGAGATAATTTAAAAATTTCTATTCAGGGTAAGTGAAAATGAAAAAAAAAACATATTTATTTCAATAGTTATTCTTGCTAATATTTGAATCTTAATGCTTGTATTTAGGTATGGCTGTAGCTTTCCATGTTAAAAACACAAAGGATATAGCATGTCTCAAGCTCAATGAAGTTTTGAAGTACAACAAAGTGATCACTAATGTCGGGAATGGCTACGACACTTATACTGGTAAATTTATAGCCCTAGTGGATGGGATATACTACTTCAGCTGGACATACATGACAAAGGGGGGTGCAAAGGCATACATTGGTGGAGTTATGGATGGTAAGGTCATCGTTCATTCTGCTATACATGGTCAGAATGCTGAATATCAAAGTACAACAGGCCACGTAGTGGTAACAATGAAAAAGGGGAACAAGTTCTGGACCCCTAACATCAGCCGCTATGCTACCTATATACACAGCGACTACACATTCCTTACTGGCTATAAAGTGTTTGACATCTGAGTTTTATAACAAAAACATATAAATGATAAAGAATAAAGAGATGACGAAATATTTGTTTCCTTTTGCATACAATTAATGCAACATTGTCTCCTTGAAATATTACAACAAGGTGTATTTCCGTAGCATCAAAAGGCTATCTTGGTACATTGTTTTCTCCTGTCTTAAGGTCCACCAAACAATGGCTGAAAATATTGTTGACTCGGCGTTAAACGATATTCAATCATTCTGTCTTAAGGAAGAATGTCACAACAATTTTTTTTATTGATCTTAACGATGTTCCTGTTAAATTGTGGTTTTAGTATCAAAAGGTCGATATCAGCTCTTAATCGCTCATTAATTCGATATTTCATATAAACTGATCATTTAAAACTTTTTACTTTATTTCAAGATTTTAAAACATTATACTTTGAATATGAAATTAAATTTTAAAGAATAAAGAATAAAGTGGTCCATAAAAATGAATATTTTGAAAATTTTCAAAATGTAAAAGGGATTCAGTTGGAGCTTTATCTATTTGCTATTGAGTTTATTATTTAAAAAAAAAAACCACGGAATGAAACAAAAATCAATTGCATTTCAGTGTTGTATAAATCATCTTTAATTGCTCTGGATTTTGGTTTGGTCTAAACGATGGCTGGATCATTTTCCTCAATCCAAACACGTAACATGGACCTCCCACGCTTTATCATCTTGGCCTAGCCGGACACACCATGGTCGATCCATATTTGCAGCAAAACAATCACACATGGTTACACGTATGTTCATCCCTCGATTATTAACATGGCAACTCAGCCTAGCCCGGCCATGATGTATCCTGGCCTAGCCATATTCGCACCATGCCTACTGAAGCCTTCTAAACATGACCTATTCATGTTCACCCTAGCCACCTATCGTCATGCATCTTGCATCCAACAATTTTTTCTCCAGGCAGATCTTGTTCAACCTGTTCTTGCATATTTTATGGGTATAATATTGTTTAGGCGTGGTCATTTACAGTCTACCCTTCACCATATGTGCATACCCTTGTCTGGTCATTTTGCACGGGTACACTGACCGTATACATTCTGGACTTGCCATATAAACCATGGCCATGTGCACCATCAACCCTTGTCATCACTAAGATTTCAGGTGACCTCTTTCATTTACTAAGATATATTACGAGAATAAGTAAAGGCACAATTACCTAATTTGCATAAGTATTTTTTATTATTTTAGGAATGGATAATTAGCTGATACAGATACAATTTCTTCGTTTTAAAGTCTATTGCACCATCATTGATATAATACAGAAAAAAGTCTTTATCGAATTAAAAATCAAATTATAAAATGCCATAGAGCCAAAAAAAAACAAATGAAGAAAATGTCTTTGATGTCAATATCAGGGCACTAGCCATTCCTTTTGTATGTTTTTCCAGCTGATAAGTGGAGTTTTTGATTCACAAGAAAAACTGTTTGTCCTTTAATCAAAATAAAATAAGAATTAAACTACGTAAGCGTATTAGTACCACTAGGACTTGGACACTTTATTTGTTTTATTAGATTTTTACACTACAATTTACACGTTAAGTTGTAAATTTTACAGATTAAATTATAAATTTTACAGATATGTGTAATTTGTACAGACGAAATTGTAAATTGTACAGATTAAAGAGTAAAATATATAAAATAAAGTGTAAATTTTACAGATTAAAGTGTAAATTTTACAGATTAAAAGGTAACTTTTACAGATTAAAATTGAGAAATTAAAAAAAATAAATGAAGTGTCCAATGGCACTAGCATTCTTGCGTATTGAAAATCAAAAAAAATAAAAATTATGGTATGAAAAATGTGACAAAAATTCATTTTAGCTTGTTGTTGGATGTTGAAATTTATATTAGCTAAAAATAAATCACAATAAAGTACTGTAATTTTTGCCTATTAACAATGTTTGTAATTATTTCTATATCGAAATTTACTACCGAATTTTTAAGACATAATCTGTAATTATTTTAACTTAATATGAAAATAAAAGTAATCTCTTAATTTCTTTTCATTTTTTGCTTAAATTGTTAAATTCATCAAATTCTGTTTATCAAAATAGATATATTTTTCTCAGTTCTCAAAAAGAAAGTTGCTTACTTACATTGACTTCTCAACTGGTTTTTCAGGCGATCTATTTCTTTTGCAAAAAGCTCATTCTCTCTCTGCAAATTACTTTCATTGGCCTGAAATTCAGAAAAGGTCATATTTGTCTCTTTGTTATTCACGTCAATTGTTTAAATTCAATTTTACACTCAGCTAGATTAAAAATTCAATGTACAGATCATATAGTATAATAAATCGGACACGTTTTATATGTTTTTCTTTACAAAGGCTTACACAGCTATTTATGAATGTTTTATTCCAGTTGACTTCTTTTTACCTTAAATATTTCACATAAAGGATAAATCACATTATCCAGCGATGGGGTATACGATGAGAAACCGATGCCTTTTTTGATGAAAATGGCATGGTTGCCGGTCGGACACCGCTAGTGATCGGACGGTGACTGAGGCCATTTTGCAAATCGTTGGGGTCATCGGTATGATATAATTCGTAGTTAAAATTCAGCGATGTCTCCAACGATGCCTCACATCGCTCCTCATCGGCAACCCATTATTAACACACCTTTCAAGGATCGGCCGATGTATGGCCAAGCATCGTCCAATATCTGTAGAATCTGATGTCATCGGGAGGTTGAGTGTCGGGCAAAAGATAACAGCCGATCATCGGTCGATGTTCGACCAAACATTGGCCCGTAGTCGACCGATATGCTAACGATGTTCACCAATGTATGATTGATGTAATATACATCGGCCGATTATCCCGGAACATCGTTTTATAATTAGCGATGCATCGCTGGGCCCTTGTAAAGTCCGGCCGGCAACCAGGCCATTTTTATCAAAAATTGCTGTTATTGCCCATCGCTGGATAATGTGACTGATACTTTAAGGACTACTGTGCCGATGTGGACCGATGTTTAGGCATCGCTTACACCAAGGATTACCACCGATTACAACCGGTCTACGGCCACCGGTCGGGAAATATGACCTAGGCATAAATAATCAACCGGTGCCTTAACACCTATTCTCCAAGAACAGTGTTTTTTGTTTTTCAATTGAAATCGTTTTGTTCTGTAAAAAGCTAGTTAAAATTATATCTTAAATATGCCTTAAGTTTGTACTAAATTTATTCTTCCCCTCTCTAATGTTATATTTTTCCGTTTTTATTTTTTGTAAAAAAAAAACCCTTGTGGTGATTTAATTTTACCTTGAATATAATGTATATAAATATAAAATTGTTGCAAATGATTATTATGCGTCAATGATCATTTTTCAAAATACTTGTAAATATTAAATATTCTTTCCGTATATTTGTAATTGATCATTTATCCTATTTTTATGTCCCATAATTAAAAATCCAAGAGCATGTAGTGTTTGTTTGTCCGTCTGACTACCTGGTACCTGTCTGCCTGATGTCCGCACAAACGTTAACCTTGCTTATAACTTTTTGATCGGTTCGAGCTGTTGCTTTTATATTTCACAAGTTATCTCTTTTGACAAAACTATTTCTTGATACCAACATATTTCACCTTTGAGTTTGACCAATTTAGGCTAAAAGAATACACACTTTTAACTTTACTATAACTTATAACCACCTAATGATGTAGGGTTCCATGGTGACAAGACGTGTATGGAATATATGGATAGGAAATAACGAACAATGTTCAAACTTAAAAGTCATTAAACAATACAATTTTTGAGCAGAAGAAATATGAACCTTTAAAACATAAAAAAGAATTCGAGTCCCATGGAGGAGTGAGTATCGCCTATGATAATGTACTTGCATTCAGTAGAGCACATCCCCGTGACGGTGTGTTCCCGTTTTGCACACATTTGATAATTAGTACAGAACAACAGGTGTGAAGTGTGTTTTGATAACAATTATAGTCTGATTTCTGGTTTGGATTTACCTGTGAATACCTGATTTATCTTAATGTATTCTTAAGAGGTTTAATACAATTTTATAAGCATATTATTAAAATTCTACATATATTGATTGGAAGATATCTGATTTAATTGAATGAATTATTAATATTTGTTTCATATTATTTATTATTAAGTCCAATTTCTTAAAAAAAGAATATGTACTTTTCAATCTTGATATAATTTTAAATGAATTAAAGATATATGTTATATCTTTAATTCATTTAAAGGAAATAGTGAATAAAAATTAATTTGAAAAGATGTTATAATAAGATCATCAGAAAATCAAATACATTTAATTTGTATTTATTATTTTCTTTTTCACTATAAGTTCATCTTTCACAAACTTACTAAGCAAAGTATAGTATAGACTATAACAATTAAGTAATCATCTCACCTGGTCAAATTCACATTTTTCACACATTTTTTAATTAACTGTAATGTGTGCAAAACGGGAACAAACCCCCGTGACACTGTATGCATATTATACTGCTTGATAATTTTAAACTTTTTAAACAAATAGTAATTAGGAAGTAAGAATTAGATATATTTACCATTCTTCGCCCTCGGTCTCGTAAAATGGCCGACAATGTGTACAATAGTGGGTTTAATGCAGAATTAACAGGTAAAACCAGCACTGCGATCCAAGCGTAAACCTCCCGTGATATGTCTATCCCATAAAACGTAAGCATCCCTAAAAATGAAATAGATTGAAATCGATTGTAATACATTTGTAGTTGTTCCTTTTTTCATCATCACGCATGTTTTTTTTTTAATACAGTTTTCATGTACATCTAAAAAAATCTATTAATGAAATGAAAATATGTCAATTTTTGGGTTAAATAATTATATGTTTCTTAAAAATTTCATCACAGAATATATTTCCTTAAAACATAAAAAAATCTTACCGATGATTCCTATAGGTATCCAGCAGAGTAGATCAGTCAAAACAACTGCAACAACAGTCTTGGCCAAAGATATCTCTCGTCGACGCATGTTTAATGATTTACAATTTCTACCAGATTTAAGAACCTCAAAAACGATTATAAACTGGCCAAAAGTTATAACAGAAAAAATAAAGAAATTGAATCCAATAAATATGACCATAGAATATTGCCAGCCTCTCCCAGACAATGGTAAAGATATGCAGATTGGAGATTGTGCATAAAAGTTCTCGAACATTGATAGTTGCAATGGCAAAACTGGTAACATAGATACAAAAATTGCAATAGCCCATGATAGAAATGATGATGCAACAATCCAGGCCATCTTTTTCTGATGTAGAGGATGCCTTATAGCTACAACTCTGTCAATTGTTATCAACGAAACAAAAAGTGCCGATGCCTCACTGGACACTGTGGCTAATATCCCTGCGAACGTACAAAGAAAGCTATGACGCCATTCGTAATCTTCGAATCCATAGCTTCCCGTATAAATCAAATTCACTGTGGCTATAATATATAAATAAATACCCATTAACAAATCAGCGATATTCAAATTTCTACAAAAAACAAAATATGCAATGGATGACCTTTTTCTGAATTTGGTAATGCTGCAAAGAAAAGCGATGATGTTGCCAAATGTTGCAAGAAGTGCAATATACCAAAGTACAATATTTAGGATAGGTACGCTGATTAAATGTTCACAAGACGAAATTTCCTGTATCAGCTCTCGACCAATATCAGCCCTCGGGCCTTCGGCCCTCTGGCTGATATTGGTGTCTCGGGCTGATACAAGATGTGATATGGAAAAGGGTATGTATTATTCTCTATTGATGATCTTTCTTTTCAGGGATAAATTCTGATATCTTACAATTTTCTTCGTCACTTCCATCAAAACAGTCCACTTTTCCATCACAGAATAGAGACCTTTGAATACATTCTTTACTTTCCAGACAACGAAAGTCTTCGCCTCTGCATTCCGGAGTGACTGCAAAAATAGTGAAAGACCTTATTTATTAGATAAAAAAACTTCGTGTCCCATTGATTCACGATTTTGCACCCAACTATTCCCCAACAAATTTAATTTTGATGTTCTGTGAAATACACATAATCTCTAAGATGTATTAATTAGGTTATAATGGATTAGACATTTCATCAATTTGATATGAACTTTTCCAAAATGACCACGATTAATTTTTGTATCCAGTAAAATTCCATTATTTTACACATACATTGTACATTCTCTCTTTCAGTAAAAGTATACTAGTACATTGTTATTTTTCTAACCTATGTCAAAAATATTTGTTTGTTGATATTGACCTTTCATTCTCTTATAATTAAAAAAAAACATTCTATACATAAAATTGTCGGCTTTAGAAAAACGTTTGAGAAAAATGTGTAGTAAAATTTAGCCAATACAGCCACTCTCTTGTTATGAGCAATCTTTGTTTTAGGTATAAACTGCCAGTGTTACAACATTTTATAAGTAACACTATGCACTAGAATTTGAAATCCTTAGAAGAACTCTGAATACAGTGCCTCACAAATTGCAAATTTAGATTTCAATTTCAGTTTATATCAAATGCAAATTAAATTCTACCTACGTTTACAAGGACCATCAGTGATATGGATGTCATCTAATATTACGGAGCCGTTCTTGGAGTGGCTAAAACGAGACTGGAATACTATCTGAAAGAAAATTTTCACATTTGACTACAACCTTTGGTGACCCTAGAATTAAAAATGATGCACGTACGAGGGTTGTTCGTAAAGTTCGTGGACAGCATTGATAATTACTGACAAACATTTAAAATATATATAAATTTATTATTCTCATTAAATTCATGTTTCATTTTATTAGCATGCAAGTTTTCACCAAAAACAAAGCACAAATAGTTATATTTTTTTATCAGATGAAAAAATGATAAACACTCATACCCGGAGAACTAAAATGAATATTTTTGACGTTACCCGAATTCAAAAGCATAATGCAAGAACAACAATGTAACTTTTCTCAACATATTTACAGTTTAACTCAATACATTTCTTATGTTTCTTTAACCAGTCATAAAAATGGGTACAAAATGTTCAGATTTCATAGTAAAATAATATTTAATAATGCCTGTCTCATATCCTGTAATCATCCAACCTCTGTCTGCGTAAAAACGATTTTATTTACGAAAATACGGTAAGGTCACGTTACGAAAGCCATTTTTACACCACTGCAAATTAACTCGGAATGATATGATAGTTTTCCTTCATGCATGTTATCCTGTAAACTGTCCCTTCCGTCCGAAAATATAATATCCCACTTAAATACTAAGGTACGGCTTCTTTTACAATGTTTTCCCGATTGTATACAAAATGCATTGGTCTCTGTAAATGTTTATCCGATGTCTGCGAAGAATTGTTTCACTGTTCACTGCTTAGCCTATTCCGAAAACGTAACATTTATGAACAATTCCTATCCGTGTTACAGTACATACTGTAATAAGTTCTAACTGTGATTGCTCAGCCAATTTACAACTTTGAACATTCAAATTTTGCATGTTTGACACGATAGCTTCTGTCAACCTCATAATGTAAGAGTCATCCAGATTTCTGAAGAATTTTAATAAAATAGAAATGAAATTTATAAAGTGATAAATAGTTTTTTAATTAAAGTTTTGCAGTGCTCCGGGTCTTCATTCCAAGTCTGATTATAAAGCAATAATTGAAAATAAACATTTGAAATTGAATACGATTTTACATTTTTGGGAGTTGAACTATGTTCAATCTCCCATGGTCATCACGTATTTAACATGCGCAGTAACTTGTGTTGATTATATAGAGCCGAAAGCGAGGCTACTGTGTCGGCTGATTTACTCCGGTGATATTCAACAGAAAACATGCATAAACATCCGCCACAAATAGTTCATGTCATTTTCTCCTGAATTGATCTAATTTTCATAATTTGAAATGTAAGTAAATGTAATAATGATAAAGTAATCTTATTTTGAATATTAGATTTCGTTCAAAGTAAAACTAAATCATGAAGAACCTCAAAAGTTTTTCGTAATGGAACTCATTTTTTGTGTGGCGTCATACACTGAAAAAGATACGATCGACAACTCTACATACTAACGGCAAGCGGTAAATCTAGTCGTCCCGACTCCCGACGGTCCCGGAATTTTTAGCAATTTTTTTTACCGGTGCACAGAATTTATTCAAGCTTTTCATGAACATTTTCTTAGTTTAAATGAATTCATTAATGCATAAAAACTTAAGGAAACATGCGTATTTATTACTAAATCAGCAGTATCAACTGCCAAAAGCGGTAAATCTAGTACTCTGTTATAAATGTTAAAACCAAAAAACGGAGTTCCGACACTGATGTTTTCGTAAAATCATTTTGTTTTAATAAAAGGAAAACCTAATTTACATACCAGATAACTCGTACGCACACAAACTCTCACATATACCACTGTTTTTATGTTTGGTCATTAAATATTTGTTTTAAACTTGGTATTGCTTTTTTCTTCACAATATTAAAAAAGATTAAGTTCTGACGTACTCCATGTATAATGTTCTTGTAATTGAAATACATTTATATTCACAGAGAAGTTTTATATAACAAACCTGTTAGCTCTTAAAAGGATGCTGTGTTAAAATCCACATTAAACTGAAATTTTCATAACACATGGGTAAAGGTGCCAAGGAAAAATATTTTACAAATTTGAAGACTGTGAACAGTGAATTATATAAATGATCAACCGCCTCTAATATGAATATAATGGCAGTGTCCATGTTTTGCAATGGGAAACTCAAAATATGTGTAGGATGGAAAAGTAATAGAAGGTGCACAACGGCAATATGTAATAAAGAATCTATGAAAATTTCGTTCAGTAGTGTAAGAGGAGTTGCGGATAAGAGATGGGTATGCCTAAAGCGTAACAAACTGATAGACGGAAATCCAGATTAATAAATACCCTCCCGCTTTTCAAGCAGGGGGTATAAAAAAGGACTAATGTAGGCAGGCAACAATATGGCCCCTGTATTGTCTCTGAATTCTCAAGATTTTTGCAACTCAAAAAATCTGTAACAGTTGTCTGTATTTGAAATAATAATATTGTTCATTCACTTAACCTCCCGATCAAAGATTTTATCTAACACCACGTTCAACTCCCATGAGTGCTTTCAGTACTTTGATTCAATTAACATTCAGTAAAGGAATAGAAATATGCTAATAATAAATATCAATGACGCAACTTTTTAAAAAAATTCTTAGCTTGTCCATGAACTTTACGGACAACCCACGTGTAAGAGAAAAAAAATACCAACAAAATTATAAATAATCCTTCACCATTCTAATGTCAAGGAGAAAAAGAAATTGTACATGAATACAAAATGAAGTTTTTTAGTAATGAGGTGGGGGCAATTGGTACCCGTGGGTGATCCAATAAATCGATGGAAAGCCTCGTCTCAAAAAACCACATTCATATTACTTTGAGATTGAATACTGTTCGTTATTTCCATATCCTTCATCAATCAGAAACTTCAGCATCTTTTTATTATAAATTGCTTAGTACTTCTGCGAGCAATACGATATTTTTTTTAAATATTGTAAACCAACAAACATTCGAGATTCTTGATTACTTTATAATAGATTTTCCAAAAAGATGGCTGAACCAAAAAAAAAGAATGTATTACTTGTAACTATAAGAGACAGTACTAATATAACTTAAGGCTCAATAAGACTATGTACCTTAGATTTAAGTTTGATTGGAAGATCCACTGACATCTTCTGGGGATAATCCTTAATAGGATGTATATACTTTAAGACTACATTACTGGAGGTGGTCCAGGCCATTTTAATTGCTTCTACGTCAGTATTGAGGACTTTGTGTATATCGCTGCTGCTTGGTATGTAAGCCACGGTCAATGAAGCATATCCGGTTAGTTTATAGGAATAATGGAGGCACTGGACATTTTGAGCATCTAATAGCTCTTCACTCATCAGATAAAAGTTTTGAACAACGTCATTTTGTGGAATACATCGTGTTTTTCTGGCAGAGTAAGAGTTATCTTTCATCTCATGAGCAAACGATATGAGTGCAGCAGTCTTAAAATTAAACCCTGAAATGAAACAAAGAATATTCAGTTGTTTACCTGATTGACCTCGCCTGCGCAGTGTGGTGTTTAACCTACTCACATATACAGTACCGACCAAACAAAACCTGGCAGAAAGCTGACTTCTACCGAGCCCGGAATTCTTTTCGTGTTTGCTTTGGGTCCGAACATTGAGCAGACCCAAAGCGAATCAAGAGCAGACCTAGAGCGAGTGCCAATAACGATCCCGGACTTCAGAAGTGCACTCTGGAAGTGTATCTGGCTTTTTTTCGTAACAGGGCTGTCTGTCAGTTCAGTTAATTCCTTGCCCAATACGTAATATCGCCAATTATACCAATGAGTACCTCGCAGTTATCTACCTTACTACTCTTTTGTGGGGGAGTCGACAAAGGAATAAATTTCTGGGGCACATGGCATTGTGTACAGTAGTGACAATCGGATGATTTGAACAATTTAATGCCGAAAGCACAATGTTTTGCTAGATATTGAACTCCAAATGATAGATTGTTAAATAAGGAATTTCAAAGTTTAAAGTATTTTATCTGCTTTAAAATGTGACGATTTTCAAGAAATCTTAACGACAAGAATCCGCTTAGTTAAAAATATCGTTAAAAAAGTAACAACTTAGGATTGGCTCCTCTCAAAAACTTATTAGGTTAGTTCAGCAATTGTTTAGCAAGGTATTCCACCAGGATTTTTTTACTTATATGTCCTTATAAGAATATTCCTTCTACAATGATCGATCTTACATTGTATTCAGTAGCACTTTGCCCCCACCCAACAGACGTTTCCTATCTCTATCGCGAAAGACTTCCGCTAAGTTAAGTAATCGCGATATCAAGTATCCGCGCATCGACCAATCAGTATGCCTTTTGGTATCAGGGATTAATAATAAAACTTGTATAATATATAAGCATTGCGGGTTAATACAAAATATGTATGGATTTACTTTTATTTTTAGTAATTCGTTTTTATAAATAATTTAATTCTCTCTTTGGTAACATTAATTGTTCAGAAATTCAAAAACTATCGATTGCTATGAATTATTTCTTTTAGAATATACATTTTTAGACAGGATCTGTGACATCGCCGGATAGCCAAATAATCGTCGTTTAGAAAATAAAATTATCCATTATCAACAACCGGAAATTTGGAACTTTTCAATGTTTGAAAATATGCTTTTCAGTGTGCTTTCTACCGTGATATAGTGATACCGTTAAAAGATACGATTTATTTTGGAAACGTAAGGCGCATCATACATATAACTGGCATCAGAAAAGAGTTTTTAGAGTACATTTCTTAAACTGTTTTCAAAACGTACCGCCGATTGGATTCCTTTGCAATCGATGTCATGTGTGAAATTCAGCTACAGAAAAAAAAGATTGTCATTGCCGAGCGTCCACACGTTACCTAAATTGTGGTTCGTTAATATGACATCGCAAATCTGTGCAGAAGCCTATTAATTATTAGCGACAATATTTTGGAAAATTATAAATAAAAGACGATCGAGATTCCCCTTTGGCTATCAAAATGCCGATGAAAAAAATATAGTTCAAGCAGCTGTGATTAACGCAGAAAATAATTTCTATCAAACTTTTCTCCTCCATTTTTTAGGAACATTATAAATCATTTCTTAAAATTTTTATTTCTTATTCAAATTAATCACAAATATTTTTATTTTTCCTTTAAGGGACATAAAAAATATTTTATTTATGCATACTGTAAAATCGCATATTTTCGAGGGGTCATATTTTCGTGGTTTGAGGAAATTATACTAGTTCATGAGGATTTAATTTCATTGTTAAAGAATTGTTCAGTTGTAATATATGTAAGAAATTGCATGTCGAGGAGGATAAAATTCGCGGTTCTTTTCATACCTTGAAAACCACGAAAATTACCCCCCCCCCCTCCTGAAAATTAGTGAATTAACAGTAAACACGTATCTAAATTTGAAAAAATATATTCATTCGATTAATAATTCTAATTTGTAAATCTTATTTTGTTGTCATATCTTAACAAAAATGCTAACCCTCGTCACATTTTGAAGTCTCATTATTTCCAGTCATTCCATATCTTATCTTATAAATTCATTATCAATGCGCTAATTGCTATTAACACAAAAAATTATTAAGAACTATGATTAATTGTGTACTAGATGCTTAGAAATTACAGCGACGTTAATAATTCATGCTTTCATTTTAACTCGATCTTTTTTGCCATTTCCCCACAATATTATATAAGGGTTACCCACCTCCTTTCCACAACTCCTTCAAACACACTGAATAAAATTTAATGATACATTCAAAGATTTTTTATAGTTCTATTGTGACCTCCTATTTTATTTTTTGATTTGACATATATTTCGAGTCTCCCATACAAAAACATGGACTTTGAAATATAATCATATTGAAGGCAGGGTAATCATTTTGTGAGCTCAATGCTCACATGCAGTGCCTATAGTTTCTTTTAATCACAAAAATTTCATAATAAATCTGTATTTCTTTAATATGCAGTATGATGCATGGGTAAAAAATAGTAGTTACCTTTTATTATAGGTTCTTTTTCTACTTCACCTGCAGTCATTCTAGTCCAAGCCGTGGTATTAAATGTTTTACTTCTAAGGTTCATATTAATGAAATATGATTTGCACTCGTCATTTAGCTGATCTCTATAGCGGCATACATACAGTCTATCATTTAAGGGATAGGTTACTTTCCATCCACACAAATCCTTCTCAAAAGCACAATCAACTGCAAAAACAATCAAATAAAAATTTAGAAATCGGATTTGTGAAGAATACCATCTCTTATTGATACACAAATTTAAAAAAAGAAGAAAATCCTGGTTGATGATCTATTGTAAGTAGATGCTTTATTTTATAAATATTTAAAGCAAAGTAGATGATGCACTTTTAGTAATTAAAATTAAGAATAATCTGAAAAGAAAAAAACAAATGTGGCATTATCATGAGGAAACTGCGTAGAATAACAATGTGCTTCAGAGATTATCTTTCAAATTGTTTTAATCATCTTGATCACAAAAAAGTAAATATAATGAAAAAAAAAAAGAGAAAAGGTTTTTTTTTCATTCAGTACTAACATGTTGATGTAATCGGGGATTCGAATTGACAAATATATATTTTTCAATTAAGATTTTACAATTAAAGGTTTCTTTAACTAAACACGGATTCATTAAAGGTCATTAATTCCCTCTTCAATTTAGCTTTACCAATGATACTAATATAATGATATAACAATTCTTTTTTTAATTATGAAAAATTGCAAACACGATTATGAAATTATACTTAATTTCGTTTACCTGTATCTCTATATTATCTCATAAAAACAGTTTAACTTATTATTCAAAAACGTTAAATGTGTTTTACTAGGAAAAAAACTTATTTGTCCTTACCTGGATGTTTTCCTCTTCCATAAATAAATAAAATCTGAATCAAAAATAGCAACATTAATATACACCTAACCATATTTCTTTCCTTGAAAAATAACAATGACTTTTTGGTACACAGATGTCAATGATTATGAAAGAAACAGACATTAGGGACACACCAGCGACTGTTGGCAATAACAAAATCGATTTAGTAGAAAAATCTTTTAATTATCATCTCTGTTAGTTTTAAATGGATTTTCAAAGGAATCAAAAACATCAAAATAAAATGTTGTTATCGTTTAATCCCGTTTTTCGAAAGGTAAAGTAAAAATTCTTTTGAAATACATTCAGAACAGATTACACAAATCAAAAAATTATGAGTATATTTTGGAACAATTTTTGTTTATAAACAATTAAAATGAAACTATAAGATTTGTAAAATATGAAGACATTGTAGACATTCCTTGGTCAAAATATTACCTCTCTGCATCTGTCCTTATAAATATAAACACTTTTGTCACATTAAATCAAATTTTTTATTAAGAGGTTTGAGTAAGAAATTAAAATTCATGTAGTCAAAGTGTTTAGCTGTTATTTTCATTGGTTTGATTAAGGTCTTTATTCCTTGCATTGAGAGCGATTGTTACAAAGGAAACTGATTGAAATACACTAAAAACATATCTCTAAGTGTGGACCAAATGTATCTAGCATATGAGAAAACACATAATCATATAGTTTTTACACTTAAACAGTACTATGTTACATTCGACACGACGACGCGAAAAGCACCAGAAAGTCAGATTAGGTATTTTAATTTAATAGATAGTTTCCAATTATTCAGCATCACTTATTCAGTACTTGTACACATTGTCCGGAAAAGGTTCTATTATAGATTCCAAAAGGATGACTAACAACGTTATGTTTCAAATTGCTATGGTTTTGGATAATAGACGCATCTCTTAAAATAATTGTTGTGCTTTAAGAAAACCGTTGAGTAAAGTACGTTTCAGGGAGTATCAAATATTAATTAAAGTACGACGCTTCTCTTCAAAAACAGACTTGTTAAAATTTTCCTATAGGATTTGGAATTTTTTTTATACTCAAAAATGTATAAACTTTCAGAAAATTACAAATTTTGTAAGTAAATAATTCTGATTATTTCATTAAAATTCATAATTATTTATGGTACATAAATATATACATCGCAACGTGTTCGAGGTTCCACATTCCATGCTATACACGCATACGTATAGTTTTCATAAACAAAACAGCATGGTAAGAGAGGGAAGCCCGATAGGCCTGCTACATTGACAAAGTCGACCAAAACGAAAAACAAAACCAAAATAGGGCTTGAAATCAAAAAGCAACTTTCCTGACAAAAATTTAGTTGGGAGATTGATAAAATCATTAGATGAAGAAGAAACGGGATCTCGGCGATATTCACGATGGGCTCGCGAAGGTTCTACCCTAGCTACAGGTTTGTTGATACATGCTATCATTTCTCGTATCTCCATGGCTTTCAAAGAAAAAAAAATCAGCGTAAACTCAACATAAAATTGCACTTATGACGTTTAAAAATCATTGCCATTTGAAGTGCAAATTGTATTGGAACTGCAGAAAGATATTTTGTTTGACATTTTGCCGCGATGACGTATGATTTGGTGGATTTTCCTTTCCTGCACCCCAGTACACAAAACGTCAACATTTGTACTTAATCATGTTAAATTCGTCTGAATGCAGACTAAAATGTTAACTATTATTAATTTACCGGAGAGTTTAGATATTTTGATTCTGTGAATTACTTTTACCGAATATTCCATTATAATTATAAACCCTACATTGTATTCACGTGCCATTTCAGAATTCACGTGGTACAAGTAAACAAATCTAAGTTGTACGACCCTTCATTTTCCGGCAGATCCTAATTACGTTAATTTTGTATGAGGAGAGAATATTGATTTTTCTCAAAATGCTTACTTCAACTTTTTACCTTATTCCCGAATGACATATAAGGTAAATTTGAATGAAAAAGCACACAATTTGCAGCCGTATTGCCGCTTTAAGAACTTAATTATATCATTATCATGTTGGCCAGGGACATGGTGTTAATTAAAAAAATTAAAGAATTGAAAAAATAATCGAAAACTTAATATTTGTATAATGAAACTAGAATTAAATTACATTTACATCCGAAAAATATATACTCCTGCAATACACAAATATTGTACGTTATGTAGAACATATTGAGAAGTCGATATTTAAGAACCCTCTCTACACTGCACTCCAAAACGTTTTGATTTATGGTATTTTGTACTAAGTAGAGTGATCTGCCCTTATAGATCTCAATTATAAAAAATAGAAATTCAAAGTATATTACACAATTTGTACGAAAGCCCAGAAGGCTCATTCGTACGAAAGCCCAGAAGGCTCATTCGAGATTCAAGTTTCGAAATACGAGATTCAAAATTCGAAATTCGAAATTCGAGTTTCGAGATTCAAGATCCAGATTAACCAATCAAAAGGCTCTTTCGAGATTCGAGGTTCGAAATACGAGATTCGAAATTTGAGTTTCGAGATTCAAAATCCAGATAAACCAATAAAATGCGGGTTCAAAATTTGATTACTCCCCTTTATTATGTTTTATCTATCAATAAATCGTTAAATATATTCATAACAAATGAGTCATTTGATTAAATTACAATGCAAGAAAGAGTGTTATATATATTAGAAGGAAAGTTATATTTCAAGGTATACTTCAATTTATATCATGACTTCTTAAATATTAAATAGAATACATATATCAGGAATATATATTTTTTTGCATTGTCTAGTTTATATAAAGGGTTGTTGACATAATAAAGTTATAAATAGTGTCTAAAGATTGACAAAATCCCCACCCCTACCTGCAACACCTGCCAATTTTTCCCGACACTGAAAATGTTACTTTAAAAACTTGAAAGGCAAGGTAGCCTTGATAAATAATCAAAGGCCTGAAGGGCTACAATGGCGCCGAGCTTTAGATACATGTATAGCATTGAAACTGTGAAATTATTGGATTTCAAAGCATGTTTAAAAAGATGCATATGTCAATAAAATTTTATAGCTTAGTTGTAGATAAAATACCCCGATTTGAGCATTTATGAAATAAAAACATTCGACTCATTAATCCGAGATTCTTCTGACTCTAACCCCTGCTTTTATATTTTCACTTGTACAGGGGTTAGTATATAGGTACCTGGTGCTAAAACTTGAAATTCCAATTTTAGGGGGTTTGAAATTACTTTTATTATTATGTCACCAACCCTTTATATAAAGTAGACAATGTAAAAATACATATATATTCCTGATATATGTATTCTATTTAATATTTAAGAAGTCATAATAAAAATTGTAGTATATCTTGCTGATAAAAAATCCAATGATTATTTAACTTTCCTTCTAATATATCTAACACTCTTTCTTGCAATGTAATTTAATCAAATGACTCATTTGTTATAAATATATTAAACGATTTATTGATAGATAAAACATACTAGTTATAAAGGGGAGTAATCAAATTTTGAACCCGCATTGGATTGGTATCTGGATTTTGAATCTCGAAACTCGAATTTCGAATCTTGTATTTTGAACCTCGAATCTCGAATGAGCTTTTTGATTGGTTAATCTGGATCTTGAATCTCGAAACTCGAATTTCGAATCTCGAATTTTGAATCTCGTATTTCGAAACTTGAATCTTGAATAAGCCTTCTGGGCTTTCGTACAATTTGTAATCAATTCAAGTATTTTTCCTTAGATGTAAACAACAGTGATTTTTCTTCACTTAAACTGTGTTGTGTTTGATTATTTTTCCTGGGGGTAAATGCCACGTACCATATAGTGAAAATGAAATAAATAAGCTCAATATCAACATCTTTATAGAAAATACTCAGTCTGGTATTTTTCTCAATGTCAAAAGAAAATTGTACTAGCGTAGGGAGGGACCTTAAGGTCATGAAATCCATATTATGAGATGTGTACCAAATTATAATTATCAATCTAATTTGTTTTTTAACTTACATTCCTGTCCTTTTTCCTAACAATTTAAGTTACAAAATAATTAAAGTGCATTTTGGGATGATTATAGGTCTCTGGATTCAAACAATTTACCCTCGAGTGCCCAGTAGTCGTGCGCCTAAGAAAGTATCGGAGCTAAGTACAATTTTAAAGAAAGTTGTGGTTATTTCATCTGATATTTGATCTTACCTTGTTATATTCTTATTTTATGATTATTTAAAATACATGCAAGCAATTTAATTAATTTATTATTGAGGCCTGAAGTAGGTGAAGTCCAGCGTCGGCCATATTTGTTTTGAACCAGTAGTCGTGCACCCGGATGTATCAGCCAATTTGAGGCCAAGGAAAACAATTTTTTAGTATTTGGTAACCTTTTTCATTTTGTAACATAACTATCACATTTTCTTGGTAAATGTACATTGATACATTGAAAATATAGATCAATAATAAGATAAACAGTACATAAAAACATATACATACAAGGAAACATTAAATTATTACATGTTTTATCATATAAATTTTCATGAATATTCATATGAATTCTTTAACTTTTCACATCAACTTTTCAGATAATGAATATCACAAAATTTCTTCAATTAAAAAAAAATCATGTTCAGTAATTAACAGAATTAAAAATCTCCAGAATAATAAATAGAATTTTATCTACAGTGAGGACATTTATATTGATCACCAATTCTAACTACTCTGATCTCGGTGCAATAGTTTAATTATCGCACTGCACCCACTTAACAAAAATGAGTGATGTGCTTTGGCGGACTTTGTCCGGAGTGAATTTCCTGCAAACACAGCATAATTCTTCCTCAGAAATTGTGATGTCCTCCAAGTCTTCAGACAGTAGGTGACCCTTTGGTGGCCCAAGTTCCGAGTCATTAGAATGTGAAGGCCCAGGTTCCTGAGAATCATCAGAAATTTTACGGGAAGGTTTCTTTTTCGTGGTACCACTCTTAAGACTTTTTCCTCTGTTTAATTTCTTTGAAGAGGAGGCACATGACTTTTGATTTTCCACAATTTTCTTTTGTTTAGATCCAGCCGATGAAGAGACATGCTCCATGATTTTCGCAGATACATCTGGCTCCGTGATAGCCCTGCCTCAAGTTATTTTGCTTAAAGTGTTCCTTGGCTTTTTGCTTCTTGACCCCTCAGACTTTATGAGAGCAAGTTCTCTTGTTTTGTCTGCAAACAAATTTAGATTATTGTTGTTTTCATCTACCTATAACTCACTGTTTTCAGCCTCAATTATTTCAGAATCTACATGTACTGCTAGAATCGATGAAGGTGCTAGGGCTTCTTCTGAAATAACATCTGCATCAAATGGGAATATGCCACACTTGCGGAATGCGGACTGCAAATTTTCAGCTGTAAGTGCCTTGGTGTATGCCTGACAAGCCAGTGAACATATATCATGCTTGGTGATTACAGTTGAAGTTGTCCTCATCTGCTTATGGCATAAATTATTGTAAATTTTCTGGAGAGGCCCAAAACAACCAACATCCATTGGTTGAAGGATATGACTTGTGTGGGCTGGCAATACATGTAGTATGATATTATGTTGCTTCTCCCATTCTACAGTGGCAACTGAGACATGCGATTTGTGTCCATCCAGGAGAAGGAGAACTGGTTCATCTAGCCCACCAGGAACATAATGTATAAAATGGTTCCTCAAATACTGTAGAAAAATAACAGAGTTAGACCATCCGCTCTCAGTAACATCCCCAGCTGCTCCAGGTGTACAACCTTCCATCAACTCTGGCCTCATACGCATTCCGGGAAACACAAAGCATGGTGGAATGGCAACTCCCGAGGCACTACCACATCCCAGTATGGTAACTGTGGACGACTTCCCTGCTGTAACTGCCTGTGGTGTCTGCTCAGTGCCAGATACTATGTGAGGAGGAACATGATTGAGGGTGATCCCTTTCTCATCTACATTAAAAATTCTGTGCGGTTTGTCCATCAGGTTGTATTTGGTGAGGATGGATGAAAGCTCCTCAAAGTATTTTTTGACATTTGTTGGGTTAGCTGACTTGGCTCTTTGAAACTCTAATGCTCGTGGTTTAGCAACCTTCAAATCTGGCCACCGCTTCATCAATCCTCTAAACCATTTCAGGGTGAGAGGTTTCTGCTGCTTTGTTCTCTTTCCGAGTTGTATGGCATAGTCAGATGCAATGTTGGTCACCTCTTGCCTTGTGTAACCATAACCCAGTGATGCCATTTCTTTCAAGTGAGAAACTAAATTAGCCTCCTCTTCCTGTCCTAGTAGAGGTGCTGGTCCCATGGTGACTTTTTCCATGTCAACTCTCCCTTTTACCCGGTCTCGCAAAGTTTGAATGGGAACACTATGCTGCTTTGCAGCCTTCCGGACACTAGCACCTTTATCCTTTACTGCAAGATATGCGTCAATTAGTCGAGTTGGACTGTACTGCCTTAATTTATGCGTAATTTTTTTCTTAGGGGTCTAAAAAAATGTCTTTTATTTTATTTTCAAATATAAAAAAAAAATTATGTGATTACATGATTTTTCTTTTCTTTTCTTTTAATTAATTCATAATTCATTCATTTTTTGAAATTATTTGTGTAAAAACTTTGTATATTGAAATTACTTATGTAAAAACATTGTATAAAGTAATTATTTGTGTAAAAACTTTGTATATTGAAATTATTTTTGTAAAAATAGTTTGTGTTATTGTCATTTCTATCTCTGTTACATTTTTTAAGCATACTCTGTCCTTCTTTATTCTTATAAAATTTGTTATGTATTGCCACAAACGTGTTAACAGCTGAAAAAAAAATAAGGATCATAACTTTTTTGTTTAGCCAATAATTATATTGCTTGGCCTTAGCAAACCTTCAAAATAGCTAGTGACCTTCACATTGGTTTATGCTAATTAGCCATGTGCTTGCCATATTCATATGTTGCACTTCAGCACGGTAATCGTATTTATTTACACACTGTGAAAAGAGTATTAACAAAATGGCGACATTTTTTGCAAGAAATACATGATATATTTATTCCTATCTGTTTGTTACGCATATTTTACTTGCTGTAGCTATGTAGGTTTTCTATCTTCTATTCTTCGAAAATAAGCCGTTTATGACGTAATATTTTGTCACGTGACTTAATACGATAACAACAAAAATGGCGCACGACTACTGGGCACGCACGACTATAGGACCTTCGACCATAATATCAATGAATAATATTGATAAAATGTCATATTTGCTCAAATAAATGTGGTTACGAAATACAATGCACTTCCACTGAGGAGTAAAGCATCTATATAAAGGTTTAAATATTTGATCAGGTATCTTTATTTAAACAGTTTACTGTGCTCGATATATCTAATTTCTCTGCATATTTATGCGTAATTTGTAAATACGCTTAAAGCAATTTTCTTCGTTGGCACGATAAAGATCCCTCACTGCTCAATGGTTTGCAACAACTGTTGGCAATAACAATATCGATTTAGTAGAAAATCTCTTTATTATCATCTCTGTTAGTTTTAAATGGATTTTCAAAGTAATCAAAAACATCAAAATAAAATGTTTTTATCGTTTAATCCCGTTTATCGAAAGGTTAAGTAAACATTCTTTTGAAATACATTCAGAACAGATTACACAAATCAAAAAATTATGAGTATATTCTGGAACAATTTTTGTTTATAAACAATTAAAATGAAACTATAAGATTTCTAAAATATGGAGACATTGTAGACATTCTTTGGTCAAAATAATACCTCTACGCATCTGTCCTTATAAATATATACACTTTTGTCACATTAAATCACATTTTTGATTGATTGATTGTATATTGTTTAACGTCCCTCTCGAATATTTTTCACTCATAAGGAGACGTCACCGTATGCCGGTGAAGGGCTTCAAATTTTATACCTATACTCGGCACTGAGGGCCATTGAGCAGTGAGGGTTCTTTATCGTACTAGCGCCTACCGTGACACGGGACCTACATTTTTAAGGTTATATCCGAAAGACCCGTGACTTTCACTTTTAGTGCCAAACGCTTGGCGAAGGAACAGTCACTACCTTTGTTTATGTCTTTAGTATGACACGTCACTGCGAACGAGAATCGAACCCGGGCCTCCCGATAACGAAGCTTTTTTTACAGTAAAAAAAATAAAAAAAGATTTCAGATAAAAATAAGGTACAGTCTAAATACAATTTAAAATTTTTCTCTGTTAAATATTTGGGACGGTTTTATCAAATTCTAGCCAGATAAATTTATACCCGCTTCCAGCAGGACTGTCGTGCTCATGTAGAAATCTGGAACACATCATACATGTAGAAGTCTGATGATAATTCCTGCTGTAGGGTTTTGCCTAACTGAGTGTAAACAGTTTTATTTCTGCTAAATCTCCTTTTAACCTCTCTTTAAATTTATAGGTAGTGTCTTACGAGTTTAGGTACCATTATTATCACACTTTTAATGCAACTCTGATGTATTAGACTGTGAAGACAGCCTAAACAGTTTAACAAAATGGACAATTTCAATTCATGACAATATAGATCTATCTAGCTGATTCCTTTGTTAGCAACAATGTTTATTTGAAGTATCGTTCATGAATGTTCTAGACATATGCATGCATCTATGGGTTGCACATTGCACAAGTTTTATATGATTTTCAATTCATTCATAATAGCCTTTACACTAAAATCAATTTAAATACATTTATTCCCAAAAATAAAACCCATTGTCCATCTAACAATTTTTATAAATTTATTGCACAACTAATCACACAGAGCATTTTACACTTACATCTTGTATCACGAAACATACACACTGCATTTTTACAAACAAACAAACAAAGAAAAATCTGATCATGAACTCCCAGCTACATTTTTGTATGTGTAGCTTACAAATTATGTTGAATGTTGTGAATATGTGTTGTTTGATGTTGTTTGAATATTTGATTTGTTGGGGCATGCTCGTTGTTGGCTGCCCATTGCCCATACACAATGTATTTTTACAAAAAGAAATTCAACTTTAAATCAAGACCTGTAGCTACAATATGTTGAATGCACTAATTTAAACATACACAATGCATTTTTACAAAAAAAATCAACTGTTAATCATGACCTGTAGCTACAATATGTTGATAGTTGTGAATATGTGTTGGTTTGTGTTGATTGATTATTTGATTTGGGGCATGCTCTTTGCTGGCTGCCCATTGCTCTTGGTGTATTTGAATTACAGCCCTTAATTTACATAGACTAAACATACACACTACATTAAAAAAAATGATGGCGACCCAATTATCCATTGCCCTTATATTTGAATTATAGTCCTTAATTTACATTATACAAACTGCATGATTAAATGAAAAAATAAAACTATTGATCATGACCTGCATGTAGCTGCATGGTTGAATATATATAATAATTGATTCCATCCTTTACATACACTAAACATTCAAAATCTACACACACTACAAAATTACTTGATCTGCACCCATTTCATTGTAGTCTTTTACATGTTCTGATTAATTTACAATTTTTATGAAAATCAAACATAACACATACATCATACAATCAAAATATGATGTGCAGCTGATTATCATTTAATTTATTTAGAAAACAAATAATTTAACAATTTATTATGCTTTGTACAAATATTTACAACTTTTAATTTAATATACTATAAGAATATAATATCTAATCAGCGAAGCATGATAGATCACTAGTGTTCACTAAGTCTACAACTGTTTATTGAATTAATTTTTGGCAAAAGCAAGAAATCACAAGACTGCTTGAGTATTAATTTTTATGGATCCAACTGGTCATTGATTGGTCATACTTCTCGTAGAAATTCTAATTTGAACATCATTTACTTTCTTGCTGGAAGTGTGGCATATTTCCTAACTCTGAATATTAGTGGAGGGGGGGGGGTGTCCTAAGCTAGCTAGCATTATATGGTATATTTGAACATTATTCCTAAATCACTTGTACTGTGCCATGTTTGCTAATCAGTAATAGCTTTAACCAGAATTGTAACTTAGTTTGTTAAACACAGTTAAACCTTCTTTAAAGTTTAGATTTTGTAAATTCTATTGCTGTTATACTGACCGTGTTAGTAAATTTAACCCATAAGTAGGTCATATTTTAATGTTTCATATCAATTGGTAGGCCCTTGTTTTTATTCTAAATTTTAACACAATGTCCCATTGCACCAATCAATATATATAGGGCTTCAGGCAAATTTGAACAGTCAGTAGGGAATGCTTTCTCTTCAGCACATGATCCTACCCAAAGAAATTCAAGGGGTACTTGTTCAATAAAATGTTCACCTTTGTATGATCATACATGTACACTTATCCGACTTAGATCAACTTTCGTTTCTCCAGTTTTCTAATAAAGTTAGTTTGATATATGTACAGCTGTATTCCAATAAATAGGTAATATTTCCAGTAATAAGGTTGGTACAGTTTCCATTTAATTCAGATATAGAATAGATTTTAAATATTTAATCTCTTTCTCATTTATGTATTTTGCTCATATATTCCTGGTTTCTACATGTGTAGCGATATACATGCGTACATGTTTCTTTGATCTTCTCATCACCAAAATCTTAGATACTATTTTTATTAGGGTCATCACATCGACTCCATGTAAAATTGGGGGTAGGGGTTTAATTTTACAGGGAATCAATTGCATCAATCATGATAGGTATTGGTTTGGGAATGGCTACTTTTGCCGCTCTACCCCCACCCATATGGTGGCGGAGTTCCCTACCACAAAGAACTTGTGGTTGGGAACTTGTGGCGTAAACGAGTGGCACTAAGTAACTCTCCTTAGATGCAGTCATGTAACTCACGAAAGTTGAAAAGTAAACTTTGGATACATAAATAAGTGCTTGACCTCTGCATCTCACAGGGTCAAGGTTTTTACCACTTTCTGATATGGTGTTTGTAAAATTTGACCTTTGAACTTTGAACCTGAGTTTGAATATTTAAGAGCCATTCTCTGTAATGATTTGAAATTTTATGTAGGAGCTGTGGCACGCATAGTTTCAGAATTTCTCCAAACTCTATATGATAAAAGTCATTGATACCCTACACTGAAATCAGGCAAAAATTGGTTGCTATGCTTTATAGTTACCATTGCAACATGTCTTAAAATTCGAAAAATGGCATTTTTTAACATGTTTAGAGCCCCATAGTTAACATTTGCGGCAAAGCAAACAATTAGCAATGACTGTTTCCAAAAGTTGAAGGTCAGATGTCTCAAATGCATGATAAAAATGTTTGGTAAATAAACTATTACATACGTTACTATGGTAACAAAGTATTCAAAAGTAAAAGAAAAATATTCATTGAATTTATAAAGTCATACACTTAAAAATAAAAAGCAATTATAGGATGAAATGTGACCAAATAATAGAAATAAGAGCCTTGAAACATATACCAAGAACAAAATATGATATTTCATTTTGGTTGGAAATAGTTGCCAAGGTTTTAATATCACAGAGAGCCTTCAAAGTAACACTCTGTATTTTTAATTCTGATCCTATCTTTTAAAAAAGCACATTTCCTCATAACTAATGTACCCTTGGTTACCACTTACTTAGAGATATATTCTAAACAGTTTCTTTACAGTATAAGTGACATCAAGTAGTCATGTTTTTGTGAAATTGGTTTGTTTGCTTTTTCTAGTTTTTATTTAGCCACAGTCAAGATTTAAAGTGGCTGAAAATCTCGATTTTTCAAACTTTTCAGGCTGTTGCCATAGCAACCGAGACACTTAGCAACGAAATTTTGTTTGATATTTGTTTCTGATGTCAAGTACTAAACATAGGTGAAGTTTCATCAAAATCGGTGACCATGCGTGGCAACGAAGTTCAAGTGGTTACAGAGAATGGCTATTAATTTGTAATATTTGCTTTGTTGTGTTGCCAGAGACACCAATAGCTTTTCATAATCTGTGTCTCTGGATAAACAGCCGTGCCCAATTAATCATGATTAATCATAAGCTTTTCATAAGCCGTGTCTCTGGATTAATTGGGCCGTGCTCAATTTTCGCCACAATAAGATTTATCAAATATAAACTTGATGTTTTTATATGCACGTATCTGAGATAAATTCGAAATAATGGCTGAATTTAGAAAATTTAATTCTTGTGTAATAAAAAGGTCCCTCATGTTTAACTCACACAAGTACCATACACACGTGATCGATGTATAATAAACACAATCAGATATCCTTGTTTTGAAAGAAAAAGCAGGAAGAATGAAAAGGGGCCTTGTTTATCATATTTAGAATCTTCTATATCCTCTACTGAAGTATGTTTTTTAAGAGGAATATATCTTTCTGTATATTCATTGGTTCATTCTCTCAGTGAATCATACAGTAATGATAATCTCATTATGTTTTGGTGGCCATTTCACTACACTATTGCTGTTACAATAATAATCCGTATGTGAACTATAAACTAGCAGTGTTAAAGGCTATATCCTGAAAGTAAAAAGCATACATCATGGGATATTTTATGTTAGGATTATTTTTAGTTTTATACGTCCGTTGTACAAACTCGCAACGAATATATAACGAAAAATTGATTGAGGACACTTGTAAATCAGAAGTCGACTATTCAAATAATATTGAAAAACTTCGTATTCTTATTACTGAGCAAAGCAACAAACTTACTGGCTACCGACAGAAATTTGAGAATCTTGAATCGAATTGTGATAATTTAACAAAAGAGTTCTTATCCTTCCGCCAGCTGCAAACAAACATAACACGTGAACAGCATGACGAATTGGAAACTCTCAGAAAAGATAACCAGGAAATGAAGAATCGATTAATTCTGCTTGAGAAGGCATGGAACGCAACTAAAGGTACATATGAAAGGAATAATACTAGTGATATATTTATTGCATGATATGCAAGAATATCAGGAATGTCGTTTATTGTCATCATTTCGTAAGTTCTGTGGTCGATACAAAGACCTTGACAGCAAATACAATTTGTCATTGAAACAAATTGTGAATGACGTTTTTCATACTAATTGTTAGTCCATCATTGTACATTGGTTTGACGACGGATTTTTTTATTATTTGAATTTATTATCGACGGATTATTTCTCGAACATGACAAGAAACACACGAAGGATGTGACCGGTCAGCAGGGTTTCCTACTCCTCTATGGCTCCCGATCCATTCGCTGATGTTTTGGAGGTCCTTGTTAGCTTGTTCTTTTATGGACTTTTTATATCTTGAATTCTGTTCATTATATCCGGATGTTTCATATAAACCGAGGTCCCGTGTCGCAGTAGGTGCTGGCTAGAAAAAATCTGCAGCACCCCATCGGCAGGTTGTTCCACGGAGTCTCCAGACGAGTTAAATATTCTCGAAAGGAACCTTAAACAAACCAACAAACAAACAATAAAATTTTTTTGAGCACGGCGATAGATCGCGACCTGTGAAGGGCTTAAAAGAATACTTATTTGTTCGAATTGAAGAATCATTCGCACATACATAAGATAATTTGGCGAATTGTAAATGTATTCGAACAGATTACTAATTCCCCCCAAACGAATTTCTAATTCGTCTAGATTAGATTTTAATTGGTACGAAGAAATACCTTATTTGTTCGATCGAATTTCTGTTTGTTTGAATCTATTTTTCAATTGTCCCAAGAAATATCCCTTTCTTCCAAACAAATGTCTTATTTCTCGGAATGAATAGTATTACCTTTTTTGTGAGAACAAATTTCTTTTATGTCCCATCAAATGCGATTATGTCATTCATAAATCTGATACATCTAGACAAATAACTGAAAATTTGTTCCAACAATTTGTTAATTCGTCTGAACATTTGTATTTCTTTTTTTTTTAATTCGGTCCTTCAGCAGCGCCGTATAATAGCACAAAAATGTGTTCAGATTATGAGTTTTAGTACTAAAGATATTTTCATAAAAAAATATTTCTTTTTATAACAAATCGATGCCGTAACCTGATAAATTCATAAATTACTGGGTCAAGTAAAGCCAGCTTGAACCCAATCATTGGAAGTTTAAGCTAATAAGATTCCAAAATAAAGTTCATAGGGAATATAAAGAAGTAGTTAATCAATTGAAAAAATAATTTGAATCTCTATGCTGTGTATGCTCTTAGAAAATTAAGTTTTTGCTGTGACCTTAATAAAATATAAAAGGATTGTTTTACAAGTTATGTATGCTAATTCTTTATTTTTTTTTTTCATTTGGAACAATTTATTTGGTTGCTAGGATAGTAAACAAATATCATTTTTATGATCACTGAAAAATATTGATTTTAGGTAAAAGCGAACACCATGATTTTGTTGGATTTACGGTGATGCTTGGAGCACAAAATCTTCCGAATCAGAAAAGTATCATCAAACCCTCAAGAATCGTTACACAATACTCAATTGCAAGTATCAGTATATTTTCTGACAGTGGTGAATTTGTGTGTACAAAAGACGGTATTTATGTATTTTTCCTTCATTTAGTAACCGAATCTCAATCAAATGGTGCATGGATCTACAAAAATGATCAACCAATGACTTTAATTTGGCAGGACGGACCCAACAGTGTATCAACAGTGATCTCTGGAACTACATCTTTGATTGTTGAATTACGAGTTAGGGATAGGATAAGCATAAGGTCCTACAAAAACAACCTTTCTGTAAATGAAACATCAGTTTGGTCTGGCCATCTTATTTCTCAAAAATCAAATGAGTACATAGCAATGCAGTCCTTACTAAAACGTGGAAATTCAAAAATTCTTACTGGAACCCAAATGATTTCAGATTTAGGAAATGCAAATTATTCATTGATGTCAGGGAATTTTTTTTGTACAAAAAGTGGAATGTACAAAATTGATATCAATGCTATTATATTCATTAATTCTACTAATGATGGAGTGAGGGTTTATTTGAATGACATACGTGTTCCTAGTTTGCATGCGTGGCACTCTCAGAAGAATGCTTACAGTTCCAGTTCAACGGCTGAAATACTCAATCTCACAATTGGAGATAAAATAACACTAGATATCGCTTACGATGGAACCGTAAATACTTTTTCCAACTTTGCTGTCTATTTACTTAGACCTTTGTTCGATGTTGATATGGGCTTTTCCTGCAAATTGAAGTTTGCCTCGGAAACGTACGTAACCTGCACAAGTCCGACAACATCTCTTAACTCCTCGGGTTATTTTGCTTGCAAAGAAGAAGGGTATTATTACCTAAGTATCAATTTATTGTCTTCTACGTCGAAGAATGGCATTCAAATTTATAAAAATGAAGACCCAATGACATTTGTGTGGATTGAAGCTAAATGGGGGACCTGGAATTCAGCTTCAACGTCACTAGTACTTCACTTAAAAGTTGGAGACTACGTTACTTTCAGGAAAATGCGCATTGGCTCTATGAATATTGATCATGCATCTCGTATAGTAGTTTATAAAATTTTCCCATGATCATCAATTCTCACCATGCATGCGTTCTTTTCCATGTCCCCCTGTCCAAATCTCAAGTATGATTACATCTATTCTCCAACAAAATTTAATATACTAGATTCTGAGGGTGGATCACAACGTAATTTGATTAACAGCAAGAATTAAATAAAATTTTATGAAATCGAGTCTTCAATAGCTTTTTTCAAAAATTGCAAAATGATGAAATATACACATAGCCACAACCTTAATTGGATCATCCACATCTTCCTTGCGCAAAAATTAACGAGGTCGAGTCTTTTTCGAAGGAATGAATTTACGCAGCTTTTACATTCCATGCAGTCATCTAAGCGACAGTACTTCGTTGCCATTTTTTTTAATTAAATAAAAAAAAATAACATTATCTGTAACCCCTGTTGGTCTAAAATTGTGATTTTACGACTATAATCGGGACACTCTCTACCTTCGGCTCATACATTCACCTCTGTCGCTGGCTCGCGTATATCACAGTGATAAACACAAGAAATAGTGTTTGTTTTAATTCAATATAATTTAATTTCTATGTTTATATCGGACTTCTGAGATAGATATTTACTAAAGTAATCCAGAACTATTAATTTGATTTGAAACAATCCTGCAAATATCACGTTTTATACGTTATGTCAAAAATTTTGACGTGAGCCCATTGCAGAGGTGTCTGAGAGAGGAACAAACGACAACTCTGTATTGGAGATTGTAATTTGGGGGGGGGGGTCTGAAATGGCTCTAACGACGTCACAATTTTCCTATTTTGTAAGCAATGCATGACGCTGAAAATTGACGTATGACTCGCTTGTATGTTCATGACGTCCATGGATATTATCACAAGCACTGGTTTCGGAAATAAATTTTTAACCTATAGTATAATAATAACACAAGATATCTAACTCCGAATCTACACTCAGTACCCCCTTTCCCAGAAACGCACTCATTTAAAATTTCAGAGGAAATGCAATGGAAATATGTTTATTACCATTGTCTTTTACGGTAATTTATCTACACAACCATATGCGGCATGCATGTCATTGTTTTCGTTTATCTCCGTAAACAGCGTCAAAACCCTGCTCGCCGAGTGGAGAAGTCGACCTAAATCATAAAACAGTATGTGCTAATCTTTGGCAAAAACGAAAATGAAAAAATGCGTGGGTTAATAAATTAAATTCCAGATTTTAAATATAGCATTCAATAAATAAAATTTGATTATGTCTCATTTTCCATAAAAACACTTTAACATATTTTCGATGTTATTTTAGACGCAGATTTTTAGCCAATCAAAATCTCTGTGCGGGATCTTTCATCTACTTGAGTGAAAAAGAAATCTTTAGGACAGAAATACAAAAATAGTATGGGAAAATGTGAAAATTTGGGTCTTTTTCAACAATTTCTATATGGTCGAATGGTAAAATATGACAACTTTTGAGATGCCCCCCTAAGATTTCAGTATGGTAAACATTCGATTTTTTTTAATCTTAAAACAATATATATAACAGTAATAATTAATAATTATTATCAAAAAATTATCAAAATCCCTAGGGCGGAAATAATTAGACTCGGCCTCGTTAAATGAAACAATTTCCAACTTAGCATTTTTTACATTTAGAAAATCAAATAAAAGATTGTAAAACTGTTCATTTATTTTGAGAAGTCGTCGACAGTATGTATAGATCTATTTATGCACATAATATTAAATTATACACGATCATGATGATTTTGTAGTATTCCCTGTTGATAGAATTCTCCTTTCCACCTTCGAGCCTTAAAATAACGGTGTATTTTTTCAAGCATGAAATTCATGACATTGTACATAAATTTTGTATGATTATATGAAAGAATGTTTTTTCTTTTAATTTTACTCTTGTTGTATTCTCATTGTCTAGATTTGAATAAAGTTGGAGAAACTTGGACTAGCTGTAAATCAATATTATTTCTTTTACATTTCTTTATGCTACCTGCAAACACAATAACATACAAACACACCCTCACACAGTCACTCTCCCTCATTCACACGATTATGTTACAATAACCCCGTTGCTGGAGTAAAAAAAAATATAATAAAACACAACATATTGATAATGCATTCACATCTTTAACTTTCCTTGCTTCTTCATTTCAAAGTTTGTATCAAGAAAATACACAGAAAGATAAACGTGTACGGAATAAATATATGTACGCAATTTGCACGGTATAAAGTATGTTGGGATATTGCATGCCTTTTTAACGATTTAAGCTGCTTTAGACCATGATATACGAGGTGTGCTCAAACAGTTCGCGAACTAATTGAATAACTTCCATAAAAGAAACAATATTTGGTTTAAGTTTTGATTATATTTTAAATTAATCCTCTCTTGTTTTAATGCACATATGCCACTGTTCTGCTCGTGCACGAATCACGTGATATAGGCAGTCACGTGACCTGCTCCGTAGCGTACAAAAGCTGAACAATTTTTTCTGAGAATTACATTTCTTTCCAAGCAAGATAATTTTTATATCAAGAACAGTTTATTTGTCAGAAATGGGCGACTTCATGATACCTTATCTGAATATGAGATTTGAAGAGGACAAAGAAAATCCATATCTTAATTTTTACCTCAAAAACACAAACTAGTTTTTGTGATTCATAATGGATGCTGCTCAGCACAGTTTCTTTAAGCTACCTCATGTGTTAGAGGATAATCATGGCTCCTACTGACGGTTCATTCGCTAAAATTGCAATCAGAAAAAAATGATACGTTTGAACATATGGGCATGGTGATATTCTTAATTATAATGAAGTTCAGTCTTGCATTTCAGTTAAATTATGTTCCCTGCATTTTGAACAGATATTCCTTAACAGTCAAATCCAAACATATCAATCAAAATCAAACTCAAAGTCTAGATATTCACTATCTTTTACAACAAAATCCTCTGAAATGTTCTTGTTCTTGGTTTTTTTTCAGTCACAGCCCCGCTCGAAAAATCATTACTGGTGATGTAAGGTAAATAAACACTAAATCGATCAGTGTAACGGGACCTATTTAAATACAGTGAACACCGATCATTTTCTTTATCCTTTTCCGATAAATTACGTTGAATATAATGCCAAACGTTAGATCTGAACACTCTGTCAGATGGGATTAAGTGTGTCAGAATTTAAGACAGATCTTTTTCTTTGTTATTTTTCATCCTTCTTGAAATTTTTACTCATATTGAGGCGCCATCACTTGCAGGTGGAGGGCTGCAAATGTATACCTGTGCAACATGAAAGCACTCAGAGCCATATAGCAATGAAGAATCTTCTTCGTGCCGATACCTAATGCAATACCAGACCTTAGTTTCTAAATACGGTCTCGTTTGAAAGACAGGTCTCCATTTTTTGAATCCAGAACATAAGGATCAGCTCCTTATTCCGTGACTCTGGAGCAGGCGCTCTAAACACTGCGCCACGCCGGGGACTTAAAGATTTGTATTAGAAGATTAAAAAACAAAGTAAGATACATCAACACTTCCGTTTAAACTAAATCGGATGATCAAAAAGAACGGCTATATGAAAAATATGATATGGTTCCAGCAGGAAATTCAATCAGCTTTTCTCATGAATTGAAGCGTTTAGCATGTCTTTTTGTATGTCATTTTATATTCAAATAAAAATTAGGTAGGTTTCATTTAGAACTGTTTATTTCATTACGAGATTTTATAACAATATATTTTGAATAGAAAATAAAAGCAAAAGCTAAAATATTTAGAATTTTCTAAATGAAAAATTTAATATCTTGAATATTTTCGAAAGAAATATTGAATAAATACGTTGGAGCTTTTTTTTATTTGCTATTGGGTTTAGTTCTTTATTAAAAACAAATGCAAAAATAATCAATTATTTTTTATAGATATGGAGATTCTCCTTAATTGCTTTTGACTCTGGTTTAATCTAAAAGATGATTGAAGAATATTCCTAAATTTAAGCCCATCACAACGATTTTATATAGGCCTACATGTATCCTTATTTACATGAAACCGACGTCTGGGATCTATGTATGTTGCTACTTTGTCTATTGAAGATTTTTGCCAAATTTGATGGGCTATTACAATTGAACCATTGATATTAATCCTAAAATCTAAAGAAATTAATTCCCGTTTTTTTTTTTTATTTTAGATTTAATGTTCAATATCAACGGGAGGTCAGGAGTGAATGTCTAATAATTACATGCATTATTATTGCTAAAGCCTTCACAACCAGTGAACTATGTCAAATTTCTGAGGATCTATCACACAAATGGCTAACACAGATCCTATTTCTTAATCAATAAATGATTTTCAAATTTTGCAGATCATTTGAGGATGCCTTAGTTAGGAATTGTAAGCATTAAAATTGGTTTTAAAAAATCAGTTGAAACTATGTCCATGTCCCTTAAATAAATTACATAACTTTTCATTTGATCTCTCTCTCTCATGTTAAAATTTTTGCTAAAAATTGTAATCTCAGTTGAGTTTTCTCGATCACTCGCACCCTTTGAAATCTTTGCCAAATCTTGATCTCTCGAAATTTTAGCCATTTATTTCGTAGTAGTTTGGGAGTAAATTATGAAAGGGCTAAAAATAGGCTTTGCCTGCTGCCCAATCCCATTGACTTATGTGAAATTTTTTTTGTATAAATCAAAAAATGGAAAGTTATAAGGGACCCCAAGGACCACAGTTTTTTTATAATCCATATAGTTTTAACTCATGATTTCGATGCTAACTTTACCATTTTTGCATCTTGGACCTCCCAGAATTTACTGCCTTGGCCTAGCCGGGTACATACGGGTAGATCCGTGTTTGTAGCAGGGCAATAACACACGACTACAAGTATGGCCATCCAACAATAATTAACATGGTTTAGTTGTCCCAACGATACACGGCCTAGCCCTGTCATATACTATTTTGGTCTCGCCTTGTTTGCACCATTGTGGCAACACACTTTGAAAAAATTACGCACTTTGAAAAAAAATTTCAATGTGCGTTAAAATTTGGACAATATCAACGCACTTTGAAAAAAAATTCAAAGTGCGTTAAATTTGGGACCAACTCAACACACTTTGAAAAAAAATTTCAAAGTGCGTTAAGATTCTACATCAATATAGTTTACAATGGAGACACTTAATACACTTTGGAAAAGAAATCATATTTAAGTCATGGAAAGATTTTATTTGTTATTTTACTTATTTATCTTTCAAAAAACTAAGCCTAACCCTAACCTCAAAAATGAATTGATTTACTCCCGTCGAAAAGAGAAGACGGGTATAAGATCCCTCAGTCCAAATCTTTATCTTTCCAATACATAGGTGTCGGTAACAAACGGGGGAGGGGAGCAATAAATCTAAAAAGGGTACGCTGCATTTTCAATACTTATACGATGAAGATATCTTTCCAAAACAAGTGGGGGGCTTAGCCCCCCCCCCCCATCCCCTCCCCTGGCCCTTCGCCCAGTCTCGATGTCTATGCTATAATCAAAGCATTCATATAATTATGTATTTACCTAACTGGTATGACGTTGAAAACTTTCAATAATAAATGAATAAATTAAAACAGATGAAAACAAGAAATTTTTATGTACAGTAAAACGTATGAGAGAGAACGAATTTTCATAGTTTTGAACAATCAAATTGGCCCCTTTTTATTATGAGAAATGCTAAGTTGCATGAAGCTGTCCTCTGTTAGTGCCCCCTATACACCTTTACATCTACTTATCAAAGACTAGAATTAAAAAAAAAGGAGAAACGAATTAATGAACTTAAACAATCGTCGCTCTTTCTTTCAAGACCCTTTAATTTTCCCTTTTATTTTATCAAAACCTTAAATATTTAAAACGTCAATATCTCAGGTCCTACTGTGACTTTTTCATAAAAAAGTTATCAAACCAGAATCTGTTTTTTATTATACCGATTATTTGAAGGAATATTGATCAATCTTTACATTTTTTTTTCAAAGTGCGTTAATATGGTCGATATTAACGCACTTTGAAAAAAAGTGCGTTAGCTTGGTCCCAAATTTTAACGCACTTTGAAAATTTTTTTCAAACTGCGTTATTTTTCTAAGTGCGTTGTAACACACCATACATGTACCTATCGAACATATCTGAATATGGCTTGTTCATGTTTACCCTGGCTACGTATTCTAATGCATGTGTCATTCGACAGTTATCTAATTATCAATCCAGACATATGTCATAGTCAGGGTGCTTTTGCACATCCTATGTGTATAACATTGTTTTGGCGTGGTCATGTACTGTCTAACCCTTCACCATAAACAGCCTTGTCTAGCCATTTTGCTCGGGCACATTGGCCTTATACATCCTGCCATGTAACCATGTAAACCAACAATCCTTTTCATTGTCAAGATATCAGGTGATCCGATCACAAACTTAACTGTAAAAAATATGAGTAAAAACAAATACACACCTTCTTTATCTGTATATAAATAAGATTTTTAGAAAGGATAATAAGCTGAATGATTGTCTTTGTTTCAAATGCCTTCTTAATTAAGTTTTCCCACTTCAACATCAATTTTAAAATCTTTATTTTAAAGTTAATTATGACATCTTTCAGTTAATAATAAAGATTTTTTCTTTATCGAATTAAAAATAAAATTATACAAGGTAAAAACACAAAATAGGAAAGTTGAAGGAAATGTCTGCGATTTTAAATCGTTCCTTTATTCTCTGTATATTTTCAGCTTAGTGTACTTCTTGGTCACCAACAGACAGGCGTTTCTCCTGTAACCGAAAATAAAGTATTAATTAAACATTAATGTCATTATAATTAATGTTTTAACTTAATAAATGAGACAAAAATGCATCTAAGATTCTTCACTTACTTTTAAAGTTTTCAGTTGAATTTTCAGGCGATCATTTTCTTTTGCAAACAGCTCGTTTTCTCTTAGCAAATTGCTTTCATTAGCCTGAAAAACAAGAAAAAAATCGTACTCAACCCGTGTTTTGCATTTATTATTTTCAATATGTTTCACATGAAACGAGTGTCTATTGTCCTTTTTTGTGAAAATCATGCATATACGAGGGCTGTTCGGAAATTATTGAGACAATTACATTTACTTAACAAAGGACGGAGATAATTTCATGAAAATTCATCAACATCTTATAAAGAACGACTAAAACACTTAGGCAAAATTTCAAATTCCTATGATAATTAGATAAGTTTCGGTGAAGTAATAAATATGCATATGTCTATCGACCCGTCGCAGCATCGCTACGTCAATTAACGTTACGTTAGCCGTAGATTGTTTCGCTTGTGAAACGATCGGGAAGCGTTTAGTACTCTTCCTTCTTTTTTATTACATATAACATTACAAAAATCAAACAGACTCTTTTCTTAAACTATTCTTTAAAAATGTATACTGTTGCTACCCCATACCCCAG